>CM027121.1:44290581-44489722 GCA_015476505.1 Urochloa ruziziensis | reverse complement strand
GTCGTCGTGTCGGTCTTCGTGTCGGCGGTCGCGTTTGCGAGTCGTCTTGTTCTCTTCTTCCCGACTTCTGATCTCGCTGACTGTTCTCTTTCGCGATCTCGGCGTCCGCCCACGTGCTAGCGACCCGGAACATGTCATTGACAGTCGCGGGTGGCTTCCGAGTCCACTTATGGATCAGTCTCCGTCGGAGATGCCGCGCTGGAAAGCTGACATCACCTCCTGATCCGTGACGTCCGTGATGGAGTTGCGCTTTTCTGAGAACCTGCGCACGAAGTCGTGCAGGGTCTCGTTCTTGCGCTGCCTGATCTGACCGAGGAGCCGCTTGCTCCCGGGCCTTTCCCAGGTACCGAGATAGTTACGATGAAGAGTTCGGTAAGCTGCTCCCAGTTGTCGATGGCGTCCTGCGGGAGTCCTGCCAGCCAGTTGCGGCAGTCCTTGGTGAGCATGATGGGAAGATAGTTTGCCATCACGTCCTCGTCGCCGCCGGCCGCTTGTACGGCGGTGTAGTAGATCTGAAGCCATTGAGATGGGTCAGATTTCCCGTCGTACTTGTCGATATCCGACAGCTTGAAGCCTCTGGGCCACGTCACGCTTCTCAAGCGCTCGGTGAACGACTGGAATCCGCCGATCCGACCTCTAGGGCGGGAATCGCTCGGACCCGATCCGTCAGTTGCTTGGGGGTGTGCTGTCCCTCCTGCGATCCCGGTCCCTGGGCGGGGAACGGGTCCTCCGATAGTTCCGAGTCCTGGGTGGAGTTCGGTCCTGCCGGTAGGTTCTGCTGCGCGTGGAGTTCGATCTCTTGGTGGAGTCGGTCGCCTGGGTGGTGGAGCACTCGTCGTCGACCGCCATTGTTGCCGCGCCTCGGGCTACCGGAGAGGTCAGAGTAGTCTGACTCTGTCGAGTAGCGCTCCTGTTGGGGGTTACGACGGGGATTTCCATGATCCCGTACATACTCTTGGCGCCGTCGGATTTCCTTCGCTGATGGCGCTCGTCAGTGCATGTGGTGATGATGTCCCTAGCATCTCGATCTCTGTGATCGTGGTGCGGTAGGTCTTCATCAAGACCGATCAGCACGCCGGCCGTGGGTTCGAGATGAATCGGGTTCAGGAGCGTTCGGGGTCCGCTGCTCTGCCTTGCATCTGGGTGAACCTGGACGGAGGCAGCCTGCACGGAAGCCCTTACCTCTTTCCCAGGCCCGGAGTGTTAGGCGGTAGCCGATGATTTCCTCGTGATAGTAACGAGGTTCTGGCCCGGTGTCTCGTAGGACCTCGTGTCCGTTGAACTCGAACGTGCCGTCGCGCATCAAGTTCCGGGCGCGTCCTTCCGCTCGTGTTGATCCCGTTGCGACGATGATCTTCAGAGCGAGGCTCCTGGAGTCGAGCAGTGCCAGATCCTGACGCTGCGGCTCCGTGCGGTCGTGCGGCTCTGCGAGTCGCCCGACTGGCATTGCGTCCTCGACGCTGGTTCCTGGCTTCGGTCGTCTCCTCAGCAGGAGTGACCTCATCTTCTGAGACAGGATTGGTTGGCGTTGCTGGCGCCACCATGTAACAATATGATCCGACTCCCTCTTGCGCGAGGTAGTCTTCCTCGGACTCGGAGAAGTCGGATGTGGGCGTATAACGCTCCAAACTACTCGGAGTCAATTCTCCGAGTGATCCTAGTAGTTCCGGCTCTGTAGAGGCATCGGACACCGTGTATCCTTCCGGCAGATCGTCCAGGATTGAGGGTCCCAGTAGATCTAACCCGTAGGAGTCGCTCCCAGAGAAGTAATCATCCGACTGGATGATGTCCTTCATCTTTTGCTTCCGAGCAAGCGCGCAAAAGCCAGGGGTCTGAACAGCAATGACCTCAGGGCTCTGGACGCGTGTGGGTTGAGCGTTTACGCTCTGCGATGATTCGGCGACGCGACTCTCAGGAGTCGGATCGGAACCGAGTGATTGTAGATCTGTTCCCGACTGGTCTGGCCTCGCGTTCTGCGAAGGACTCAGCGGGGTAGATCCGGTACGATCAGAGGCGATCGGACCGGATTGGGCCGTGATGGCCGAAGTCGGCGCCAGAGAGGAGACCTCCGTGGCGACCGTAGCTCCTGCCGCCTGGGTATCCAAGGCGGTCGGTGATGACGTCCCCGAACTGGATCTCGCTTCGTCGACGTCCGGGAGGTTGCAGCTGTCCAAGATCTTGACGCGATCCATCGAGCTTACCAGATTGATCTCGGCGATATCCCCTACCTGGCGCGCCACTGTCGGTGATATTATCTCCGGCAGTCTTCCACGGGGTAGCCCACGGAAGTGATTTGTAATGCAGGGAAGATCGCAAAGATCGGAAGCAAGATGGTTAGGATGGACAGACACAAGGGTTTATACAGGTTCGGGCCGTCGACTCGACGTAATACCCTACGTCCTGTTTTGGGGTGTTGTATTGCGTGTTTTGGTGATTCGAGTTGGCTCGAGTCGTGGTTCAGATGTGTCGAGTTCTTTTTGAGGGGGTCCCTGCCCGCCTTATATATCGGGGGGCAGGGTTACAAGTCAGTTTGTATCCGATCCTATCTCTAAGAATCCTTTCCTTTTTTACAATAAATCCTATTCCAACTAGGACTTCTCCTTCCAGATCCTTCCTCCGTGCGCCGACTTGTCCCGCACGTCTTCAGGTCCAGAACGATGGGCTGGGCCGCCCCCCTTTGGTGGGCTGCCAGGCTTGCTCGTGAGGCACCCGGGTACTATCCCCCACAATACATCTGCACGTACACGTTTACAAGAGTTATCTCTATCTTAACACTTAGCACTTTCAAAATGAAAGGAAATTGTAGTGAGGACCGGGTGTGTCCGAGGACCGGTGGATGGTCGCTTCCTGGTGTGATGAGTGATTGATAACGTGATGTGGACTGACGTTGCCTTGGCTCAAGTATTGCAAGTGTAGAATGCGGCTCGGTTGCATTGGTGCAGGTGAAGAATAGGCGTGAAAGGTTCTTAGCCATGGCGGCGTCCAGGGAGTGGAGAGACAAGTAGGCTTTGTTCAGGGACCCGGTGGCAGATGGATCAAGTGCGGTTCACATGGTGGCAAGAACGGAAAGGGAACGTCACGGTTCCCTATAGTGTGAGGTAGCGGCTCACGACCGAAGCTTCGTACGCAGACATGAAGCCGGTGCAAGGTAGCGGCTCACAACCGAAGCTGCACGCGGGGTTTGATGGTTGAGAGAATTCCCTATATGACACCGTTAAACTCACTTGTTCCTTCCTTGGCCTAAAGTTTTTCAAAGTTCCTTATGTGACCCCAGTTTTGAGTTTCATCCCTTATTTGACACTACCGTCATCTCCCTACCCTAACGGTGTTAAACGGCACGTGAAAAGTCTCTTTTACCCCTGAGTGAGTTTTGTATGTGTGGTTTATGCTGATTACACGTGTTTACTCAAGACATTTATTTCATCATTTTTAATATTTCAAATATGTTGATTGCACTCGTTTGGAAAAAAATGGACATGACATTTGTGCAAACAAGCATTTTCGAAGAAAAAAGGCTGACAACAATAATTTAGTTCACACACACATATATAAGGATAATATATGCATAAAATAATTTCACAAAACATTTCAGTTAAGAACACATGCATCCAGGTTCAAGGTTCACATACACATTTCACACACGAGAGAGATACAAAGGTCCAAATGCTCCCAGTTTCAAAGTTGACATACAGACAGTTCACACACGATAGATATAAAAGGTCCAAAAGCTCACAGGTTCAAGGCTCAACTACACATAGTTCACACATAAAGGTTACAGACTGAGCCTTCTTTTCCTTCTTGTGCTCATTGCCGGGCTGGCAGGGTCCAATTTCTTGCTTCTTGTTCCCATTGCAGGGCTGTCCAGTGGCTGCATTGGAATGCTAGGAAGGATAGTTTTCTTCTTTACAGGTTGTTTTTTGCTCTTTTGGTCTTCACCTTACCACTTGCTTCCTTTGTGGTTTCAGCCAAACTCAATGGAAAATAGGGCCAGGTTGATTTGAGCCTGATCTTGATCTATTTAAGATAAGGACAATGTTAGATTAGAAGAAACTGATAGCTGATGGATAACATGATCTTTAAAATTCAGAAATACAATATGTTACCTTTTTGATGCTCCAGAATTAGAGTTGACATCTTTTCTCTTTTTCTTGCTTGTAGTCTCCAAGCTTTGGCTATGTCAAAAACAAAGCAACTCAGGAAACAAATCAAGTTTTCACACTATGTGAGTAAAATTCAGAATACCTGTTTGTTGATGCAGAGCCTACATTGACATCCTTGTCTTGTGTGTTGGTTGTAATTTCCAAGCTTTGGCTAGTGTGAGAAAACAAAGGTCTTTTAGAGTTCAAAGTTGAGAGCATGTTCACATAAGCATAGGTGTAAAATTGCTACCGTGGTGGAAAAGACATGGAGGGTGCTGGTGCTTCTTCATCGTAGGGCACAATAGATGACTGTGTTGTTTGGGCTTTCTTGCCTACTTCTTGGTGGTCCTCTTAGAACGAAGATAAAAGTTAGAATATAATTATGGGAACAAAATATGAAAAGAAAGAGTAAAAGAGCAACATAGTATTACCTCTCAGCCATCATAGCAGCAATGTCATCTGGGTTACCTCTCTTGCATCTATGCCAATGATGGCCATAGTCCAAACAGATAGGGCATTGGTGCTGTCCAGTTTTTCTTTTCTTATCAGTGCAGCCTTTATGCCTCTCAGTTTGCGCCTTCCAGCTGTGGCTTTAGTAGTGGTGGATGCATGAAAAATCCATGGTTTGCTTTAGGCCAATGGCTTTTATCAGTCATAGCAGGGATCAGTGGGCATAAGCCGCCTCTAATTTGTCAGTTGAGTAGTACTGGTCAACATATTCTCTAGAGCGGCATTGGTAAGTGAGGTGATAAATGCTATTGCATGTTTGCAAGGAAGGCACAAACCTGCCACTGTCTACAAGAACAAGTCCTCTCATGCAAGTTTACCACAAACCTAAAGCCGCTGCCTCCAAGTGCAGTAACTTCAGCAACTTCTTCTGAACATTCTACCACCTCCAAGTTAGTTCTCTACTCTTTTCATTCAGCATCTTAATTATGTGTGGCAGAATCGATCCTTCTAACTTTTTGGAGACTTTTCTTTATCATCAGGAATATAGTCCTTGTCCTTTTCTTTATCATGACAAACAACCACCTGGATAGGGGCATCCTCTAAGTACATGATCTCTTCATCAACACCTACATGCTCATTCTCAGGCAATGGATTGCAAAGGTAGGTATCCTCCTCCTCTTCCGAGTTGTCCTTATCTTGCTCTATGTTATCCTCATTCTGAATTTGCAAATCATTTTCCCACACCTTTGGTTCATATGGTTCAGAGGGATGCCAATATACAATGAACATCGAGACCACCTTTGTCTTCGAGTGTTTCTCAACATAGACATAAGTTCTTGGTCTGATTTTACTTCTGGGTAGGATTTCAGAACCTCATCATAGTAGTGCACATGTGCAACTTCTAAATAACGTGGTGGAAACTTCTTTACCACTGACTCCACAAAATCCATATGATTTGTCGTGTCTGAATCAATATCCCTCTCATAAACATAGTACCCCAACACCCTTTCTAGCCTTTTTTGGGTTGCCTAGCAGTTTAATTTCCAACTTATAGGTTGAATTTGGATCCATTCTGTAAATAGCATACATAGCATGAGCATGAGCATTTGCAATCCTACTGTACTCTTAGTACTACTCCTCTAATAAGCAAGAACAAGGACTTACCCTTCTAGCCATCCATCGCAGCCAGCAACCATGCCTGAAGATGAGCCTGCCCCTGTAGCCACTGATGTCGAGCCCGAGCCTGCAGCCGCGTGGGAAGGCAACCCTTCCGCGGCGTCCGGCCCCTCAGTGGCGCTCCCTCCCGTGGAGCCTGCTCCCGCGACTGTGCTCCCTCCCGTGGTGCCCGCCGCCCGTCGGCGCGCGGCCTTCTCGCCCGCATGGCCATCGAGCCCGGGACCCTCCGGATCCGCACCCTCTCCATCCATGAGCGCCGTTTTCTGCCACCGTTGGGCCGATTCCCTTCACCATCGCCGCCGCTGGGATTCTAGGGTTTGGGGAGGGGCTTCGGTGGGAGAGAAGAACGAAAGAACGGGAGGGAGCACGAGTGGGTCGGGGTCTCGGGGAGAAGGGAACGACTCGTTCTATTTTTTTCCAGGGGTACTTTTGTCCGTTCGAGTGAAACCTCAAGCGTCCTAGCGATTCATTCACGGAGCAGGCTAACAGAACTGACGGTAGTGTCAAATAAGGGATGAAACTTAAAACTGGGGTCACATAAGGAACTTTGAAAAACTTTGGGCCAAGGAAGGAACAAATGAGTTTAACGGTGTCATATAGGGAATTCTCTCTTGATGGTTTGGCCAAAAGACCATCAGGTGGACGGTTTCCCTTAGTTTGGGCCTCAAAACCAAGGCCGAGGACTCGGCGTGGCGTCGCGGGCCGTGGGCTGCTCACCCAGCCTGGGGTGGTGTTGGTATTTCTTATGACCTACACATAAATCCGCAAGCGTACGGATACCGATATAGCTTTCACCCAGGAGTATTCCAGAGTATCGATTTCCACGGGGAACGTGAAGTGTACTAATGCTTAATTAGTTCGTCCGAAGGGATAAATGTGGATTTGGACGACGACGAAGAGAAGAGGTAAATGGGACGAGGGTAGAGAGGGTACTTGTGTAGCAACAATGGTTATTCCTCTGATCAAGCAACACTGACTTACTCACGATAGTTAACTTCGGGCGCCTGAGACACCACCACTCACAGAAAGGGATGAGAAGGGGAGTGGTACCGCCTACCCCTAAGTCCTACAGACCAGAACTAACGTGGTGGATTACGTCGGCCGGACAGGGCTGTCACCACCTGCCGGCTACCACAACTATTCCAGTTGAACTGGGTGCAAACCAAGGTAACGACTAGTCTAGACACCGTGCCTACACTAATAATTACTACTTCACTCGACGTCAGAGCAAAGCACCCACTACTAAGTAGTGAAAGAGGAACCAGGAAACAAAAGTAAGAAAGAGCAGATGCTTGATTAATCAGAGGGAACCAGAGTTACCTAGACAAGACCCGGATGTAGTCACTCGAAGATGAACTGCATCCGTCGAGGTACAAAGTAGAGGAAGAGCGGACACCTCCGGCTCTTCCCTCGAACTCTCACCTCACCTCTCTCCCTATTTTCTAAGGCTAGGAGCAGCAGCGCTTCGCCTTGGAGCTTCTTCTCTTGTATTTCGACGTCTCTTCTCAAGGTGAGTGGGGTGTCCTTTTATAGGCTCCAAGGGCGGTTCCCGGCGTCATCATCAAGCTAGCCTCCTGCTTGACATCCACGCGAAGGGGGAAGCGTAGAATCCACGGTAGTAGGCCAGTCGGCCTCATCTAGGCCGGCCGGCCTGGCTCTGGTGCCAAGTGGCACTGACCTTTGTAGGGACGGCTTGGATGATGTCCTGAAGTCGGTAACAGTTGCGTTCGGCTGAAGCTGTCCAAGAATCCTAAGTTGTGGGCCCTTCAATCCTTGTTTATCCCACCCTAGGCCTTCCGGGTCCTTTGATCAAACCGACATCAAATGCACGGCTCATGATCATCTTTGATACATTAGTAAACTTGTGGATCAGTGCCGTGGCCAGAAGAGGGGAAAGGGGGCCGGTCGGCCTGGCCTAGGCCGGCCGGCCTGGCCCTGTGCCCAAATTGTTCCTTCTTTTCCCCATCTGCTCCTTCACTCACAAATTGTACAAAACTTGTGGAACTCATTAGAAATAATCAAATTCACATTGGCATGAGCAAGATGAGCCTGGAATATCGTGGAATGTTGACGGTAAAATCGTATAATAACGGCCGTCAACACACCCCCACACTTAGACCCTTGCTCGTCCTCGAGCGACGAGTAGGGACTAAGATGAGATATGACATCCAAGGAAATGGAACAAGCATACGAAATATTCCAAGTCATACCTTGTACTTGTGAATTTTGAAGTGTCTATCATGCTATCTTGGGTAGTTGAGGATTGGAACGATCATGAATCAAGTCACTTCAACTCTATGTGTCAAGTAGCTTGGGATTTTCTAACCAAATTTTCAAAAACAAACCTTTGCATTGCTCCTCATTTGATTCTCTCAGATCTCTCAATGTGTATATATCCTCACCAAGGCATTAACTTGCCTTTCTTCATCCTACTTTTAATGATGGCTATATGTGGAGCTCAAGGTAGGGTATGAAGAAGAGGCATACTTGCATCACATGTATTGCAAAGTCAAAGAGCGGACCCAAGAAGAAATCGAATCATACAATCAGATCAAGATGTGCACGTGTATGGGTATGATGGATGGTGGATGGAATAAACAACTCCTT
This sequence comes from Urochloa ruziziensis, assembly GCA_015476505.1. Lineage (NCBI taxonomy): Eukaryota > Viridiplantae > Streptophyta > Magnoliopsida > Poales > Poaceae > Urochloa > Urochloa ruziziensis. Next base: position 44,481,350 of record CM027121.1, on the reverse strand, counting down.
TGTGTGTGGTCTTTCTCCTTAAAAAATCTTTTGAGAACATGGCTATCAGATTTTTTTTTCTTTCTTTCTTGGACCTTCATGTGTCCAACTTTTTTTTCTCTTTTTTTTTGTGTGGACCTTCATGTGTCCATTTTTTTTCGATAGCCATGTCTCTTTTGTAACAATAAATGAGGAGTGAGACTTACACGTACATGATGGAGCATTTATTTTGTGGAATGGATGGATAAATGAAACAATGCTAACTTCCAGTGTAGAAGTATAGCAATGGGGGATAAACGTGTACGTGATCTTGATCATGAAGGCATGAAAAGAATTCTCATAAGGGTCGCAACAATTTGACAAAGCTCAATGCAATGACAAGCAGCATATGTGTACATGGTTTTCAAGATAACTCAACATATGGCTTCGGTAGGACTTTGGCATATCAAAGAGGAGCTTTGCAAAGGGTTTTCAAATTTTCAAATAAATTTCCCAAGCACTCAATATTAAGAGTGAAGATCATATCTTCAAACCATATCTCAAACATCAACTACTTAGATGAACATGTTTCCCTAAAAATATTTATTCACAAGCATCAAGGTCATAGCAAGGAATATAACATATGCAAGCCAAACATGGGAACATGAAGGGTAGGCATAGCACCCTTATTTATTTTATCTTGAGATTGATTTAAATGATAGGAATTGAAATTCAGTCACACTCATGAATTAAGGAGTGAGAGGTGGAGTGCACATACCATCGTTTTTTTTCTTTGTCATGTTAGCGCAGTCGATGTTGTGCGACACCTTCGTGGGGGACCTCGAATGTGTACGTCGATGATGAGCTTGAGAGATCTCCCCCACACTTGTACTTGTGCTGGTACTGTTATTCAAAACCAAAAGATGGAAACAAAAAGAGGGGCTCTTCTGGTTCAAGAACCAGGGAGCCTTTATTCGAATTCAAAAATATGATTCTCTTTTTTTTATTTTATTTTATAGAGCAAGATGCAGGAACTAGCACCAATTTCAAACCAAGATAAGTTTGGTATAAGAGAAACTTACTTGGGATACTCACATGCCTCCCCCACACTTGGAATTTGCATTGTTGTGCAACACAACCCATGTGTGTGGAGTTCAAGTTTCCTTTCGTAATCATTCTCTCAATAAAACTTACAACGGTATTGTAGTTGATGTAGCTCTCATGTTCTCAGGTGTTCATCGTTCTTCTTGATCTTCGCCTGAAATGGTTAGAGAGCAAAAATACCCGAAGGACAACTTTATCATAGAGACATGATCTTGCTTTTTATTCAAAAGGGAAATAAATACTAATTATCCGGGCTATCTCCCGGCAGTGCTTTGTTTATGGTCATAAGCTTGACCTTGGGAACATTCTCTTGCAGCTACCATCGATGATGTCGTTCCCGTCTCATCACCAAGTATCGATGTGTCATGAAGCTTTTAGCTGCAAGGTTAGGGCAACAGAGCAACCACGAAATTTGCAATGCTTATGGTAAACATATGCATCTACAACCAACCTTCTAAATGCTTTGTAGAAGAGGACCTTGAGGTGGTTGTAGTCCTCGTGTGTGCTCGGGGCACCGGACGTGGCTAACTTTGGAGAGGCAGTGAACGAGCATGGTCTATGTATGACTTCAAGAATAAGACTTCCATGCTCATCCAAGAGATTATTTTCCTTGGACTCCAAAGTTAGTGCTTTACAATCTTCCATGGCCCACGGGTTCACTATCTCAAGAGATTCATCGTGGAAGCTTGATGTTGCTTTTCGATCATGGTCGGAAACAACATAGTAAGGGCCAGTGGGAAGAGGCTCAAACTCGTTCGAGGGTGATGATGATCGTTCCTCTTCACAAAAGTGAAGGGTCTCTTCCGACTCGTAATATTTGAGAGCAGAGACCGCAACCTCAAAGAGAACAGGCTCGGATGATGTGAACGGAGATCCATGCATCATACTCTCGAACGGGTTTAGCTTAGGAAGAGGCTTCGCCATAGGTTTTGCTAGACAAGTGGTAGTGGTGGCGAAGGCAGCTTCCCTAAGCTTTTCATCTAGGCTCCCTCGAGGTTTATCAAGGAGTTCTCGAACTGGGCAGCCTAGGAGTAGATCAAGATCAAGTATATCAAAAATGTGAAAGTCTAGGCTCACCTCGATCTTGTCTATCATGAGTGGCATGGCATATGCAACCCCCCGACATTCAAGGATGTGTCCAAAGGGACAACTAGTGAGGAGCTTGTCGGACGGCCTTAGCGAGACATTGCCCAATGGAGTGTACGCTAAGTGCCATGGCATCACATTAATCTCCATGATGGGGTTAAGATGGGCTTCTACGGTTATTCCCCTTATAGAAAAAGGAAGGATCGTAGAGGGAGAACTAATCCAAATTTCTTCGGAATAGCATCTTGCTCCACACAAACACTCCTGATTCATAGCCTCCTTAAGGGATGTTTCATTAGGAGGATCGGGAGGCAAAGGAGGTATCGTAGGCCTGTGAAAAGGATCTGTCAGAGAATTTTTAGAGTGATGGATTTGGACAGAATAGAGCTCCTCTCGAGAATGTTGGTCAATGTAGTCGGTGGCTTGGACCTTAGTAATTGTGTGCCTTTCAACTACGGGAAGTTTTGAGCTGTCCCTGTACTCCAGGAATAGCTCGTCGTGGAAATAGTAGGGGAAGGCACAACGAGAATCATGTAGGTCCAGATCATATTCTGGGGTTGGTTCAGGGAGAGTATCGGAGAGATGTGCTACGACTGGTGTGGATTCTTGTGATGCTCTCACATCTTCCGACGCGGATGTCTCTTCTATGGGCTCCTTAGGAATTTCTTTTGGGAATTCATCATAGATCCCAGTGTGAGGGGTGTTCTCTAGAATTTTGTCTAGAATGGCCCTCCCCTCACTAGGTGTCAAATGAGTGAAAGATCCTCCTAAGGACGAATCTAGGAATTTGGCTGATTCGATTTCGAGACCTCTTCTAAAATGTATTAGAAGGATGGGTTCAGAGATCCCTAGATCAGGACCAGAGGCCAGAAGATAGGTAAATCGAGCCCAAGCAGCCCCTAGTGATTCTCCTTCCCTTTGTTTGAAGGTAAGGATCTCGATTCGAAGGTCAGCGACCCAAGATTCAGGGAAAAAGGTTAGACAGAATTTTGCTCGTAGTGTCTCCCAACTTCCCTTCACTCTCCCACGATAGCGATCACACCATATCTTCGCTCGACCCGTCAAAGAGAAGGGAAACACCTTCCATTTCAGAGTTTGTTGGGCCATCCCCGTAATCACGAGACATGAGCAAATTTGCTCAAATTCCCGTAAGTGAACATAAGGATTCTCCCCTTCAGCTCCAGAAAATGGATTCTCTTTGATCTTGGCTATGAATTTTGTGTGTATTCCATAGCCAGAGCTTTTTATGGGGTGAGACGATGGTGGTGGCTCCAAATCTTCAGCTTTTGGAGCTGAGAATTGATATAAGGTAGGAGCGGAATTCATGATGGTAGGTGGATGATATGTGGACGAACTAGGTTCGGGATAAGAACAGCTACCGTTCCCAGGCAACGGCGCCAGAAAGCTTGTTGGTATTTCTTATGACCTACAGATAAATCCGCAAGCGTACGGATACCGATGTAGCTTTCACATAGGAGTATTCCAGAGTATCGATTTCCACGGGGAACGTGAAGTGTACTAATCCTTAATTAGTTCGTCCGAAAGGATAAATGTGGATTTGGACGACGATGAAGAGAAGAGGTAAATGGGACGAGGGTAGAGAGGGTACTTGTGTAGCAACAATGGTTATTCCTCTGATCAAGCAACACTGACTTACTCACGATAGTTAACTTCGGGCGCCTGAGACACCACCACTCACAGAAAGGGATGAGAAGGGGAGTGGTACCGCCTACCCCTAAGTCCTACAGACCAGAACTAACGTGGTGGATTACGTCGGCCGGACAGGGCTGTCACCACCTGCCGGCTACCACAACTATTCCGTTGAACTGGGTGCAAACCAAGGTAACGACTAGTCTAGACACCGTGCCTACACTAATAATTACTACTTCACTCGACGTCAGAGCAAAGCACCCACTACTAAGTAGTGAACGAGGAACCAGGAAACAAAAGTAAGAAAGAGCAGATGCTTGATTAATCAGAGGGAACCAGAGTTACCAGACAAGACCCGGATGTAGTCACTCGAAGATGAACTGCATCCGCCGAGGTACAAAGTAGAGGAAGAGCGGACACATTCGGCTCTTCCCCCGAACTCTCACCTCACCTCTCTCCCTATTTTCTAAGGCTAGGAGCAGCAGCGCTTCGCCTTGGAGCTTCTTCTCTTGTATTTCGACGTCTCTTCTCAAGGTGAGTGGGGTGTCCTTTTATAGGCTCCAAGGGTGGTTCCCGGCGTCATCATCAAGCTAGCCTCCTGCTTAACATCCACGCGAAGTGGGAAGCGTAGAAGCCACGGTAGTAGGCCGGTCGGCCTCATCTAGGCCGGCCGGCCTGGCTCTGGTGCCAAGTGGCACCGACCTTTGCAGGGACGGCTTGGATGATGTCCTGAAGTCGGTAACAGTTGCGTTCGGTTGAAGCTGTCCAAGAATCCTAGGTTGTGGGCCCTTCAATCCATGTTTATCCCACCCTAGCCTTCCGGGTCCTTTGATCAAACCGACATCAAATGCACGGCTCATGATCATCTTTGATACATTAGTAAACTTGTGGATCAGTGCCGTGGCCAGAAGAGGGGAAAGGGGGCCGGTCGGCCTGGCCTAGGGCCGGCCGGCCTGGCCCTATGCCCAAATTGTTCCTTCTTTTCCCCATCTGCTCCTTCACTCACAAATTGTACAAAACTTGTGGAACTCATTAGAAATAATCAAATTCACATTGGCATGAGCAAGATGAGCCTGGAATATCGTGGAATGTTGACGGTAAAATCGTATAATAACGGCCGTCAACAGGCGGTTTAACCGCCCCCCCCCCATGGCCGGTTTAACCGCCCCCCCTGGGCAGGCCCGAGAGGCGTCGAGGAGCTTCGATCCGGAGGACACACGGCGTGATTGCAAGGGTTGCGTCGGAGGAAAGCAAGCTTGCAGTGGAAGGTGTCCCAGCCGGAAATATCTTCGATTCAAATGTCAAATTTGCCCCTGAGGGGTATGTATCACTTAGGGGTAATTGAGTCATTAGAGCACCACCACTTGGACTATAAATAGGCCCCCTAGGGGTTGGTGGCTGCTATCTATCTCTCTTGTTTATTTTCCCTTGCACTTGAACTATTTTCCTTTAGGTTTTCCTTTCTAGTTTTCCATAGGCTAGCCAAATGCTTCATCGGAGAAATCTTCAAGAGTGTAGGATGAAGGGAGGATAGCTAGCCTCTTTGTAAAGAAGTTGACCTCGTGATGTGTGGAAGATTTGGCTTTCTTTCATCTCTATTTGTGTGATTTCTTTGTTCATCCCGTGGCTCCTTTTGGTCCCTTTGCTGGATTTTCGATTCCTTGTGTTTGAGGTCGTTTCATTGTGGGATTGCTTGGGGGATTCACATATGAGCTCGTGGAGACTCTTTTCCTAGTGATTTTCCCCCACAAAATGCAAAGAATCGCTTCGGATTTGGGGATTTTTGGATGAACTCGAGATGAAGATGTTCTTCATGAGATTTGAGATTTCGGGAGTTCTAGTGAGTTAGAGGCCGAGATTTTTGGGGCATATCCTCTACTTGAGGTGTACATCATCTCCTCAAAGTTTCGTCTCAAGAACTCAAGCCGTTTGGGAGATCGGGCAATTCGATTTTGGGTGTTGGCTTTCGTAGCCCGTGCTCCCAGGCCAGGCCGGTTTAAACCGCCCCCAAGGTGGTTTAACCGCCCCTGGCTGGGAAGAGGAGATTTAGTTTCGTTTTGGTTCGATTTCGATTCGATTTGCTCGATTTGTTTTCCGCTGCTGTGATCGTGTTCCTAGGGTCAGTAGCTATGTGATCTTGGCAAGATCGTGTTGCGAGGATTTGGAGTTCAGTTGGGAGAAAAGCCAGATTCGTTAAGAAGAAATTTTTATCGGCTCCCATTCACTCCCTCCCCCCCTCTCTGGTCGCCTAATCGTTCCTTCAATTGGTATCAGAGCTGGTTACGGGTCTTTGTGACTCTAACCAGTCTAAGATCCAAATATGGAGTACCAAGATCAGGGTTCGGGTTCTTCGCACTTTGATGGGAAGAATTATCCGAACTGGGTTGCGCGTATGGGCGCTTTTTTGCGAGGCAACAGAAAGTTGTTGTGGGATGTGACGAAAGACAAAGATTATGTCAATCCTACCAACTTAGATGCCCAGGATGCAAGAGATAAGTTTGAGGCCAACGCTATGGCTGTCGACTACTTGTTTCGTGCTTTGTCGACTGAAGAGTTTGAACGTGTTTTGGGTGAGGACCTAGCTAGCCAGATCTGGTTTAAGCTCAAGGTAGCCTATGGTGGTGATAGCCATGTCAAGGCTACGCTTTTCTCGGTCTATCGTAGCGAGTACGAGAACTTTGAGTAGTTGCCTGGTGAGTCGGTTGATGCTATGTTTCAGTGCTTTACTGCCATAGTCAACAACATGAAAGCCAACATCACCGCACTCCCATACACGAATCATGACAGAGCTTTGAAGCTCTTGCTTTCGCTTGATCGATCCATGTGGGGTGCCAAGGTTGAGGCGATCATGGAGTCGGCTAACTATGAAACTTTGAAAGTTGACGAGCTTTTCTCCAAGTTGAAGTCTTCTGAGGTTGATAGACAGCTTATTGCCGAGGCTAAGAGTCCGACTGATTCCCATAGTCTGGCTCTAGTCGGTGGATCTAGTTATGGACATGCTACTACTTCCAAACACTTTGTCTTGTCTTCTCTTGTATCTCTTCCAGATGAGGAGTATGAGATGCTGAGCGAGGAGGATCTCGCGTTGCTTACCAAGAGGTTCGAGCGCATGTACCCAAACCGCAATGGCTCGAGCCGTGCGGGGAGTACGTGCTACAGGTGCGGCAAGATGGGCCACTACATCACCGAGTGCACAGAGGAGATCAAGAACGACTACAACCGCAAGCACCGACCGCGAAACGAGCACAAGCACTGCTCCAAGGATGAGTACCTGCTCCAAGCACAAGAACAAGGAAGAGAGAAGGACGAAGAACAAGCACGGTGGCCATAAGAAGAACAAGTCTCGAGCGATGGTGGCTGGTGTAAGCGACATCGATACAAGCTCCACCAACATTTCGTCGAGCTCGAGCAGAGAGGATGAAGACCGCGGCCACCGCAAGGAGAAGAAGCACATGAACCGCTACTTCAACGGGCTTTCCTGCGCCGCTATGAACTTCTGCACCATGGCGCATGACTCCAACAACAAGAACGACTACGACTCCAACTCCGACTCCGAGGACGAGGTAATGACCGATCCCACTTCTTTGTGTAAGGAGATTGCTAGGCTAGAGGAGTTGGTCGATAATCGTGATGATGTGCTCAGAAAGTCCAACAGGGAGAAGAGAGAATTTAGGTCTTTGCTTGGAGACTCTAAGGATAGGGTTGTGGAGCTTAAGGCCTTACTTTCTCAGACTCGAAAGAAGGCGTTGGAATTTGAGTCTTTGCTTTGTGAGTCTAACAAGAAAGTGGCTAAGCTTGAATCTGAGTTGGCAAGTGCTAGAACAGAGATAGGTGTGTTGAAAGATGCTCCCATTGTTTCTGATGAACTTGAATGCTCTGTCTGTGATGTGCATCTTGCTGATTTGGTTGCTCTTAAGGATAAACATATGACATACCTTGATGATCTAGAAGGAGCTAGGGTTGAGATTGCTAAGTTGAAGTCTAAATCTTCTTTGCTAGGCGCTTGTACTTCTTGTCCTGCTTTACATGCTCAGTTGCTTGAATCTCGTACCATGATTAGTTCTCTTCAAGCTGAATTGAAATCTCCTATTACAAATTTTTGCTCTGCCTACGATGCTGTTGTTTTGAAGAATGTTGAGCTTGCACAATATGTTGATCGCCTGCAAGATGAGAATAATGAGTTGCGATAGTGTTTGGGTTGGTCGTCGGGTCGTGAGCCACAACTTAAGATGTTAATTACTAGGGTTCAAGAGAGCAGATGGTCGTGGTCTGGGTTCTGAAAGAGAGAGAACAAGACAACTCCACCATAAACATTCCAACAACCCCACAGAAAGCCATCCTCAAGAACAACTTCACACCCAAACCTAATCACCTGCTAAACAAGCTTGACACCACTCTTGATCCTCCTAAGTTTCCCGCAAAGACAAACAACTTCCAGAAGAGAGTGACCTTTGTGTGGAGTGGGGTTTACCAGAAGAGAGAGAAGCCTGAGCCGAGAGAAACCCCAAAGCTAAAGCCAGTCCGCTTCCATTGTGATCATTGTGGAATGGATGGACACATTGAGGAGTTTTGCTGGAGGAAGAAGAGAGAGGTGAGACGAGAGAAGGAGTTGGATAACAGGGACAGGTACTACTCTTCACGTAGTGTGCCTATGTCTCATTCACCCCTGCCTAGGAGACAGGCTTTTGTGCGTTCAGTTCCTTCTTTGGGTGTTCGTAGAGTTCCAGCTCGTGGTGAGTTTGCTAGGCGGCCTCCTGCTCGTGGTCAGTTTGGTACAGGGAGGTTCGACTGTAGCTTTTGCTCTTTGTCAGTTTGGTACAGAGAGTCTAGGCCGCGTTTTCCCCCGCGTGGTGCTAGAGGTCCGACGGTGAGATACGAGAGGGTTCCATAGAGTAACATTGATTTTGCTAACCCCTCTTTTGAGCAGATGGCCCGACACTGGTTTAACTCGTTTTGTGCTAACCCTAGTGTCGAGTCGTTCGCTCATTCGCGTTCACGCTTTTGAATGTGCAGGTGGGAGGCATGGGGAACTTTTGGTTGATGGACTCTGGTTGTTCACAGCATATGACCGGAGATAGGAAGTGGTTCTCCAGCCTCACCCCGGTGGTGTCCAGGCAGTACATCACTTTTGGGGATAAGGGTAAAGGTAGAGTGTTGTCTGAGTGTGCTATTCAGGTGAGTGATAGCTTTGTGTTGAAACGGGTGGCTCTTATCAAGAATCTTGGTTTCAATTTGCTTTCAGTATCTCAGCTTCTTAATGAGGGTTATGAGGTTCGGTTTAAGAGTGGAGATTCTCAGATTTTTGATCCTCGAGGTGATCTTGTATGCATGATTATTCCCAAAGGTCAGATTTTTCATGCTGATTTTTCTAGATCATTTGGTCCTTCTCATTGTTTGATTGCCATTACTTTTTCTGAGCTCTAGAGGTGGCATAGGAGGTTGGGTGATGTGAGCTTTGATTTACTCACCCGCTTGAGTGCTCTTGACCTTATCCAAGGATTGCCCAAGCTCAAGTTTGAGAAAGATTTGGTGTGTGCACCTTGTAGGCATGGTAAGATGGTCACTTCTTCTCACCCACCTTTGACTGAGGTGATGACTGAGCATCCTGGGGAGCTTTTGCATATGGACTTGGTTGGTCCAGCTCGCGTTCGCTCAGTCGGTGGGAAGTGGTATGTTCTTGTTGTGGTGGACGATTATTCTCGCTATGTTTGGGTGTTTTTCTTGGCGTCTAAGGATGAGACATTTGACTTTGTTCGAGATCTGATTTTGAGGTTGAAAAATGAGAGTAATGGTGGTGCCATGAGAGCTATACGCACTGACAATGGTACGGAATTTAGGAACACTCGTTTTGATGCGTTTTGTCGTGATATTGGTCTTGAACACCAGTATTCGTCACCATATGTTGCTTGCCAAAATGGTGTTGTTGAGAGGAAGAATCGGACTCTTTGTGAGATGGCAAGGACGATGCTAGATGAGCATAGGACTCCTAGGAAATATTGGGCAGAGGCAGTAAATATAGCTTGTCATGTGTCAAATCGTATTTTCCTTCGTGCTTCCAAGAAGAAAACTTGCTATGAGCTTTTTCACGGTCATACTCCACGTGTGAGTCATTTCAGGGTGTTTGGTTGCAAGTGTATTCTTAAGAAAGGAAATCTTGACAAGTTCGAGTCTCGTTCGATGGATGGAATTTTTCTTGTTTATGCTAATCACTCTGGAGCATATCGTGTGCTCAATCTTGAAACTAATCAAATCATGGAGCTTGCGAAGTCACTTTTGACGAGACCATTCTGTGTAGTTCTTCTGTCTTTGAGTGTGCAGGTGACGAGGAGTTGGGACAGTCTATCTTTGAGGAAAAACATGATGATGAGGAAGATGATGAAGAAGGTCATGCACCGAATGGAAATCTTGTACCCTCTACCTTCACTACTACCACGACTTTCGACGACGGCCCTTCTGCTACTTCTTCGTTGAGTCACGCTCATGATCAAGCTCAAGTGGAAGATGCTGTTGAGGGGGAGGCAATCTCGAGGCAAGAAGCTCCCCGGCGGGTACAGAAGGATCATCCTCCATCAAGGATCATAGGTGATTTAGATGAACGCACTACACGGTCAAGGTCACAGAATATCTCCCATATCGCTCATTCTGTTTTTGTTGCGTCTTTTGAGCCCAAAAATGTTGGACACACTTTATCTGATTCTGATTGGGTCAATGCTATGCATGAAGAGCTTGGAAACTTTGAGAGAAACCATGTGTGGGAGTTAGTTGAACCACCTCCAAATTGCCATTCCATAGGAACCAAGTGGGTTTTCAAGGACAATAGGGGTGAGGATGGAGAGATAGTGAAAAACAAGGCGAGGTTGGTTGCTCAGGGGTTTTCGCGGCAGGAGGGGATAGATTATGAGGAGACATTTGCTCCTGTTGCTCGTTTAGAGGCAATTCGGATCCTTCTAGCATTAGCATTTGCTAAAGGGTTCAAATTGTACCAAATGGACGTGAAGAGTGCCTTTTTGAATGGGGTGATCGAGGAAGAAGTGTATGTGAGGCAACCCCTGGGTTTGAGAGTGAGAGGTACCTCCACCGAGCGTGGTATGACAGGTTGATGGGGTTCTGGCTTAGCAAGAGGTTTGAGATGGGAAAGTTTGATAAGACACTCTTCTTGTTGAGGCATGGCAATGATCTTTTAATCGTTCAGATATACGTGGATGATATCATTTTTGGTGGCCCTTCTCACAATCTTGTTGCCAAGTTTGCAGATGATATGAGTAGGGAATTTGAGATGTCAATGATGGGAGAGTTGCAGATCAAGCAACAGAAGGACGGGACGTTCGTGCACCAAAGCAAGTACACAAAGGACATTCTCAAGAAGTTTGACATGAGCGACTCCAAGCCGATGACCACTCTGATGAGTACGACTACAGCCTTGGATGCGGATGAGGACGGAGAACCAGTGGACCAGAAGGAGTATCGGAGCATGATCGACACCCTCCTCTACTTGACGGCGACGAGGCCGGACATACAGTTCAGCGTGTGTCTGTGCGCTCGTTTTCAGGCTTCACCGAGGACTTCACATCGGCAGGCCGTCAAGAGGATTTTCAGGTATCTCAAGTATACTCCTGAGTTGGGTCTTTGGTATTCTACTGCTTCTTCACTTGCCCTCCATGGTTATTCTGATGCGGATTTTGCTAGGTGTTGTGTGGATCGCAAGTCTACTTCTGGACAGTGTCAGTTTCTTGGTTCGTCTCTTGTGTCTTGGTCTTCTCGCAAGCAGTCTAGTGTAGCCCAATCCACCACAGAAGCCGAGTATGTTGCTGCCGCTAGCTGTTACTCCCAGCTGCTTTGGATCACCTACACCTTGAGAGACTTAGGCTTAGATTTATCCAGTGTACCACTTCTTTGTGATAGCACCAGCGCCATAAGCGTAGCCAAAAATCCTGTGCTCCATTCCAAAATCAAACACATAGAAGTGAGATAACCTTTCCTGAGAGATCATGTGGAGAAATGTGATATTGAGCTTGCCCATGTTTCTACCCAAAACCAGCTTGCAGACATTTTCACAAAACCACTTGACCAAGTTACCTTCACCCGCTTGCGAGGAGAACTTGGTGTGTGTTCGCCTTTCTGAGCTGAGTTTTGGAGACTTTGTTGTAGCATATGTATACTAGTGTATCTTTGATGTACATTTTTCACCTTCTGTATCTTGATTTTTCATCTTTGTATCTTGATGTGTTCTTTTTACATCTTGTGATATATCATGCTGCATTTGTATCATATCTTAGGACAAGCTTCTCCTATATGCAGTGATTGCTACAACTTGCTACATCTTAGAGTTTAGGCAGGCTTGCTAGGGATTGGTTGATGATTGGCTATGCTCTTGATGGTTTTGATATATATCTGTTGAGATAGTCAATTTTTAGAAGTAAAATGACAAACTGAACTTAAATTCTTTCACCCATGAGTAAATGCCTTTGCATGTCTTGTTTGAGCCGAAATGGCTATATCTTGCTTAGGATCATGCTAGGATGTGATGTTCTTTTCAATTGGGTCAAAGATCTTTGTCATTGTGAATGTTTAGCGCATGTTTTACCTTGTGGAGGAGCATAAGCTTCTTTTTGTCGCAAAGACATTTCATGTACGATGCTTAATTTGAAAAACTTGAAAAATGAGATGTCTATGCATGAAAGAAGAAAAAGATACATTTGGAAAAAATTTATGCTCATGTCTCTATGCTTTCACCGTTGCACAGCTTAGGATCATGCTAGGATGTGATGTTCTTTTCAATTGGGTCAAAGATCTTTGTCATTGTGAATGTTTAGCGCATGTTTTACCTTGTGGAGGAGCATAAGCTTCTTTTTGTCGCAAAGACATTTCATGTACGATGCTTAATTTGAAAAACTTGAAAAATGAGATGTCTATGCATGAAAGAAGAAAAAGATACATTTGGAAAAAATTTATGCTCATGTCTCTATGTTTTCACCGTTGCACACACTTGCACACATGGGTGCTAAGCGGTTGCATGATGTTTGCCAGAGAAGTCTCCCTTGAGAAGTGAACACATGGCTCCATGCTTTGACATGACATGAGATAAAACTTGGGCATTTGTAATGATCTTTTGTTAAGAAATCTTGTCCTTCCATAATCTTGATGAGATGTAGTTCCTTTTTGCTTGAATAATCCATGGTTAGGACTTTGCTCATGTGGTGACATTTTTGATAAAACTAAACAAATTGATCATGGCTTTGTCGCTTGGCTATATGTCTCTACCTTCTTGATGGCAATGCCCGTGTGACACGATGAACTATCTAGCTTGCCCTTTCTCTAATTGGTAGCATTTTGTATTGCTCATTGTATATTTGAGAAGCTTGTAGTTGCATCTTTTGCATTTTTTGCCTTGATTTGTGCATTGTCAACAAGGGGGAGAGTTTCTAGAGAATTTCTGAAAAGGGGGAGTTTCTGAAGGGAAAACACGCTTTTGAAAGTCTTGCGAGCTTTTGTGTGAAGTTTTTGCTTCTTTTGTGCTGGAACTGACTAGGGTGGTTTAACCGCCCCCACTAGGCGGTTTAACCGCCCCTGTGCAGGGAGCACAAGGTTCATGGTGGTTTGAGCCATTTTTGACACATTTTTTGCACGCACAAGTTCACTTGTTCAGGGGGAGTTTGCATCTATACAGAGGGAGTGCTTTGTGTCTCCTGAAAAGTGTTTTGGAAATTTGTGGGTTGTGCTTTGTGATTTGCTCTTTTACCGATGGTGTTGAGCCCTTTTGCTTCTTCTTGAAGGGTTGCGTTTTCTGGAGCTTTCTCTTGCGAGTGACTTTGTTCTCGGCTTGTTCTTGCTTTTAGTCACTTGCTTGAGTCTTGTTTTCGATTTCTTTTCTATTTTCCTTTCATACCTATCTTGATTACGTGTGTGTTGTCAATGCACACATCAAGGGGGAGATTGAGGATCGGGTGTGTCCGAGGACCGGTGGATGGTCGCTTCCTGGTGTGATGAGTGATTGACAACATGGTGTGGACTGACGTTTGCCTTGGCTCAAGTATTGTAGGTGTAGAATGTGGCTTGGTTGCATTGGTGCAGGTGAAGAACAGGCGCAAAAGGTCTTAGCCATTGCGGCCTCCAGGGAGTGGAGAGACAAGTAGGCTTGGTTCGAGGGACCCGGTGGCCAGATGGATCAAGTGTGGTTCACATGGTAGCAAGAACGAGCAAGGGAACGTGGTTCCGGTGCGAGGTAACGGCTCACAACCGAAGCTCGTACGCGGACATGAAGCCGGTGCAAGGTAGCGGCTCACAACCGAAGCTTGCACGCGGGGTTTAGTGGTTTGGCCAAAAGACCATCGGGTGGACGGTTTCCCTTGGTTTGGGCCTCAATACCAAGGCCGAGGACTCGGCGTGGTGTCGCGGGCCGTGGGCTACTCACCCAGCCTGAGGCGGTTTAACCCCCCCTCCCTAGGGCCGGTTTAACCGCCCCCCTGGGAAGGACCGAGAGGCGTCGAGGAGCTTCAATCCGGAGGACACGCGGCGTGATTGCAAGGGTTGCGTCGGAGGAAAGCAAGCTTGCAGTGGAAGGTGTCCCAGCCAGAAATATCTTCGATTCAAATGTCAAATTTGCCCCTGAGGGGTATATATCACTTAGGGGTAGTTGAGTCATTAGAGCACCACCACTTGGACTATAAATAGGCCCCCTAGTGGTTGGTGGCTGCTATCTATCTCTCTAGTTTATTTTCCTTGCACTTGAACTATTTTCCTTTAGGTTTTCCTTTCCAGTTTTCCATAGGCTAGCCAAGTGCTTCACCAGAGAAATCTTCAAGAGGGTAGGATGAAGGGAGGATAGCTAGCCTCTTTGTAAAGAAGTTGACCACGTGATGTATGGAAGATTTGGCTTTCTTTCATCTCTACTTGTGTGATTTCTTTGTTCATCCCGTGGCTCCTTTTGGTCCCTTTGCTCGATTTTCGATTCCTTGTGTTTGAGGCTGTTTCTTTGTGGGATTGCTTGGGGGATTCACATATGAGCTCGTGGAGACTCTTTTCCTGGTGATTTTCCCCCACAAAACGCAAAGAATCGCTTCGGATTTGGGGATTTTTGGATGAACTCGAGATGAAGGTGTTCTTTGTGAGATTTGAGATTTCGGGGGTTCTATTGAGTTAGAGGCCAAGATTTTTGGGGCATATTCTCTACTTGAGGTGTACATCATCTCCGCAAAGTTTCATCTCAAGAGCTCAAGCCGTTTGGGAGATCGGGTAATTCGATTGTGGGTGTTGACTTTCGGAGCCCGTGCTCCCAGGCCAGGCTGGTTTAAACCGACCCCCAGGCGATCTAACCTTTCCCAGGGAGGTTTAACCGGCCCTGGCTGGGAAGAGGAGATTTGGTTTCGTTTTGGTTCGATTTCGATTCGATTTGCTCGATTTGTTTTCCGCTGCTGTGATCGTGTTCCTAGGGTCAGTAGCTTCTCAGTGTCTACATGATCCTAACAAGATCATGTTGCAAGGATTTGGAGTTGAGTTGGGAGAAAAGCCAGATTCATTGAGAAGAAATTTTTATCGGCTCTCATTCACTTCCCCCCTCTCTGGTCGCCTAATCGATCCTTCATGTAGTCTGCGTAAAAAAGAAATTGAACTAGCACTGTTCTTTACTGTTGTTGTGTCGTTACAGTACGTTGAGGACTTCTTACAACATGGAACCCAGAAACTGGCACCAGTAGAAAAATGAGCTTTAGTCCCTTGTCTTTTAGTCCCGGTTTGAAACATTAGAAGTCTCCAGAGACCCATTTAATACCAGATTGTAACACAAACCGATACTAAATGTCACCTTTTAGTACCGGCCATTTTAGTAACGGGTTGTAACACTGGCCGGTACTAAAAGATGACATTTAGTATCGGTTTGTGTTACAATCCGGTACTAAATGAGTCTCCATGGGTTACTTCAAAAGGAATTCATCTCCCACTTAATCACATGTGATGCATAGGTAGGATGGTAAGGAAGCAACGCGCGAGGCCGGAGGTCGTGGGTTCGAATCCTCCTGACGCTTTCAAATACTTTCTTTCAAATATTTAACACCAGTGGGTAGCGGCTGTGGAACTGGTACTAAACGACACATCACTTTAGTCTCGAATATTTAGTCTCGGTTGCGATGGTACTAAACCCGGCTTCCCAACCGGGACTGAAGGTGGTTTCTCTACTAGTGTGGACTGATTTCTCCTAATTAAGTTAAATTTATGGGTTCAAAAGGAGGCCTAAAATTGTGAAGTGTAACTTTGACGAGTGATGACCATGTTTTATATAACATTATATTTGCAAAAACGATGGGTTATGATGTCCTTAATTAAGGCTCCTTGTCAAGATAAATCTGCCATAAGGGTTTCATCTTATCATCAATGTGCCGAAAGTTCTATTTTCATGAACGTGTGCCTTAGCACGTATTTTATTAAGAAGAAAGCAGTTACAAACGTTACTCAGTTTAGGCAAAACAGAGGTTGACCTCCCCAAGTGTACAAAGGCTAAAAGAAGAGAAACATTTGAAAAAAGGCTGACAAAACAAGTGGCCAACAAGCTAACAGAGCAATGACCACATAGAAGAGGTGGAACCCCACTCAAACATAGCAACCAACCCAAACCATCTGAACATACACGAAGGACAACACCACTGAGACCGCCAGCTGAGGCTAGAGAACAACATAAAGGTGGCCAATTATCCACCAGAAGAAGCAGCACAACAATGTCAAAGCATCCACCGGAAGCAACCAACAACCATCACAACAATGGCGCCAAAAACATCCGCCAGAGCGACCAAACATCTTCACAACAAGAGTACCGGTATGGAAAAGCAGCATCCGCCTTACGATCGTAGTAGGGGCTGCAAAGCATCCGCCCACAATATGACGACAAAGCATCTGCCAAAGTAGTCACAGCTCCGGCGATTCACAATGATGAAGTGTTTGGGAAGAACAAGTCGGCGCAAAAGAGAGACTCTCCTAGGAGAGGATGACCACCACGAAAACAAATACCATGACCGATCGGAGACAAGCGTGGACGATGCTCGGCAACAGTCCCTGCAGTGACGAAAGTGAGAGAGAACACATAGAGCTTTCAAGACAATGCGTCAAGGGAGGGGGCGATGCCACTTACGCTATCATTATCTAACCTACAAGGTCAAGGTTTTCACCTGAAGAGCTCACTAGATGGGAGGGATGAGGGGGAAAAGAATGATGCCCACAAGAAGGTGAGCGGCGCCAGCGGGCATCGCGGTCATTGACCCGCAAGCAGGTATACGACTTTTGCCTTCCCCTGTTCCCTACACAGAAATACCCGCCACCATGATGCACACGGGACCACCAACACCACTAGTTGGCCGCCGGTCCCCCCCTCCGGCGAAAGAGCGCAGGGGATGGAGGACGGAATCCCAAATATAAGGACGAGCGCATCGACGACACGGTGCGCTCGCTCCCCAGTCCTCAGGTGGTGGGACCCACAAACCCGAGCATTATCGCCTCCTCCTCTCCAAGTGCGCATCCACACACCGCCGCCTAATCCTCTTTGTCTCTCGCTCTCCTCTGCCCGCGCAACGCCGCCGACGGAGCCGCGCGCTAGCTGATGGAGCCGCCTCCGCGCACCACGTCGTTGCCTCCGGACCCTGTCCCGCGCTCGTCGCCGCTGGGCTACGGTCCCCACCAGCGAGGACGGCAGCAGGGCTGCGGGAGCGGCCGACGAGCCCCGACGACGTCCGGAGGCTGCGACCCGGCGACGTCCGGAGGCTGCGACCCCGGCGAGTCACGCGCAACCGTTCCGGCACGGCGCCCAGTGCCTGATGAGTTATTTGCTTTCTTTTTTCTGGACATTTCTGTTGAAAATTTTCTGAAAAATTTTGTTGCAAAAGTTTGCTCAAGATTTGGTTGGAAAATGTTTTTTTCGTAAAATTTTTCTTGACAAATTTTCCGCACGAAAAGTTTTTCGCATCTTATTTGTTGTAAAAGTTCTCTTTAAATATTTTCTTTAAAAAAATTCCTATAAAAGTTTGCACAAGATTTTGTTGTAAAATATTTTTTTCCTAAAATTTTTGTTTGTTGTAAAATTTTTCCAACATTTATTTCTCTCTGGATAAATGTTTGTTGCAAAAAAGAAATTCTGGACAAATTTTTTCTCTACATTTTTTTCTGAACAAATTTTTGTTGCAAAATTTTTTCCTGAACAAATGTTTTTTGAGCGCATGGGGTGGAGGATCCGGGGCCCACAGCGTGTTGCAGGTGGGGGCACATGCATGGTAGGGCCCGTCGGTTTGTCGGATACCGCGAGCGCACGGGCCCTCCCATGCGCGCGGCCGCAAATTAGCATGCCCCGATGGAGGATGGTGGCCGATGCGGTAGTCGTTGTAGATCCTGGCTTAGGGGAGGTGGATCTGAACCCAACGACCGGCAACAAACGACGTCTAGGGTTTGCAGGGTGGGAGAGAGAGGAGGAAAGGGGAAGGAGAGGGCACGACACGGCGGCGCCCGGGTTGGGCAAGTGGGGTTGGTTTGGGCGATGGCACGGCACCCCCCGAGTTGCCCAGGAGGGAGCAACGCGGGGGAGAGAAAGGCATGGCCACCCTAGACTGCAATGCGCCAAAAATTGAGTACGCCACTTCAAAATAGGCTTTTAGATTACTGATCCGGCCGATAGACAGGACGTATACATTACCAGACCAAATTTACAAAGGTTTTGAACAAAGTTTAATCTACTATCTCTGTTCCAAATTATATGTCGTTTTGGCTTTTGTAAATTCATCATTTTTTGTTATGCACCTAGATCAACGCTATGTCTACATTCATAGCAAAATCTATGAACCTAGAAAAACCAAAACGACCTATAATTTGGAACGGAGAAAGTACTAAATATATTCATGAAATTTATCGGTAAACACGAGTTTCCCGTATTGAATCTTTCAAAAAAAAAGTTTCCCGTATTGGCGATCCCCGATAAACAGCAAATACCATATACATCGCAAATATATCGCAGTGCGATGTGGTCCATGGCACGATCATGAGCTCGACAGTTTATTTTATGCTCCTCTCAGTACCGGCTTAAATTGGACCAGGAAACACTTGCTCTCATATTATCTCTAGTACTAATCTTTCCAAAAAAAAATGTTAGTACTAGTACTACTAGTTAAATGCTCCAAGAAACAGGCTTAATTTAATACCAAGAAAACAAAAAATCTTAGTTTTTGAAGGCAATGTAGATTTACCAAAACAGGATTTATCATGTACACATAACCACACCATCACCTACTCCAGTGTTTTTTTAGAGTAAAGATGATAAAAACTAGGGTGATATATGCTAGACACCTCTAGCTGTTGTGCGTGCAAGAGTGACAAAATTGGCAACCCTGGCTGCTCAATCAAAGTGGCCCATTCTCAGTGGCAGAGGAAGTTTCATAAAAAGAGGAAAACCTTAGCGGCTGGGCAACATGTCTCTTCGTAAGTGAAGCTTTAATACCAAACTGCATCGAGATTCACATTGTGTCATCACGCTAGTTGTGAGTCGTTTCATCTGGTTAGACAACTTCGTGCAATCCGGTAGCTTGAATTTTACTGTACCTATCATGCCAGCTCTCTGACATTAGTTTCAAAATGTGAGATGGAATCCAATTTATAAGGCAATAATTTTGACGGCATTGGAAATTTGGCATCCTACGATAGCAGCAGTGTGAACCCTGCTGCAGCACACAACCAAGGCATTGGCATCCTAAGTGCGTTGATTGGCACCTTATTATTAGCACGATTATATAATTTCGGTGTATTTTTTTACTTCAATAGAGTTTTCTTTATTATTATAAAAAATCCTAAAGTACGTAGATTGCCTCGTTTTTTGTTGGCCACATCCACCATTTTTTGTTTTTTGATGAAATAAGAAATACCAGAGCCAAAGCAGGGACATCCTGGATGGAGAGCTGCTCCAACGACCTCCTGACCTGACGCACGTGCAGGTGCAGCCGGGAATTGAAGAGACGCTTGCTCACACACCTCGTCTTCCACTTCCACCACCTCCTGACCTGACGCTGACCATCTGCATTCTCCACTTCTGCACACCATCACGGGCCTTTGCATCTTCCGCCTGCCCATCTCAACTCTCCAGCACTCTCCACCCTCCGGGATCTCGCGTCACAGCTCTCCTCCCGTCGCGGCAGCCGGCAGCAGCAGGTACGCCGCCTGGATCCCCGTCCGTCTTCTTGCATCTGCTATTCTCTAGATTTTTCTTCGTAGCCGTGGAATTCGAGCTTTGAGTGACGACGTTCTACTATCCAAAGAAAAGTATCGTGAAAAATGTCGCCATGATCCATGGAGGGGAGAGGCGCGAGAAATTGAGAGGGGAACTCGGCGGCGGCAGGGGCACGAGGGGGATGGGGAGGATCTTGCGCTTGCACAGGATCTGTCGCGACGAAAAGCCCTAGCATCGAGATGAGGGTTTTCAGAGCCACTTCCCATTCAAATCCCCACCCAAATTCCTCATTTCCTCTCCAAATTAGCAAAATGCTCGCTCTCCTTGTTTAGTTGGAGCCCAAATTTGATCTCATCTCTTGCGGATGGAGCTGATCTGCACCAATTAGGCGTGCCAGCTCGAGCACATCGTCCCCAACCTTGCTTGCCTAGCTTTTATTGTTGTGGCCGAGAGAGATCTAAGATTTAGCAGTAAGAGGCAAGATACATTTTGATGGGTAGCGAAATTTCCAGCTGCTACTTCATAGTTCATAGTACAAGATCGAGGAAGTGACTAGTTTCTTGTTCTCCAGAGAAACACCAACTTCTTGCGTGACTACTTTTTCTTTGCAAGCGATTGATCTTGATCCTCTTGCTTGCTTGCTTTGCAGCATCGTCGCCTCGCCCAATAACTAAAGACACGATCTCCTCCCATCGGCAGCTAGCAGTGGCATGTATGCCACCTTGATCTCCGTCCATCTTCTTGCACCTGCTACTGCTAGTATCTAGATTTTTGTTCATAGCCGTGGAATTCAAAAGCTTTTGAGGACGTTGTACTATCCATAGAAAAGTACCATGAAAAGCATCGCCATGATCCATGGTTGTACAGGATCTGTCACGATGAGAAAGTCCTAGCATCAGGATGAGGGTTCTCACTTTTCAGAGCCACTTGCTCCCATCCAAATCCCCCAAAGCTAGTACTCTTCCAATTCCAAATCGGACCCAAATCCCTCGCAAAATTAGCACAATGCTCACGCTACTTCTTTAGTTGGAACCCGAATCGGAGCTTATCTCTTGCAGACGGAGCTGATCTGCCCCTATTGGGTGCCAGCTCGAGCTCATCGTCCCCAAACTTGCTTGCTTAGCCTTTTGTTGTGGCCGAGGGAGATCTAATATTTGGCAGTGTGAGAGGCAAGATACATTTTGTTGGGTACTGCTACCGCACGCCTCTACTCGTCTGAGTGAAATTTCCTGGTGCTAGTTCCTAGTACAAGATCGAGGACGTGACTGGTTTCTCATTCTCCAAAGAAACAGACTTCTTGAGTGACTACTTTTTGTTTGCAAGTTATTGATCTTGGTCCTGTTGCGTGACTAGTTTCTTGTTCTCCAAAGAAACAAACTTCTTGTGTCACTACTTTTTGTTTGCAAGTGATTGATCTTGAACCTCTTGCTTGTTCCTTGCTTGCAGAATCGTCACCTCGCCTAAGAACCTGTGACACGAGGATGGAGGCGGCCGTGGGTGCGGCGCGTTGGGTGGTGAGTAAGGCACTGGGCCCCGTGACGGACGGCGTGCTCGAGTTGTGGGCGGCGAGCTCGGAGCTTGGCCCCAACGTCCACTCCCTCAAGCTGGAGCTTCTCTACGCCCAGGGAATGCTGAACAACGCCCGGGGCCGGGACGTGCACAACCCGGCGCTGGGGCATCTTCTGTTCGAGCTTCGGGGCCTTGCCTACAACGCCGATGACGTGCTGGACGAGCTGGAGTACTTCCGCATCCAGGACGAGCTGGAGGGGACATACGAGACCGCCGATGCCGATGACCGGGGCCTCATCGGCGGGCTCGTCCTCAACACCCACCACACGGTCAATGCCATCGCTAGTAAGCTCAACTTCTCCTGCTGCTCTGTGATCTGCTCTGATTCTGATGATGAGAATAATGGAGATTCAACAATGGGGTGTCTCCCAATTGGTTCTTGTCCATTGAAGAAGTGGCAACAGGTAGACCGCTCTGTTCATGCACCAAAGCTGAAGTTTGATAGAGTGGAATTGTCCAAAAGGATGGCAGACATTGTAGAACAGCTCAAGCCAATATGTGCTAAGGTTGCCACCATTCTTGACATGGAGCTACTGGGCTCAGCACTTGACAAGCTAGAATTACTCCGATCAGATGGCACCACAACACAGAGTGCTTCTTTGAACTGGCCCAGAACAAGCACGCCTCTAATCACACAGTCCCAGCTATATGGGAGGGAACACCTCAAAAGGGATCTTGTACACGCCATTACCCGAGGCAAACATCATGCCGGCAAGATTACTGTGCACGCGGTAGTCGGACCAGGGGGTATTGGCAAGACAACATTCACACAGCATGTCTATCAGGAAGTGAGCAACCAGTTCCAAGTCAAGATATGGATCTGCGTGTCTCAGGATTTCAATGCAACTAGATTGGTAAAAGAGATCGTTTCTAAGATACCTAGTGGTGACGACGAGAAAGCGAACGCGACGGATGAAGATCTCATCCAAACAAGATTGCAATTGAAAAGGTTATTGCTAGTCTTAGATGACATGTGGGCGTGTCGTGAGGATGACTGGCAGAGGCTCCTAGCACCATTGAAGAATACTCAAGGAAATGTGGTTGTAGTTACCACAAGGATTCCAAAGTTAGCAGCAATGGTGGCAACAGGATGTTTGCGAAAACTGGATCGCCTTGATGACAGTGATTGTATGGACCTCCTCCTACAGTTTGTTTTCGGTGACCAGCGACAGTCATGGGAAGGCCATATGGATTTGCAACACATTGGGTTGGAAATAGTGAACCGATTGAAGGGTTTCCCTCTTGCCGTGAAGACCGTTGGTAGGTTACTGAGAAACAAGACCATAGACCATTGGAAGAGGGTTTTGGAAAGCAAAGAATGGGAGTTTCAGTCCAGTGATGATGATATCATGCCAGCTCTAAAGCTTAGCTATAACTACCTCCCTTTTGATGTGCAGCAGTGCTTCTCATGTTGCGCATTGTTTCCTGAAGATTATAAATTTGACAGAGAAGAGCTCATCCATTTCTGGATCGGTTTTGGGTTGCTCGGTACCAGGGACCAAAACAAGAAAGCTGAAGACATTGGACTTGATCGGATAAATGAATTGGTTGATCATGGTTTTCTTGAAAAAGGTGAAAAGGAGGATGGCCTTTATTATACTGTCCATGACCTGCTGCATGAGTTAGCTCTTATTTCATCATATGAATGTCTCATTATAAATGGTCTGTCCAACGTCAGGTCAGTACAACAAGTTCCTGCATCCATATGTCACTTGTCAATTATTGTAAATGACACAGATGTGAAGGATCGAAAGACCTATGAAAGCTGTAAGAATGACCTGAGAGAACTAGGAAAAAGAATGAAAGTAGAAAATCTGCGTACTCTAATGCTATTCGGGGAATACCATGGAAATTTTTCCAAGACTTTTGGTCATTTGTTTGGGAAAGCAAAGGCCCTCCGTGTTCTGTTCTTATCTGGAGCAACGTATCGCATGGATGACTTGTTGCCCATGTTTTCAGAATTTGTCCATCTCCGTTACTTAAGGATTAAGGGCGATATGTATCCTTGTGCAACTCTGCCCAATTACATCTCAAGGTTCTACCACCTTTTGGTGCTCGATCTACAGTGCAATAGTCTCTTCCCTTTTGTAAGAGAGCTAAGAAACCTTGTCAAAATTCGTCACATTCTTGTCAAAGATGAGAAGTTTCACTCTGAAATTTCCGAGGTTGGAGAACTAAAACGTTTACAGGGGTTAAGGACTTTTGAGGTAAAAAAGGATATAAATGGTTTTGAATTGAAGCAGTTAGGGCATTTGCAAGAGCTCCAAGGATCTTTGAAAATTTGTAATCTTGAAAGGGTAGAAGAAATGGCGGAAGCAGATGAAGCAAAATTGTTACACATGAAGCACTTGCACCGGTTAGTATTAGAGTGGGAACCTAACCGGTCTAATAGTGATCCAAAAAGAGAAGAAGATGTTCTTGAAAGCTTGAAACCAAACAGCAATGTTCGGGAAATATGCATCAGAGGACACGGAGGTTCTACTTGCCCTACTTGGCTAGGAGCAGACCTCTATGTTAATGATGTGGAATGTCTTGAACTGGGTGGTTTAGCTTGGAAAGTCCTTCCACCCTTAGGCGAGTTTTGGATGGTTAATGAGCATGGTGAAGAGTACCTAAGCTGTATCACAGGCCAAAGCTTTCAGCACCTAAAAAGAATAGATCTGAGTGGCATACAAAGTCTTAGGAGATGGCATGGAAACGGCACCCAATCATTCCCTGTTCTGGATGTACTTACTGTTTCAGATTGCCCTGAGCTTATAGAGTTGCCACTTTCACATACTACAACTAGTCCAGCTGAACAAGAAAAAATGATAACCATGTTTCCGAAGCTTCGAGAGATAAAAATTTCAGATTGTGAAAACCTATTATCACTACCACCTTTTCCATGGACTAGTACTCTGTCCCAGGCTGAAATATCAAAAGCTGCTGGTTTTGTTCAGTTAAATTACGTGAAATGTCAGCAGATAAAATGGGTCGATGTTGTTTGGAAGGATACTCTTGATAAAGAACTCTGGAGTATGTTTGATTTTAAGAATCTGAGAGAAACAGAAGATCTCACAATCATTGAGTGCCCACCAGTGCCTTTTCACCAATTGCAACTGCTAGCATCACTGAAGACCGTCAACATATTAGGTTGTCATAACGTCTTGTGGCCAGTTGAAGGTGTGACCGATACCTGTTACACGTTTCCAGTTGAATGCTTTCGCATCAACGTGTGTGGTGCTACTGGCAAGGAATTGACAATCTTTTTTTCTTATTTCCCTAATCTCTCGAAGCTGGATATATTCACATGTGAAAGGGTTACAGGGTTGGCTGTGGCAAAGAAGCAGGCAATGGCAACACCTGCTGCACGACCACCAACAGCTTCAGACCATAAAACTGTGGATGGACAGGGAAGAGGAGAGGAGGAAATAAGAGATCCAGAGGAAGGGATTTTGCTCTTGCCCCCCCAAATACAGGAGTTAGATATTAGGTCTTGCCCAAATCTGAGGCTCTGTTCTGGCTCGCTTGATGAAGATCTGGCCTCCCTCCGAGTGTTGAGGATATCAGGTTGCCGCAAGTTCCTCTCCTCTAGTTCATACACTTTGAATTGCCCTTTCCCGAACTCCGTGCAAACCCTATATCTTTCAAACATTGAGGGCATCTTCACCTTAGTTCCTCTCTCAAACCTGACGGATTTGTTCATAAGTGACTGTGGTGACCTAAGAGGAAAGGTCCTATGGCCTCTCCTTGCACAAGGTCATGTCACTAAATTAACCATCCATAGATGCCCCAACATATTTGTTGCCTCGGAGCTCTCACCGCAGGACGAACAAAATTCTCTCCTTTCTTGCAGACTTCAGGTGCTCTTCACAGATGGCAAAGATGGAATCCTTGCTGTGCCCACCTGTTCCTCCCTCACCATGTTGTGCTTTGGTTGGAATAATGATATCGAGCAGTTCACAACAGAGCAAGAACAGGACCTTCAGAAACTCACCTCCCTCCAGGAACTTGAAATTAGTTACTGCAATAAGCTCCAGTCCTTGCCTGCAGGGCTTAGTACACTTCCCAAGCTCAAGAGGTTAGAGATTAAGGACTGTCAAGCCATCCAGTCATTTCCCAAAGATGGGCTTCCAAATTCACTGACAGAACTAAAAATCTCGGAATGTCCATCCATCTGGTCGCTGCCCAAGGGTAGACTCCCAAGTTCATTGCAAACATTGGATGTCAGTAATAGTGGCAATGAGGAGCTAAGGAAGCAGTGCCACGAGCTTCAAGGTACAATTCCAATAATCAAATTCTAAGGTAATACGAGGTATCATAAACTGCTCTGTACCTATCAACGTCAAGTAGCAATTCTCTTTTTCTCAGTACATCTTTTACTGCTTTGCCTGAACTTATTGTCATCAACTCTGTGCAGGGTTCTTCTGTGATATGTAACTTTATTCTAGTCACTCATAATCCCCTAGACACAGCTATGACCAAACAGTTGAAGTTCCAAGCTTGAAGACAGCGTTTCAGCTTTTGTCATGACATAAAAATGGTTAGTCCGCAAATCAGAATATGCCAATGCTGTTTACAAATTTAATGCATATCACTTCCAACGTTTTTTTTTATATGGCTGTACTTCCACAAATTGGTTTCCATATCTGTACAATTTATTTTATCAATTTAGGTTAATGGATATCTGTACTTTGCTCAAACAGTTTGTCTAAAAGTAGAAACCGCATTGGGAACCTGATTTTTGATAATAAAGAAATAAAAATTAGAATGCTAAGAGTATCTAGTCCTTTCTAAATAATGTAACGTTAAAAGTGTTTGCTCACCCTGGTTTTCGATTTTCCAAGTCCTATCTTTTCCGTTAATTATGTGCTCCATATTAACCTAAATTAGTTACTGCAATAAGCTCCCTCCAGGAACTTGAAATTCAGAAACTCACCTCCCTCCAGGAACTTGAAATTAGTTACTGCAATAAGCTCCAGTCCTTGCCTGCAGGGCTTAGTACACTTCCCAAGCTCAAGAGGTTAGAGATTAAGGACTGTCAAGCCATCCAGTCATTTCCCAAAGATGGGCTTCCAAATTCACTGACAGAACTAAAAATCTCGGAATGTCCATCCATCTGGTCGCTGCCCAAGGGTAGACTCCCAAGTTCATTGCAAACATTGGATGTCAGTAATAGTGGCAATGAGGAGCTAAGGAAGCAGTGCCACGAGCTTCAAGGTACAATTCCAATAATCAAATTCTAAGGTAATACGAGGTATCATAAACTGCTCTGTACCTATCAACGTCAAGTAGCAATTCTCTTTTTTCTCAGTACATCTTTTACTGCTTTGCCTGAACTTATTGTCATCAACTCTGTGCAGGGTTCTTCTGTGATATGTAACTTTATTCTAGTCACTCATAATCCCCTAGACACAGCTATGACCAAACAGTTGAAGTTCCAAGCTTGAAGACAGCGTTTCAGCTTTTGTCATGACATAAAAATGGTTAGTCCGCAAATCAGAATATGCCAATGCTGTTTACAAATTTAATGCATATCACTTCCAACGTTTTTTTTTATATGGCTGTACTTCCACAAATTGGTTTCCATATCTGTACAATTTATTTTATCAATTTAGGTTAATGGATATCTGTACTTTGCTCAAACAGTTTGTCTAAAAGTAGAAACCGCATTGGGAACCTGATTTTTGATAATAAAGAAATAAAAATTAGAATGCTAAGAGTATCTAGTCCTTTCTAAATAATGTAACGTTAAAAGTGTTTGCACACCCTGGTTTTCGATTTTCCAAGTCCTATCTTTTCCGTTAATTATGTGCTCCATATTAACTGTAGATGTCCCTACTGATGCCTGTGGTTTTTGAGGTCTTAATGCATGTGGTAGATTTATTTTGTTCGGGAGTGCTCCATATACAATAAAACTGGAGGGGACTCCATTCACATGTGTGACTTATTTCCGTGGTGATCGTGATTGAAGAGGCAACATGAGTAACTGGCTGTTGGTCAGTTGGTGTGTTAGTGTTAGTATTTGATTTTCATTTTGTGACCTATTATAATTCTCTATGCTAACTGGATGTTAGTCAGTTGGTACTCCATATATTGACTTGCTTTCATGCCCAGTTGGTCAGTTGATACATCTTCCCAAGCTAAAAAGATTGGAGTTCTTGGAATTTTCAGCCAACAGGGACTTCCGAATTTACTGACAGAACAATTTTTTTGAGAAGTCATCAGGGGACGAAAAGTTCCTACCGGAATTTCATTAAACCACAGATGCCGGTGATGGTTTATTCATCCCATCACTGCCTAAGGGTAGACTTCCCGAGTTCATTGTCAACATTGGATGCCAGTGAAGAGCACATTTTACTAAGCTGCAGCAAAGCAGCCCTAATGCCATTGCTCTAAATTCAATGCACGCAACCTGAAGTGTATCGTCAACATCCAGAAAAGACTAACATACTGACAGTGCACCAACGACGGTTTTTATTTTAGAAGCCAAGACAAATAAAATTAAGTATATAAATCTCTATGATTTTACAACACTGCTCTATGAAGATTACACGGTGCTGTTGAGGTTGTAACCAAGCAACATTAGATGTTGTTCAGAGCAGAACAACTTGCTAGTTTGACAGTGAAGGCAATCATTTTCCTCATTCTCTTTTTTTTTTCTCGAACACACGTTTTCTTTATTCACAAACTCATACCTGATAAAAATGTGTCCACGTCTGATAGACTGATTTATGTGGCATATTTTATTTTCTAAAATGAATCTGAAAGTCCTGCTACCCCAATAGTCCGACCGCCTAGCCTAGCTCATACTGAATCTGAGGGCTTGCCCAAGTAAGCTCAGTGACATAAGAAACATAGAGGCTGCATGAACACTAATCTGTAGTAACAAGATTTTTTCCATTCCTACATACTGCAGGTGCTCTGCATAGATGAAAAGAAGGAATCCTTGCTGCACCCATCTGTGCCAACGTCTCTCTTTGTTTACCCTGTTACCCTTTGATTGGAACAATGGTATGGAGCGCTTCACAAACGAGCAGGAAGAAGACCTTCAGAAAGTCATCTCCCTCCAGGAACTAAAAATCATTCGCTGCAGTAAGCTTCACTTCGTGCCTGCCTTCTAAGTGCACTTGCCAACGTCTAGAGATGAGAAATCACTTTATGTAGAGCCATCCAGTCATTTACCAAAGATGGACTTCCAAATTCGCTGAGAACGATAAATCCTGGAATTTCCATCCTTCTGATCGCTTCAAAGGGTAGGCTGTTATAGATGCCCTAACAAAACTTCGTAAGAAGGTATCGCGAGAAATAGTTGAGGATCAAACTCTATGTCAAAGTCAAATGAAAAATCAATCTTTTAATTTACTACCCACCACAAACTTTATGTTCCACGCAGTACTCACACTGGAACTTACGAACAAGAATTGCTATATCAGTTGTCGTCTACTTTAGATATATCTTCTAAAACATTTTTCAAATCTAAAAGTCCAATATCTTCCTAAAAATTAGGCTTAGAAATGGTTAGTGCGTAAATCAGAACATGCCTACATTTTTATGAATTTAAGTCACAGCGTTTTCAACATTTTGTTATCTGGACGATGTTCCTCTCTATATGTTGAATGGTGTCCTTCCATAAATTACACTTCTTTTGATTTTGTCAATTTAGGTTCCTGAAGATGTTTGTATATTGCTCAAATAGTTCTTGTTAAGTTTAAATCCTCTTGGGAACTCGATCCTTTGTTATAACAAAATAAATACACAAATGAAAACATTTAGAATATCGCTGCAGCAAATAGTCGTGGCTGTGTGTCCTATTTTTCTGAAAACAAAATATGAATGTTTAGTGTCTCTGCTTCTTTCTGAAACTATATCTATATAACTTATATAATTGGTCCCCACTAAAGATTTCTCTCATCTTTCATGAAGCCACATCATCACCTTCCACTAAGATGCACTAAACTATTAAGCTCTTCCCAAAAAATGGAAAAATGCTGCAAGATCAGATGAACTATGCGACAACTTCTTTGATTGTACTCTTCTCCCCACTTTTGCCCTTCCAATTTCCCGTCTTTATTATCTGATCATGTGAATGTAATAAAGTATTTCGCTTGTTATTTGCTTCGTGGCTTAGTGCTTTATCTGATGAACAATGCATCTGTGTGAACAGCTGTAGGCAGGGTTGTTCGATATGTATATCCATACTTCTGAGGTATCAAGCACGAAGAAAAGCTTGGATGCCTTTATATGTACGATCTGGAAATCCTCAGATGGGCATTGGAGATGAGATGGCTATGATCAAAGAAAACTGATCCTACCATACATTGGATGGTCGTGGCATACAAACACATCCTAATTGTTTTGACCACATTCTCTATCTCGGTGATCTCCATAGTTGACAATGCAAGTAGGACTTCCTTTATTTTAGACTGATAGGTGGTTGCTTTAGCAGTCCCTAGCTGAGCTTGCGCCAGAAACAGTGTCCAGGTCATGTTGATTCGAGTTATCAGATGAGAGATAACCACTATGATGCTGCTGGAGTGTTAATGAATAACACGTTGATTCTGAAGACTGTCATGTTTGGAAACCCTGCCCCTTGGGTGAATTTTCAACCAAATCAGTTTATCGCCGTTTTTACGTGGGCTCAATTGCATTTCTACCTATCCCACGTTTCAGGTTCTTTTACGGCTAGTTTCTTTAATTGGTTTTGGACTGCTGATTGGCTGGCCCATCGAGGATTGAGGCAACGTGACCATTGCCCATATTATTATTGTGATCATTATTGTGTCGGGGTTAAAGTTCCCTGACAGTATTAGCACCAGATTGAGGGAGGTACTGGGCGACATGGGGTGGGTTACTAGTCACGCGTGTTGTAAAACAACCGAACTTTTCAAGAAAAAAAGGAAGGACTAGAAGTCCTAGTCCTTGTCCGGTTGCTTGTGGGCACTTACCAAAACTCTAGGGTTAGTTCAGACTATATATATCGGAGGAGCACCCCATTGTAATACATGGATTTGGATAAAAGATACAAGTTACCTCCTCTGCCGATGTCCTCCCTCAAGCTAGCATCTGGCTACTACTACTGGTCAGGGCAGTACTCCTGAGAACGCCAGTAGGCCATCATATGCTCCTGGTACTGCTGCTGTGCCTGCTGCATGGCGAGGAGCCTCTCGCCGGTCATCCGCTGCTAGTCCTAGGAGGACTGTGTGTGCTGGTGGACGGCCTCCTCCAAGTCACCGGTACGCACGGTGAGCTCACCCAACTGCTGAGCGTGGGCGTCGTGATCCCGAGTGGAAGTAGAGTGGCGAGGTCTCGTCGTCGGGCGAGCACCAGAGCTGGAACTAGTGGTCCTCTCCCTATGACTCGACTGCCTCCAAGCCTCTGCCGAAGCGTCCTGCCATGCTGAACTCCCGGCCTCGTGCGGGTGAGGTGGCTGGTCCTATCCGGGCACATACCCAGGTGCTACTCCAGGCATGTAACCGGGCGTGACGTAGCCTCCATATCCCATAGAGGGTCCAGTGAACGGGGTCTGTGGTGAAGGCTGAGGCTGAGGTGTTGGTGTCGGCTGCTATGCGGCGGCTCTCCTCGTCGTGCTCCTAGTAGACCTGCTACCAGAAACACTGTGCCTGCAAGCTTCCTCTTGTGCCTCAAACAGGTCATTGCATATGCCAAGATCTATACAGTTCAAATTATTTACGTGCCAAGCCCATTACAACACATGTGACCACACGCATCCAGTCAGTACTACTACAGAAAATACATCATGTTTTTTGAGTTATCGCAATTCTGTCTCGATTGCTTCGTTCCATTTGATCCAGTCTGAGCGCTTGACGCACTCTACCATTGCCTTAGGATCTAGATCAGGTTGATGGTCACTTGCAATCTTGGACGATAAATAAATGTCGACAATTGTAGTCTTTCTATAGAATGATTCTCCAGAATCAATATAGTAGATGGAAATTTCATTAACCCTTTCTAACTCTTCAATATTTCCCATTGTGTTTGAGTCAAGGTTTTCTGATGTATGGTACTTATATTATTTGTGTACACATTTGTGCTAGGGATTTGATGTATCTATTCAACATCTGAATTTGGATTTTCATTATCCAATTGGCATCAATCAACTTGATGTTCATTTGCATTTACTGTTTTCGAAGTAGACTTCCTTTGATTCCGAAGGCTTCTTTGGAGCCTTGTCCTTTGTAACTATACTCCCCCCTATTTGATTTGGGAGACTCTGAGTAGGAATTGCTACTCTTTCTGGTACATTAACAACAGGATTGTGTGATTTTGTGACACCTTTATAGTTAGTAAATGCGTCTGGCAGGTTATTTGCAATGTTTTGCAAACTGATAATCTTTTGAACTTCACGTTCAGATTCTATAGTATCCAAGATCAATAATTCTTTATAGATAACTTTTTATAGCGTAGGAAAATAAAGACCATCACAAAGCTTATAAACCAACCAGTGCATTAACAAAATAATTGGCTTCCAAGAAATATTAAACCAAAGCATTAACTTAGATATCAAAGGATTCATCATCAGGTTTTAAGGAAAAGCCAAGCTAACATAATTGAGATGTCTACAATGGAATGGATGCAAAATGCAAATGCAAAAAAGGTTAGCAAAAACAAGTATTAGCAAAGTTTCGATGGGCTATTGATGTTGTTATGCCAATGGTTGACTTCTTCGAGTGACAATGCTTGGTCGTCCAGTTCATAAGAAGTGAAGCATCTTCTGCAAGAAAATCATTCATCGAAAAGAACCAAACAACCAAACTAACGAGGTTAGGGGTAGGTTTATGGGTACCCTTATTTTTTTCTTAAATAAGAATTTTAATAGAGAGAAAACAAGTGTAGAAATTCTATCCAAGGTGCTTTTTTTAAAACAAAAGGAAAATAAGTGTTAGGTTTTTCGAAGAAAAACAAAACCTAAGGTGTTAGGATTGCTAAAGGCATCAGAGTGTTTTCCCTAAGGAATTAGGATTGTGTAGAAAGGCTAGTCAAACATTTTAGTTAGAATAGAGGATAGAATAGATTTAGCCGATCCAAATGGTGACAGTAAGTTGGTTAACACAATTCAAACCTGCCGGATTTTTGGACGGGGTTGATAGAAAGTCTTAGGCGAAAAAGAGTTGGAGCAAAAAGTTATAAAACAAAATAAAACATGCAATGCAATGTAAGGTAGAAAATAACATTATATGGAGGTGGTCTAAAACAAAATAAAAGTTAGTCTAAGTCAACTAGCCATAAATTTAGAGTCAAAGGGGTTGTACATGCTTCATATTCTCTCTAAAAAGGAAATAAAAAATAAATGGGTTCCTCCATAAAAGCCCTTCATTTAAACTCACAAATCTCAACTTTCTCACGTACCTTCTCATTATCGCAGCCATGGTCCTTCATCCTAGATTTAAAGTTGTCCATGCAGCTATGATTCACTTCCCACGTTGTACAATGGAAGACTAGCCCAAATACCCCCCTCCCCTAATGATAGCAACCAACCCAAGAAAGCACAAGACAATAAAAGGAGGCATCAAGTCGCTAATAGATCGGAGGGCAAGAAGAAGATTACTCACATAATAGATGTATTAGATCATCACCTTCGAATACATACCATAGATGATCACTACAAGCTCCTAAACTCCACCATAGCCCAACCATGTAGGGAGGCCATGGCGGCTAGGGTTGGCCTAAGCCGATTCCTATACAACTCCGAAGACTTGCGACAACCATCGTCTCCCTCCGGTGTTTGCGGTTCCACCGAGTTCTGGTGGATGGATGCACCTCACTTTGGCTATGAGAACTATTTATAGTGCAAGGAGGTCGTAAGTCAAAGGGGAGGCCAAGACGGCATAAAAACACCTCACCCCGGCCGACCCAATGGACCCTAGGCTCGCTGGCTGAATGGGCCCCAAGCCGGCCGACCTGGGCCTTTTTTGGCCCATCTCAGTCCCACCTTTCATGCGCAAGCTTCTCTCATCAATAGTGATTCGTATATGCATCATGTCCTATATATGAAAGTCGCTCCCATTGTGCCGGTTGAGCTTCCTCCATTAGGCTTGATTCCAACGGGCTTTGTATTAGTTTTGGGCTTTTAATAAAAATGCCCCAAGTTAGCCCATTTTTAAAAAAAACACAATATGCTCCAAAATACAACATTCATGCAAAAACAGGGTTATTTCACATGCCAAGTTGTGGGTTAGTATATGAATTTGTCCAAAATCTCCGCTTACATGGCTATAAAAGGTAATAATAATGAGCTCCCCCCATGCTTAAAACTTGCTCATCCTCGACTAAATCTAGGATTTTCCTTAACGAGGAAATTAGTGTTGCCCTTCAATGTGAAACTAATCCAAATGAGTTTGTGTAGATTTTTACTTCCTATATATAGGAGTATGTGTAGATTTGTACTTTTATTATCCGTGGTAATGGTATTTATTTGTTCGTGTCACGTGTGGGCATCTGCATTAGCTTCACTAGTCTATCAACCCATGCTCCTGCACGGGTTAGCAGTAATTTTTAGGAGAGAATTATTTGAAATTCAGTAGATAAAGATATAGATGGGCCCATAACCAGTCAGAATTGCTATTTTTGTGTCTCCACTCATAGAGTTATTTTCTGATATATCTTCATCTGAATGTGATATGCTTTATATACTAAGTACTCTTTATGCAATTTCATCTGAATCCATAGTTTATTTTCCTTTTGCATTGTTGGCGCTCTTAATTGACACGCTTTTAGTGCCATCTAAGTGGAGTTTTTGGATTAATTCATATACTAACTCGCCACTTGGTACTGAAATAACCCCTTTCCACATGTGTGTTGTATTTTGGAGCATATTGTGTTTTTACAGGAAAATGGTCCAATTTGGTGCATTTATATTCAAAGCCCAATACTAACGCCAAGCCCAGCAGAATCAATACTAGAAGGGGAAGCCCAACCGACATACTAATGGACTATGTGGGCTTTCATAGCCCAACACATTGTCCTAGGTGTCCACATTCAATGAACCTTGGGCTTGGGAGACTTAAGCATGAAGGAATTGAAGATTTGGAAAGTTATCCATGAGATCAAGTCAACCTTAGAGATATTCGCACAGCCCAGGACAGCATGATCTTCCAGGATATATTCGGAGACCTAAACGGCCTCTAATGTCAAAACGTTGAATACTAAAGTTGTAGCCATCGTCGAGAGCTTCGATTTGGACCTATGGAACACATGATTTGGAATAAGGAGCTAGGAGATATGGCCCCCGAAATGCATGCTGTGCAGAGGAGTCCGAAATCAGACAGATTATCTTGCAACGCGGTTTTGAAGATCTTAACTTCGTTTCCAAGACGTGGGAGATATGACCTCGGAAAGGAAGGGATGCAAAACAGGGAAATCTGGACGATTGCCGTGAACTTGTTTATCAA
Source organism: Urochloa ruziziensis (assembly GCA_015476505.1). Lineage (NCBI taxonomy): Eukaryota > Viridiplantae > Streptophyta > Magnoliopsida > Poales > Poaceae > Urochloa > Urochloa ruziziensis. The sequence continues at coordinate 44,446,406 of CM027121.1, read as the reverse complement.
TGGCCTCCCGAAGATTGCCATATACGGATACACTATGTCCACCACATCGAAAGTAATCATTTCCGTTCTTTGCTGAGGGCCCTCGCTGAAAGAAACATTCATTTCGATCGTTCCCCTGGCTTCAATTCTCTTTCCCCCGAAGCCAAATCTTTCCCCCGAAGCCAAACAGTGGCTTATTTGATAACTTCAACTGAGAGTCTTCGTAACCCAAACTTTGAAATAACTTGTAAGTGATTATATCTGCTGAACTCCCGTTGTCTACCAAGATGCCTCCAACATCACTACCCAACAGATACTTTGCATTTTTGCCATGTTTGCTCGTATAACCAAAGGATCTTCGTGAGGGAATTGTTTTAAAAAACACTATTGGTATATGTGACCATTCACTTCGGAAATGCGTACCCGAAGAGACATTTGCAACGTTTCTCATATAATCTTTCCTCTGCCTCTTTGTTTCCAGCTCTGGCGCGCTGCATCCCCCAGTTATTGCATTGATCACATTTACTCGAGGCTCAGAATCTTCTTCTTTCTTTGGGATGTCAATCTTCTGCGATGAATTTGCTTTACTGCTTTCAGCTCGCGGAGTTGCATACAGCTGGTAATTTGTCGGGTCGTACGGTGGCACTCCATGATAATGACCCCACTGTTGTGGCCCTGATAAATGAGGATATGATGCTAAATAGGGCTGAGCAAGCAAGTAGTTCATTTGCGCTGAGGGTTGAACAGTTGTTTGACGAGATTGCGAAGTGTGATTTACTGACTTCGCTTCTTCAAATTGCGGCCCTTTTTTCTCTGCTTCCCTCTTCTTTGCTTCTAGTGCTACTTGACATTCGCTAGTCCAGTGCCTGGCATTTTCTCCATGTATCCAGCAGAATGGCTGTTTGCTTCGCACTTGATTCCGGCCTCCTCTGCCCCTGTCAGAACGACCATGGCCTCTTCCTCTGTAATTTGACTGAAAGCCTTCTGAATGTCCTTGACGGTCTTCGTTAGACACACTGTTAACTGCTCTGTCATTATTTTGCTTCTACTGATTAGGCTTGGACTGTCGCTGATTTGACCCACCTGTGAAGTGATCGAAATCCTTGGATTGATCTTCACGCTTTCTCTTGTTCATGTCATCTAACCTTCGCGTGCGACCTCTGTCTGATCTGCAGTACTCATGAATGATTTCGTACAGCTCAGTTTCTGTCTTCGGCTTCCTTCTGTCCAAATACTCTCCACAAGGACCCAATTTTAGTCTTGCGATGCAAGCCTCAATAGCAATCACTTCGGGAACATTAGGAGCTTTCGATCTCTCTCTGATGAACCTGCACAAGTAATCATGTAAAGGCTCTCTTACACCCTGCTTGATGTGATGCAAATCTCCCGAAGTCAACTCTTGCTGCTGGAATCCTCTGAAGTTTTGAAACATCTTGGCTTTATGTTGATCCCAGCTGTAAATGGACCCGAGTGGCAACAAAGTATACCATTTCAAAGCTAATCCTTTCAAAGACATGAGTAGAGACTTAGCTTTCTCAGGACCTTTTCCTCCAGCTGCTGATATCATTGCTTCATAGCGCATTAAGAACTCTTTGGGGTCAACTTCGCCATCGAATTCTGGCAAGGAAGCAGGAAGTCGAAATTGAGCTGACCAAGGTGTTAGCTCGAGCTCAACCGAAAGTGGGGTTGTAGGTTCCGCGCTTGACTGCAATCTTTGCCACACAGTTCTTTTTTGAGACGGTCTACGGTCCGCCAACGCCCCATCCTCAGAAAACCATTGATCTTCATTCGTGCGACCAGTCTCGAAGTCATCTTGGTCTTCGTGAAATGGCATACCTTGCTGTGTCAGGTGATCAGGAGCTTGTATTGCCTGTATCTTAGCCTAGATGGTGTGCAACATCCGTTCTAGCTACTCAATGGTATGCGAACCTAACTTCGCCTTTGCTCAGGTTGCAACTGCCCTAACACTTGCCTCTTCCTTGCCACCTGACTTCGAAGCTCCTGAATCCGCTGCCTTTCTTCTTCTTCAGCATCTATTTGTCTAGTATTGCCTTTGGCTAGGGATGCTTCCACTTGCGCTCTTGTCTGCACTTGCGAAGTTGCCTGGGTTGCTTGCTTGTACTTGTACTCCAGCTTCTTCTCTATCCTCCTCAAGGCTTCCAAGTCTTCATCTTCTATGCCTTGGTCCATGAGACCAGTGTTCAACTCTCCTTCTGCTACTAATTCCACTCGACCCTCACTGCTCGCGACTCTTTCATGTGTGGGGCTAAGTACTATGTCTAATGGACGCGAGGACTCAAGTTGACCTCCCTCTTCGGCATTCTGCTGTGACGGTTTCTTCTTCGGGGGAGCCATGCTTAACTTCGGAAAGGGCAACGACGCTCGCCGGGGGCTCCAAAACTGTTAGGATAAAACACCGTCTAGCCCGAAGACTAGCCAATAGTTGAAGGACTCGAACAACATAATGAACTCAAAGAACACTTCGCCACTCAAAGTCCCTTTCTATTTCTCAAAAGTCGATCCCCTTTTCAGTACACCAGCGTTCCTTTTATAGGCCGGACACTTTACAACTTTCTGGGGGATACCCCCTCACCTGCTACATTCTCGGAATATTCTTGGATGCTAAAGGTCATTTCCCTTTACTTTACAGCTGTTACTTTACACCTCATCGCTTGCCGACTCCGGAACCTTTACGCTCTTTACAAATCGCTCGCACGCCAAGGCTAAAGCGCAGACTCACGCTTTGAAGTGTCTATGCTCACTTCGAGATGTTATTTGCTTCCTTCGGCTCGACCGTACGCGAAGTCTTGCATCCTCTCCGGCATCCTCTTCTTGGATCATTTCCTTCTAACCCGTCGCCGGCATCCGCACCAGAATCGCTGTGACACCCTCAAAATTAATAAGGATTGTTTAACTAATTATTAGATTAATTATTAAGTTTATTAAGCCTAATATAGGCTATTAATAATAGAAAAATAAAATAAAGTTCTACAACTTGAGCGCTCTATAAGGATGGAAATAGCATCGGAAGCCCTAGGTTTAAATTAAAAGAAGTTGGTTCAAAAATCGAATTCAAAAACCCTTTCAAAACCCCTTAGAAAAATAGAGAAAGAATTCTTTGCTTAGCAGGCCGACCCACCACAGCCCGAGTTCCTAAAAGTCTAGATTAGGCCCCCCAACTCCCCTCCCTAGCTCACTCCCGCGCGGCCCAGCCTGGTTCCCACCTTCCTCCAGCTTTCCCCCGCGAAGTACACCCCACGCCCTTCAACTTCTGGCCCAGTTCACCCCGCCCCCTCCTTCTTCCTCCTCCCTCTCCCTTCTCCGGTTCCTCCCCCCTCCCACATAACTTCGGCGCCGACGCTGCCGTCACCCATCCTGCCACCGCATCGTCCTCGGCCCTCGTGGCAGCCGCAGACCAGCGCCACGCCTCCACCTCCATCTCCTGCTTGCGTCAGGGAGGCCATCCCAGCACGGGAGCCCCCTCCTCCTCCATCTCGCAGCGCCCGTACCACCGCCGCCGTCGCTCGATCCACTTCCTTCGACCAGGATAGACCCGATAACAGCGCGCAGGGCGCGTGTCACCACCACGCGAGGCCACCGCACTTGAAGTGCGGCGTCGACGCCCCCTCCCCGGACATCTGCACGAAATACCGTGGCAGCACGCGTCGCGCGCCGGCGAGCTCGCCATGCCACGCGTCGCCACCCCGCTGCCCTGGTGAGCCCTCGGGGAGCACCGTCGGGCTATAAATAGCCCTGCGCGCCCCCGGATGGAGCTCAACCCCGCCACACCACACCACAAGGCCACCACTGCCACCACCGCGCTGCTTCGGGAGTCCCGCCGCCACCCACGGTAAGCACTTCGCCGACCACCACCCTGCCTCCCTGCCCTCTTTCTCCCCTCTCCAACGCCTAATCGAGCCACGACCGGTTGCCGTGCACGCCGCCGTGCCCCGACGAGCCGCCGGCCGGCCCTAGTACCCCTCCTTAGCACCTCTGCACCCCAGCATGCTCCACACTACCCCGCAGACGCAATCCACCCACCACTAGAAGCCCAGAGCCCCTACCGCGTGTTTCCCCCTTTCCACCGTCCGCCGCCCAAACTCCGGCTAGGCCGCACTGCCACACCAGCCACCGACCCTCGACGTGTTCATCCCCACTGTGTTCGCCATGCTCCCCTGAACCCATGGGTGCCCTCACCGCCGCGAGAGCCGCCCTGTAGCTGCCGGCGGTGAGCCCTCCGGCGGGTCTCCCCTGCTGCCCCTCCGCGCCGCCGTGAAGTGCGGCAGCCGCGTTGGCGCCCACGTGGTAGCCACGCCAGTGTGGGGTCTGCCTGTCGGCCACCCGCACGTCCACGCCAGCTGCCACCTTCCCCTCCTTGCCTCGCGTGCGCCCGGTCGAGTGGACCGCAGGCTCATGGGCCAGGCGGTCCACGCGCCCACGCTGCCGGTCCATGGCACAGTAGAGTGCAGGCTGGCGCCAGAGCTGGTGTCAGCCGACCCCACTCGTCAGCCGCATAACCACAGGAAAAATGCTAGTTACACCCGGCTTAGTGCACCCAAAGAGTTATTTCTCCACCTTAGAAATTCCCAAAAATTCCCAGAAAATACCCAAAAATACTAGGGAAAATAATAAGCTGGTTAGTACCATCCAAATTATTTATACACATTTTTAGAGCTAGGATTTAAAAGGATTCTTTTTCAGCCTATAGGAAGCCTCCCTTAACGTACCCCGATTTATGCCAAATCCAAAATAAAACCCCATAAATAGCCAATAAATTCCTAAAATTATTAGAATATATTCTAAGGTTTTTCATAAGATTAGATTCCCTAGAAACCTTTCTTATGCCTAGAAGTAATTTATTGCCTTCCACCGACATTTTCCAAACCCCGCCTAAACCCCCGGAAACCCGAACCCTTTCAAAACACCGGCCCTAAACCCTCGTTTAACTTAGAAACCACTTATATGGCCATTCTCCCCAACCCCTGTCCTCACAAGTAATTCATTCGCTGTGATGATTGATTAGTCATGTATTTGTATTTGTGTAAATACTCCGCCAGGAAACTTCAGGATTATAGCCCCGGCGGAGACTACCATCGTATCAGGCAAGTCTTAGCAATTTCCTTGCTCATGTTAATCAACTGCATTAATATGCTCTACTCCTTGCTTAATGTCTGTAGTTGCATTGAGAATTAGCCACTCAGATACCCCCAACTACTAAGACACTACCCAGTGCCAGAAACCCTGGTTGCGAGAGGCACCAATGGGGAGAAGATGCGAGGTAGGGTGGATAGTCTCGGAGGAGCTCCTATCCAGAGGCCTACCTTGGTCGCTTAAGGACCGGTTCTTGGGAAAGTCTTTCCAATGCCATGTACGGCTATACGGGCCAAAAAGGACATAGCCTTCGGGAATGCCCTGTAATGTGAGGCCTTGACTCACACTCCACCAGCTACCTCTGGCAAAGCTACCCCAAGGGCCACGGTGGGCAACGGAAATGCTGGAGACAGCCCCAGACAGAGGGCTGGGAAAGGTCGGCACGGGTCGCATGTGACAGGGCTGGTAGGGCCCATGGGCGATGCATGCCCTAAATTATATGATGCATCCATACCCGGGTTAGTGTCCTTGTGTGGACGTTTATGCGATCCCTATTTAGACCCCAGTAGCATCCGTGGGTAGACCCAGATGGAAGCTGTCCAGAGATGGAAGCCAGTGGATACGAGTCCCGTAGGGTGGCCCTGTCGTTGGCCACGGGAGGGTCGCCTGACCGTATAGTTCCAAGAGTACAAACCTCTGCAGAGTTACCCAATCTATCGATAGCCATGGCTCTCGGTTATGAGCACGTCTGGTTAAAGCTCCCACAGATTAGCCAAGAATAACCCATAGGAGTGACGATAATGAGATGAAGGTGATTGCGGGATCGACAGAAGGATCCGGGCCAGAATCACCGGGAACTGGTAGGGAGGTTCTTGCCCCTCCAGGACCCAACACCAATTTATTTAATCACCCGTCAACTAATAATGCATTTTCATACCTTTGGTTGTTAAGTACTTCCTGAGTGCGGTGGTACTCAGACTTGCTTGTGAAATCTTGCAGCTCCTTCGGAAGGCTTCCCTCCCTTCATCGGCACTGCAAGTCGTCCCGATCAGGTCCTAGTTCCGATCTTCACTTTTCAAATCTGGTTAGCTGTTGCCAACTCTTATGCATTTAATGTTTTCCTTTCCCAGGGAATGACATTATTCTATGCTAGGTGGGCCCGTCGGGTGGCGGGGCCCAGAATCGTGAAGTGTCGCGAACACTCCGCAAACCCCTGCATTTCTTCATATATCGCGATCCAAAACCATACAAAGTAAGAAATTAGTAAATTAACGAAGTAACAAAAGAAAGTGCCCAAGCCGACGCGAAGGGGGGGGGGGGGTTGCTTGTGGGACTTCGTCCCCATCATATGGATGCTTTGATATAGATGTGTTAGCGAGGCGATGATTACCCTTGTGTAGCGACAGTGTGCGAGAGGGAAAAGGCCGAGTGACCGCATAACCGCTATGATTCTAGTGAAGGCAACCCATTCGTGTAGTAGATGCATATTCGTATGAACCTAGATCCTAGGGAGGGAACGCTTATCTATCTTTGTTGCTCTCTTGTGTCCACCTTTGCTACTAGATTAATCTAGTTTAGTTTGTCTTTCTACACAACTCATACACCAAGTTTCGTTAGTAAGATTAGTATAAAGTAAGAGCCAACATCCCACTTCTTCCACGGATTGATAAACCTTGGCGGAGTACTCTAAGGGAAGAGCTACAATGATCCGTGCGCTTGCGGTGGATCTTGGTGTGTCTTTGCGCCGCCAACCAGCATCACACTTTACAAGCAGGTTTGACATGTGTTTACTGGAAAACATAGTTTCAGCTATATGTTTGAATTTACTTTTTTATAATAACAATTGCATAAAAGTTAATTTGGAAGCAATTATATAGTATTTTGAGATTGTTTTTTATAATGATAGAGGGTTAGTTTATATATGCAGATACAACTGTTATTCTATTTTTAGGATTATCTTTGCATGTTCCGCATAGGTTTAGATATTTCAAGGATACAAATGAATAATAGAAATATTGATGATATTCTTTGCATGTTTAATATTTAGGATGCGTGGAAGTAGCACTATTTTATGGCTAAAATTTATGGTTTGCAAATAGAAATACATTTTTACCTTTTCTAATATAAAAACATATATCATCAAGCACAACCGTGCTAGCATGAACATAACAACTTCTCTACAAAGACCATACCCATGTCTCTCTCGCCACACAACTCATTCCAAATCACATTGATCCCTTTTTTCCCTCGTATGTCCCATGCATGAGCCAGGGAAGAGAACATGAGAAAGAGAAAGACCAAGGAGAGAGTCACCAAATCGATTGATCATTTTTCTCCTTTGTCCATGAAAGAGAAGGGCAGGGAGAGAGATCGAGGAAGGTCTCACGCCCTGTATTGGATTAGTATATGGTTCTTGAGAGTTACGTGAGGAGGACAACTAATTTGTATTTCATTCGAATTACCAGGTCACTTAGGGGATATATGGTGATGAGTGTAAAGAAAGAGAGGAACGTGGTTAGCCTATCTTGGCATCCCACGGTTGCATGTTGATATATATAGAGCTAAAACCCTAAACAAGATTACATCGGGATGTTTACAACTTGTGGGGCAAGGCGTATCTGTGTGCAACAACTTACAACAGAATATCTACTAGATAGATGTTGCACACGTACACAAACCAACCACAAGATCATAACGGACGCAGCCGTGTATAGATATTGTTACAGCTGATTTCCAACACGTACTCTCCCTCAATCTAAACTAGTCTTCTTTTCTAGTTTCAGATTGTACTTGAATTGTTCAAACTTATGTGACGGAAGACTTTGTAAAACCATCTGCCACTTGATCCTTGGAAGGAATGAGCCGAACTTGTAATTGTTTGTTCACCACTCGTTCTTGAACAAAGTGAAAGTCAATTTCAATATGTTTTGCCCTAGCATGAAAAATAGGATTAGCTGACAAATACGTAGCACCCATATTATCACAACATAATAACGGTGGTTGTTGTAACTTTATTCCAAGTTCAGCCAGTAGTGACTCCATCCAAATGATCTCTGCAGTCGCATTCGCCATCGACTTATACTCCGCTTCTGTGCTTGATCTAGCAACCGTTGCTTGTTTCCTTGCACTCTAAGAAATTAAATTTGAGCCGAAGAACACAGCAAAACCACCACCCCTGTCATCCACACTTCCTGCCCAATCAGCATCTGAAAATGCACTCAACAGTCGCGAGGTTGACTTTGTAATTTTCAACCCCACATCTATAGAATACTTCATATATCTGAGAATTCTTTTGACAGAAGTCCAATGCACTGTGGTTGGATTATGAAGGAACTGACAAACTTTTTACTGAATATGCTAGATCAGGTCTGGTCAAGGTTAAATATTGCAAAGCCCCAACAATGCTTTTGTATCTAGTACTATCACCAATACTCAAGGCAGTTCCTTCAAACTTTGAAAATTTCTCCGTAGAAGGAAGTGGAGTAGGAGATGGCTTACACGAAGTCATACCTGTACGACTTAATATGTCTCTTGCATATTTTTCTTGAGAAAGAATAATACCATCCTTTTCTCTCTTGACTTCAATACCAAGAAAATAGTGCAACTCCCCAAGATCCTTGAGAGCAAAATCCTTCCTCAGATCTTTTAGCAGCGTTGGAATAGCTTCTGGAGAATTGCTAGTGACAATTATATCATCAACATATATGAGCATAAAGATTGTTATCTCTCCCTTCATATAAATAAATAGAGAAGTGTCGTATTTTGATGGCTTAAACCCCAACTCAATCAACTTTGAGCTCAACCTAGAGTACCAAGCTCGTGGAGCTTGTTTTAACCCATAGATTGCTACTCTCAAACTGTGGGTACTTACTACTCTCAAAGCCAGGTGGTTGTCTCATATAGACTTCTTCTTCCAGAACACCATGAAGAAACACATTCTTCACATATAACTGTCTTAAGCACCAACCTTTAGACACAACAATTGATAAAACCAATCTTATAGTAGCAATCTTAACAACGGGACTAAAAGTATCCTCATAGTTTATACCATACCATTGTTTGAAGCCCTTTTCCACTAATCTTGCTTTGTATCTATCTATTGTACCATCAGCTTTCCATTTGATTTTCTAGACCCATTTACAATCAACTAGATTTGTACCTTGCTTAGGTGGGATGAGATGCCAAGTCTCATTTTTCTCCAGTGCATCAAACTCCTGCTGCATTGCATGCTTCCATTGTGGATTTGCAAGTGCTTCTAACAAATTACTAGGCTCTCCCTTGTTACAAAGAAAGTTGTACCTTATTGTTCCATCTGTGTACTGCTTGGGCTTCACAATGCCACTCTGTAATCTGGTATGCGGTCGTGGAGCTGGCAGTGTTGATGAAGTAGCTTGAGAGGAAGAATCAGAGGCTGGAGAAATTGATTCTGTTGGTGATGCAGCAGTCACACCAGATCCAGATCCTGATGTAGAGGATCCTGCCCCGCGGGAGGTTGATGGCGCAGTTTGGCTCGGCTGGCAGGTGCCGACACGCCCCTGATCCGTGTCAGGGTCGTTGCTGCCCCCCCCTCCCCCACGTGTCGAGATCGGAGACGCCGAAGGAGCTCCTGTCGCCGCAGGCGAATCAACATTAGGATCGCCACCAGATCCTGTCAGCAGATCAGCTCCGGGATGGACGCCGGGATCTTCTGCGCCGTCCATGTTTGTGTCCAGAAGAACAACATCGCCCACTGGATCTTGTACTCCACCTGTGAGGCTGGTCTGCAGGGAGACATGTAGAACTTGGCAGGTGATTAGTAACATCAAGGTTAGCAGTTTCAGTACCCCCATCGTCTGGATTCTGAAGATGATCAGGGAGCAAAAGGATCTCATGACGAAGTCATGCACCGGCACTTGGATGTAGAGTAGAAAAAGGGAAGTGTGTCTCATCAAATACTACATCACGCGAGATGTGAACACGCCCTGTCGAAAGCTCAAGACACTGGAACCCTTTGTGTCTTGTGCTGTTGCCTAGAAACACACATTTGGTCGATCTAAAAGAGAGCTTTCTCGGATTATAAGGCCTAAGATTTGGCCAGCAAGCGCACCCAAAGGTTTGAAGAGAATTGTAGTCAGGTTTTTCACCAAGAAGGAGATCACAAGGTGTGTTATAGTTGATGACTTTGCTAGGGAGGATATTGATGAGATTGGCAGCGGCTAGTTAGGCCTCATCCCAAAATTTTAGAGGCATGGATGAACTTGCAAGAAGAGCTAGACCAACCTCAACGATGTGCCTATGCTTTCGTTTAGCTGCACTATTTTGTTGGTGAGCATGTGGGCAGGAGACATGATGGGCGATCCCAACTCTTTGAAAGAAGGAATTTAGCTTTTCGTACTCACCTCCCAATCGGTTTGCATGCAAAGAATTTTTCTCCCAAACTTCCTTTCTACAAGTTGTTGGAAGTCATGAAAGATATCAGATTTCTTTTTTAGCAAATAGATCCACGTGTACTTGTTGTAGTCATCTATAAAGCTCACATAGTAGCTAAACTTCCTCACTGAGAGAGTTGCCGGCCCCAAAACATCAGAATGAATAAGTTCAAGAGGCGAAGACGAAACACTATAAGATCTATTGTAAGGAAGCTGATGGCTTTTGGCTCTTTGACAGGAGTCACATATCGTCTCTTTATTATGATCACTGATACAAGGGAGATTATTATCTCTACGACTCTCTCGACAATAGAAAGGAGGGATGACCTAAACGATCGTGCCACCGAGTGGTTGGCACTTTATTGACGCCATAGACTTGCTTGTGACGACCTGCTTGGGGTGGATGAGCTGCTAGAGGGTAGAGGCCACCTTGACATCTACCGTGATGAAGGACTTTCTTCGTTTCCTGGTCCTTTATAAGAAAAAAGTTTGGATGAAACTCAAGTAGAGCATTATTATCAGAAGCTAGGCACTGAACTGAGATAAGACTTTTATGTGCGGTAGGAATATGAAGAACATCTTTAAGATGTAGATGTGTTTCAGGGGTACGAAAACTTGCATAACCGATGTTGCTATTTTTCATACCTGAACCATTTGCCGTGCGCACTTGGTCCTTCCCGTTGTACTTGTCACGGACGGAGAGCTTCTCTAGGTCACTGGTGATGTGATCAGTTGATCCACTGTCAACATACCAGTTTGTGTCATAGCCGTACGCACTTGTTGCAGCAGCGGCCATCTTGGGAGTCTCGTAGTCTTCCTCAAAACGGTACCAGCACTCTGGGGCTTCATGATTCTTCCTCTTGCAGATCTAGCACTGCACCTTCCTGGGTGGTCCTTGGTTCTTGGCGACGCCACCTTGATTGTTGTCGCGTCCGCCACCAGTGTGGCCGCCATCGCGACCACCACGGCCTCGGTAGTTTCCACGGCCTCCATGATTGCCACCTCTTCCCCTCGATGCAGCGTTTGCAGAGGATTGGTAGCCGGAGTTGTAGTTTTCCTTGAGCATCTCCAGCCTAGTATCATAGGCTAGGATCTGCGAGAAGAGCTCGTCGAGGGAGATGGGTGTGACGCGCCCCATTACTGAAGACACCAGCGGGTTGTAGTCAAAGTCCAACCCTGTCAAGATGTGAGAAACCATCTGGTCATCTTCTATTACCTTGCCTGCAGCAGCGAGCTCATTGCAGATCTGCTTCATCTTGTTGAAGTATGCAACCACCGTCATGTCGTCCTTCTTGGTGCTGGCGAGCTGCATGAGAAGGTTTGTGACCCGAGCGCGAGACTGCGCTGAGTACATTGTCTCCAGCGTCTTCCACACAGACGCAGACGAGTCCAGCATGGCCACTTGGGCAAGGACTTCCTTGGAGAGGGAATTGTTGATGTAGGAGAGCAGCTGCTGGTCCTGCTGCAGCCACTTCTCGTACGCGGGATTGGCGACGACGACCTTCTTCTTGTCCTCATCAACGACCTCCATTGTCGTAGGGGGTGCTGGAATAGATCCATCAAGGATGCCTGTTAGCTGAGCACCCCGGATCACCGGCATGACTTGGGCCTTCCAGAGGAGGAAGTTGTCACGAGCAAGCTTCTCCGATGTAGGAGTGCCGAGCGATGGCAGCGGGAACGCGGAGGAGGAGGACGAGGCCATGGCGCTAGAGTAGATGTGTTTGTGGAAGAATGGCTCTGATTACCATGTAAAGAAAGAGAGGAACGTGGTTAGCCTATCTTGGCATCCCACGGTTGCATGTTGATATATATAGGGCTAAAACCCTAAACAAGATTACATCGAGATGTTTACAACTTGTGGGGCAAGGCGTATCTGTGTGCAACAACTTACAACAGAATATCTACTAGATAGATGTTGCACATGTACACAAACCAACCACAAGATCATAACGGACGCAGCCGTGTATAGATATTGTTACAACTGATTTCCAACAACGAGGACACCTAATATGTATTTCATTAGAATTACCAGGACACGTAGGGGATGAGGATAGTTTAGATTTGATTTTTATGTGGCAGAGGTGGGTAATTTAGACATAGATGAAGAGGTTGTTTAGATTATTATTCATAATGGCTTTGGTGGGTAATTTTACGGTGTCCACGTAGGATCCTAGGCGGCTTCACGTAGAGGCTTCAATTTTTTTTCTTTTTTTCCTAGAGTGTCCACCTAGGATCCTATGTGGCTTCACGTAAAGGCTTCAAAAGAGCCTCCAACTAGTAATAGTAAGATTGTGGCAGTCGGATAACAGGCACGGTTAGAATTTTAGCAGTAGCACGGATGAAGTGCTCTCCAGTAATGGCACATCATATATGCCTGCACGCATGCCTCTTAGGGCAGAACATGTCACATCCATGGTGAACATTGATCAAGATCAGCCATTTATCAAACACTTCTCCCAATAGAAGATACATATAATAATCATATTTGATATGTTTTATTATAAACTAGCAGAGATGTATATGTCTGCTTTCAAACTCCTTATTACGAAGAGCACGTCGGTGACAGGATGCACGGTGGTCCGGCAAATGGACTGGATAGACAAAATAAAAGAAAAGTGTTAGAAGCTTATTATTTTAATAGCACTCACATGTACTGCGCAGTGACTGAAAAGTGTTAGACGATTACGTGCAGCATTGATATCTAAGGCTCATGATCTTTGTCTCACTGTAACGCTTCTTCTCTTGACCAGTAAGTAACTTGAAGATGCATCTCATGTCCATGTTCAGGACGCCTTGCACGTGGATGCAGCACGGACCATCACTAGGTGGTACTCCAACAGAGCCCCCAGAGATGATGATGAATTCACGGCAGGTGGTGAGGATACCCTGCTTCTGCGTCTCTGTGCATATGCTATGTCGATCATTGTTTAGTTGTTGACTCGCGAGATCCTGAGGAATGAGTCGCTCTTGGTGATCTCGCGTAGCAGCCACATGGTGGACAAGTACTATCCAGCACAAGAGCAAGAGGAGAAGTGCTACTTTGGCGGGTAACATCTTGGCTGTTTTTCTATGTAGAACTCAGAGGGCATGTGGTCCTCTTATATATAGGAAGGGAACCAACACCAATTTATGTGAACCTAATCCAACTGAGACATGAATCGGATACGGGGGAGCCTAATTTGCAATCTTACAACAGGATATGCAATCTTTTGTATTGAGAAATAAATTTTTATATAGTAGGTGGAATTAATTCTAGATAATAAGTATAAATATAATCCCATATAGGCAACATGCTACATTATATAGATTTCTAACAATTGATTGATGTGTATACATTTGATTGATTTAGTGGAATCCTATCTCACCTATTAATATATAGGTGATGAAGGACGGCCTACACTTTCATGATGGAATCCGAGAGAATAAAATTTAGAGGCAATTCATGGCACCCCCGAATTAGGCAGGCGGCTCCCTCCCAGGCCGACACGTGGCATCCACAAAGTGGTTGAAGCAGCAACGCTCATGGTCACACAGAAGAGCATTGTTGGGATGGAAATTTGAATATGATATCTGAATCATACTATATCCATATATTTTCACTAAAACGTTAATGTGGATATACCTATAACCACTATTAGAAATAATTGCTTTCGTGATGAACTGTTTTCGTCATAGAACAAGCAATTTTCATCATTAAGAAAGTTTGGTGACAACTTAATTATGAAATGACATTCTTCATAGAATGAGCATCAAATTTGTGGGTCCCGATGAAAAGGCCAAATACGTCATTGAAGTGTTTTTTCAATGACGAATACCCTTTCGTCATAGAAATGTTTTGCTTCTACGATGACCCACGAATTTCGTCAGAAAACCAACTTGATCCATGTGGCTCCATCCACGCTAGTATGTGTTGCAGTTCCAGTCCACGCTAGCACATGACATGGCTCTCATCCACGCTGGCGGGAGACGTGGCGTCTATCCGTGCTTGCACGGGACGTGTCGGGCGGCACGTGTCCCCGACATGGCTATTTTTCTACTCATCCATGTGGCGTCATTTTATTCATCACCGTGGCAGCATTTTACTCGTCCACGTCTTCCACTTTCATTCGTCAACGTGTCTTCTTCCTGTTGGTTTCAGGTCCGCGTGAACCCTTCAACCTAACACAATGGTGAACCAGCTGAACAAAACAGGTAGGCCAAACCGCTCTTGTATTCGTCCAAATATGCCAACCCCTTTACAAGTAGCAGATGGCACCTTTTATACCCTCTCCCTTCGAGTTTTGCAGATGAATGTGCCCCTTAGTTACATCACACGACACTTGGGCATTCAGGCCCATTTTTGGTTATTTAGAGCCGAGCTCAATCGCCCCAGCTAATTCGACTTGGTTTCCTACACCTCTTTGCTTGTTCGACTTGACTACCTAAAACTCCTTCCGGAAATCAGCCTTCGATAACTTCTTGCTGACATCTCTGACCATCTGGGCTCCGCGCGCCAGCCTGGGAGGCCTGCCGGCATCACTGGGGGTTCGGGATGCTGTGCTGCTTCCCTGCTTCCTCCAGAGTCGCCCAATTCCCGCATGACCAGATGGGCGGCTTCGGCCTCCGTAACTTGTGAGGCGTGGCCACGCTGCATGGAGCCCTCAGTTCATCGAGGCTCCGTGTGTTTTCTCCTTAGGGTGGCGGCGCAGCCCTTCGTTCGGAGCCCTTAGGGGGGCGGCTTCGGTTCCTGTACCAGAAAATTAATGACGCGAGTTAACCTGAGCTCTCTGCCCATCTGGGCTCCAAGCGCCTTCTTCACCGGGCAGCGTCGCGTCCCACTGTCTGGAGCCCCTTGGGGGCTTCAGCTCTTGCGTGGGGCCCTTGCGGAGGGGCTCAGGGTCCTTGGCCATTTATTTGATCCCCAACAGTAGCCTCTCGTGGGCCGGGTTTGATTTCGGCGCCCAGGCCCTCGAATTGGGTTGTTCATGACGAAATGCCACCCCAGAGCGCCGGAGTAATGGGCCTGCTTTGGGGAGGATATGCTTGGCTGTCATTTGTTGAGCTCAACCGGAGCCCAAGAGGCGCGCCGGGGATGGACACGCGACAAGCTTTGATTGGCTACGTGTTAGTTTTTTGAGGTTTTTGTCGGTTACTCCGAGCGTCCCTATAAAAGGCGGGGGGGAGGTCACGGTAGATCGCAATTTTCACCGCGTGACCCTCCCCCCTTTCACCGTTGACCACTGCCTCGAGATTCGTGCACTTGCATCCATGGCATCCACGTGCTTCTCAGGTGCGCGCCTTTGGGGCTCCGTTTTCTCTTTGGGTTTTATTGGTCCTTGGGTGCGGGACTCGAACAGTGGTTGCACCGCTTCTCTGGCTGCCCCACACCAAGCAAATTGCCTGCCTGATTGACTTTGCGATGGCAAGCCCTGACCATGGCGAAGCCAGAGCTATGGAGGAGGACCAGGGTGAAGCCCCTGCCCAGGAGGAGGTGGTCGAAATCCCGACATGGGGCTCTAGGACTGTAGCGGGAGAGGACCCTTGCTCGGGCAATGAATCGGAGGCTGTGGGCTGGGCTCGGAAACAGAGGCCGAGGCCGACAATCTACTTCGGCCTATCCCGAGTTGGGTAGATGACGATCAAATTCTATGAAGGGAAAGGCTTCTTCCCGGAGGGCGTAGGCCATGCCCTTGGGACCGAGGTTGAGCCAGCGCCAGAGGCAGGGGAGGCCGTCATGTTTCGCGACCACTTCAAGGCGGGGCTCCGGTTCCCAAGTCACCCTGCTCTGGTTGCCATTCTGTCAAGGTACTAGGTGAAGCTCCACCACCTGACTCCAATAGCATTGGTTCAGCTCAGCAATTTCTTCTGGGCCGCGACAACGTTTGCAGCGGAGCCTGATGTGGAGGCGTTCGCGCATCTGTACGAGCTCCATGTTCAGTACAAGAAGGTTCACTTTGGGGACGGCGCTGAGCACGCCAATCAGTTCGGCTTCGGCACCTTCATCCCGCGTCGCGTGCCAGACGGCGCTCCGGAGCTTACCAAGGTGGAGCTCTCCAAGGCCTAGAAAGGGAAGTGAGAGGGTGAGTGGTTGCACTATTGGTTCTACATGAGGGTTGAAGGACCGATTAGGCGACCAGAGAGGGGGGGAGTGAATGGGAGCCGATAAAATTTCTTTCCCAAATCCGGCTTTTCCCAAATCAACTCCAAGCCAACCAAACGATCTAGCCAAGATCACGTAGCTACTGAGAAGCTACTGACCCTAGGAACTAGATCAAAGCAGCAGAAAAAGAATCGAACAAATCAAGCACAAGACGCGGCCTCAACAGGAAGAGTTCAGTGAAATTTACACGGGTCGTTTGATCCGACCGCACATGAAATGCACCGGTCGGGTTGATCGCCTCTGCTCCGACCGCAACTGAGGGAAAACAGCAGGTCAAATCAGTGAAAATTACACAGGTCGATTGATCCGATCGGTCATGGAAAGGGTCGATCGGATTGATCGCATATGCTCCGACCGCTGTTGAAAGAAAACAATCGGTCGATTGATTCGACCTGTACAAGAGCCACTGATCGGATCAATAGGTCAACAGTCGAGTCACTAAACTCACTTCTCTCTCAAAGCGATCGGATGATCCGACCGAGAGTCGATCGGAGCATTCAATTGAAATATCGACCTTGTACCAGAGAGTTTGCAAGGCTGCGAAGGCTAGCAGTCGATTGATCTGACCGAGCCAGGAACCACCGATCGGATCGATAGATCGACACAGCGAAAACTGTCAACTTGAGGTTGCAAGGCTGTGAAGTCCTAGCGGTCGATTGATCCGACCCAGTCAAGGAAAAACCGATCGGATCAATAGATCGACGCAGCGAAAAGGTCAACTCGAGATTGGATCTCCCAAGCGACTTGGAGTCTTGAGACAAGATTTTGGGTAGATGATATACACCTCAAGGAGAGGCTATGCCCCAAAGATCTTGGCCTCAAACCTCCTAGAACTCCTGGAATCACAGATATCGTGAAGAACACCAAGAACTCGAGTTCATCCCAAAAACTTCAAATCCAAAGCGATTCCCGGCGTTTGGGGCAAGAGATCACCAGCAAAAAAGGCACAAGGCACTCATACGTGAATCCCCCAAAGAAATCCGAGAGAAAACGCCCAAGGAAGTGAAGAACGAAAATCCCCCAAAAATAGCTCTGAAAATAGCTCCGAAAATAGGAAAAAGAAAAGGAGCTCGTGGATTCAAATCATGGCACGAAATTGAACTTTGGATTACTTCACCATGTGCGGTTACAAGCCACTTGCTAGCACAAACAAAGCTAGAATGGCAACAAGATCAAATCAAAGATCCCTCCTCTCTCTCCCTCTCTAACCCTAGAAAAGACCCTGTCACAAACAAATGAGATGTCTACCACCTATACTCTCCAAGGGATGGCTGCCCACAATAGCCACTCCTCAAATATATAGGTGCCCTGCAAATGTCCAGAACGCCCTCACATGAAGCATACAACACAATACCCCTTAGGGGCAGATTTGTCATAGTTGCGAATATTTTCCGGCTAGAACACCTTCCACCGCAAGCTAGCTTCCCTCCGACACAAGCCTTGCGGTCACGCCGCGTGTCCTCCGGACCGAAGCTCCTCGATGCCGAACTTGGGCCTGGCTGGTCACCTCGGCCCAGCTGCCCGAACTTCGCCTCGTCGAGTCCTCGGCCTTGGTTTTGAGGCCCAAACCAAGGGAAACCGTCCACCGATGATTTTGTGGCCAAATCACCAAACCCGCGTGCAAGCTTCGGTTGTTAGCCTCTACCTTGCACCGGCTTTATGTCCGCGTACAAGCTTCGGTTGTGAGCCTCTACCTCGCACCGGAACCACGTCCCCTTGCTCGTTCTTGCACCATGTGAACCGCACTTGATCCATCTGGTCACCGGGTCCCTCGAACCAAGCCTACTTGTCTCTCCACTCCTCGGAGGCCGCCATGGCTAAGACCTTTCGCGCCTGTTCTTCACCTGCACCAATGCAATCAAGCCGCATTCTACACCTACAATACTTGAGCCAAGGGAAACGTCAGTCCACACCACGTTGTCAATCACTCATCACACCAGGAAGCGACCATCCACCGGTGCTCGGACATACCAGGTCCTCAAGGGTTTTGGAGCCGAATCCCGAGAAGCCCGAGGATCCGGAGGCCCGCATCTTCCCTTTTGTCGGCTCGGTGACAGCCTCTCCCGCAGTTAATGTGCATACCAGCTTATGAAAACACCGTTGGCTTTCGGGAATAAATGTGGAGCTTCACGTGGGCTACGATTCTACTCGGTGGCCGTGACGTTGTTGACGAGTTTGTCGCCGGTGGGATGTGGCCCCTGAGCTCGTCCTAGAGGCTGCGTGAGATCGTGTATAGGGACTTTGGCAGCTTTCAAGGAGTCCCCTTCCCTATTTTCGGACTGAGCAAGGCTGAGAGGTTCCCGGTTTGGCTGATAGCCATATTGTGGAGAGGTTCCCGGTCGACCACGACGTGGTGGACCTGCTGGGACATTACTTCGTCTCAGTAGGGAAGGCTAGGGCGGCGGTTGTGAAACATGAACGAAGGCTGAACTGGTGCCTTGTCGAGATGGGGGTGGAAGTGCCCCCGCACGTGATCATCCCCAAGGGCGCGTCGTGAGGCCGCAAGGGTTCCGGGTTGTTGTCCTCCGCCGCCGTCGACGCGAAGCTAAAGTCCTCAGGTCTGCACAAATGCAAGGCCACTACAGGTGCCGCTGCTGCTCCCTCATCCCTCGAGGCCATCCCGTCCAAGACTCGGCTACAGGAGCGAGACAAGCGTCGTCGCCTCGATGTGGAGGGCAAGCTCTTCTCGAGCAAGGAGACGGTTGATGAGGACATGACACACATGAAGAGTGTTAAACATACAAGGAAGGCATGGAGGACCAAAGAGGTTGATTGGGACCAAGTCCAAGTGTTCCCACGTTTTACACCAGGCTATCACGTCACTTTTGGTCTAAGGAAATAAAGAGATTGAATCCAACACGTTTTGGAAACGCTGGATTCAGACTGCAGGAAAGTCCTGATTTTCAACGGCCGCCACGACTTCATCCGGACTCCGTTTGGGGCGTTCAAGTACTTGATGGAAAGCTTATGAAGCCTACTTTCATATGGATCCAGCCTCGTGTCCATATCTATCCTGAGGCGGCCTCAATCATCAAATCATTGACCGAAGGTTTTTGTGTCCAGGTGCTGCGTCACCTTATTTTGGCCCACGGGCCGTGTATCAAGTTGGGTCCATTAGGGACGCGTCCTAGGGTTGGAGCATGACCCAGCACCCCTTTGGTCGTCCTCCATCTATCATATACCCCCTAGCCGCCACCAAGAAGTCTTGAGTTTTGTTTTACATCTAGCTTTTAGCTACATTTACGGCCGCACAAATACGTGTTGTCCTCGTGATTCAGAACTCCACCTTCGAGTCATCATAAGATTGCTCACCTCTCGTTCTTGTTCGTTCTTCGATTGCGCACAGGAACTGATCTTCGTGATCAGGCTGATCTTGCTTCAACAAGGTCGGTAACCACAGGGAGTTGGTTCAGCGATTGCATTGGCGCTTCGGGTTCGCTCGTCGTAGTCGGATCGTGAGGGTCTACTTCCACCAAATCGAAATTATCCTCCACTCACCGAAAGATCGGGCACTTCAGCTCTATCAAGTGGTATCAAAAGTCCAGGTTGATCGGTGAGTTTTATCGAGTGTTGTTCCATTACCTACAGTCCACAAAAACCAAAAAAAAATTCAGGTTAGATCATTGTCCCAACACCATTCTTCGCCTTGCACTTTCTTTCAATAATTTGCGTTGTTGAATTTGTGTGCTTCGCGTTCAATTGTTGCTGGTTACTTTGTGCTTCCGCCGCCGCCGCCACCACCACCCGCCGCCGCTGCCACCACCACACGCCGCCGCCGCCGCTCTACATCTTCACCACAAACCCTACAACCCCACGCCGCTCATCCGAGTCCTACTCGGTTCGGCCGCCGCGTGTTCGCAGTTTGGAAAGAGATAGAAAAGAAAAGGAAAGAAAAAAAGGAAAGAAAAAAAGAAATAAAAAAAGAAAGTTTTGAAAAGAAAGAAAAAGGAAAGAATAAAAAAAGGAATCAGCAGTTCGGTTTTCGTTTGGAAGTTTCTTTTTGGCAGTTTCGAACACCTTCACGAAAACGGCCATAACTTTTCGCTCGGATCTCCGATTTCAGCGTTCTTTTTTTTTCTCGAAAACCTTACGAAATTTTAGTGCCGGATGCGATCGGTTTTGAGGCCAAAAAACGCCGTTTACACAGCGTAACGTGGCTCGGAAGATTTTCCGTTTCTGCATACCCACTTCCTTGTTCCCTTTGCTTGCTCCATAGCGCGTTGCACTTGTTTCCAGCAGCTTTGTTACGTGTTTAGCACTATAATTCAGCTTTGCATTATTGTTTGATTGTGCTAATCCTTGACTTGAGTGCAGCCTACCCAGAACTACACATATTCCTACGACGAGCCGACTTTGTTTCTCCAGGCAATCGCTGCTCCAATCTTTCACAGGTGCTACTTGTTGCTTGCAGTTCGCCCCTGTTGCTTGGTAAGAACGGATAAGAATTTGATCGCAGCATCTTTGTGAGCATCTCATACACACACATACACACCTTTGCTGTCCTAGGATTTGTTTTTGTGTTTGCGCTAATCATGTCAGGAGACGTCAACGGCATCGTGGCACGATTCGATGCGTGGTCCACGTCGGTCACGGCGTTGCACAAGGACTATGACAGTGACATGGAGCTAGACGATGGAGATCGCCACGGTTGTGCCCGCCGTGTGGTATGTCCTCCACACATTGACTCATTTGCTACGGTTAAATTTCAAATTCCATCTTATAATGGCAAATATGATCCTGCTGCATATCTTGATTGGGAGTTAGAGGTAGAACAAAAATTTTCATGCCATGATATTCCTGCTAGTGCACAAGTTAACGCTGCTATTAGTGAATTTACTCTTTTTGCTTTAATGTGGTGGCGTGATTATAAGCTAAAACATCCCACGTCTATTCCAACCACTTGGTCTCAATTAAAAGCTGCTATGCGACATCGATTTGTACCTTCATATTATGCCCGAGATTTGCTTAAACAAATGCAGCGATTTCAGCAAGGCCAAAAATCTGTTGAGGAATATTACCAGGCACTACAAAAGGGTATGATCCGTTGTGGTTTATTTGAGTCGGATACCGCTGCTATGGCACGTTTTCGGGGTGGTTTGAACCACGAAATTCAGGACATACTTGCTAATAAAGATTATGCTAATATGACCACATTGTTTGAATATGCTTGCAAAGCTGAACGTGAAGTGCAGGGACGCCGCTCGACGACATATACTAACTCTTTTGCAGGACGAAGCCCGGCATCCAGCACAGATCCTGCTCTCCCTGCGCCATCCACGCCTAGCACTACACCGTGCGAGAGGACGGCCACACCTACAGCGCCCTCGACCACAGGTGCTCCACTCACGAATGGTGAGACCACTTCTGCTGTGTTGAATTTTTCTACACCTCATGCTATCATAGAGCAATTGTTAGTGGAACCATCTCTTGACGAATCTTCGTCACCTGATGATGTGCTTGTTGTTCCTTGTGATAAAAATGAATTGGTTGATCATGCTTCAGTTCTACATGTTTTGAAACCAACCATTTGTACTGAAAATAAACATGTTATGCATATTGCTAGCGCAAATGATGAGCTAAGATTGTTGTCTTCTTTACATACTTTGGCTTACATTGAAATTGATGATTTGTGTAATCTAAACTGTTTGCAAGAGAGACTTTTTCACAATGCTGATTTTCCTTGGTTTGCTAAACACACTTATCATGTTATTGGCAAATATGACAACAAAAGACAATATATGATACAAAGAGTCTACATTGGTTGCGATATGAGTAATCCTTTTGTTGTGAAAGATTATGATCAATTAGGGGACAGCCATACTACACATCGTAGTTTACATTCCCCTAGTTCTATTTTCATGAAACATGTTCAATCCAAAGAAGGGGAGCCTTGCTGGTTACTATCTATGCCTGCTTTGTCTTTTGTTGGTACTAATCTTGTGCAGGATCGTGTTGAAAAACATCGCGTGTTGGCCGATCAAGAAGCATACATGTTTGCTAAAAGTTCTATACGAGATGACACTTTCGCGAATCGGAAACATAGTGACATCCCTCCTCTTAATATTTTTGGTTTCCTTGTTTTTCGAAACCCCGTTCTCCTTGTGTTATGCAGGATTGGTTTCGCGTACAATTGACGCCGAGGACGGCTTTTCGTCAAGAAGGGGAGGATGATGAGGACATGACACACATGAAGAGTGTTAAACATACAAGGAAGGCATGGAGGACCAAAGAGGTTGATTGGGGACCAAGTCCAAGTGTTCCCACGTTTTACACCAGGCTATCACGTCACTTTTGGTCTAAGGAAATAAAGAGATTGAATCCAACACGTTTTGGAAACGCTGGATTCGGACTGCAGGAAAGTCCTGACTTTCAACGGCCGCCATGACTTCATCCGGACTCCGTTTGGGGAGTTCAAGTACTTGATGGAAATATTATGAAGTCTACTTTCATATGGATCCGGCCTTGTGTCCATATCTATCCTGAGGCGGCGGCAATCGTCAAATCATTGACCAAAGGTTTTTCTGTCCAGGTGCTGCGAGACCTTATTTTGGCCCACGGGCCGTGTATCAAGTTGGGCCATTAGGGACGCGTCCTAGGTTGGAGCATGACCCCAGCACCTCTTTGGTCGTCCTCCACCTATCATATACCCCCTAGCCGCCACCAAGAAGTCTTGAGTTTTGTTTTACATCTAGCTTTTAGCTACATTCACGGCCGCACAAATATGTGCTGTCCTTGTGATTCAGAACTCCACCTTCGAGTGATAATAAGATTGCTCGCCTCTCGTTCTTGTTCGTTCTTCGATTGCGCACAGGAATTGATCTTCATGATCAGGCTGATCTTGCTTCAACAAGGTCGGTAACCACAGGGAGTTGGTTCAGCGATTGCATTGGCGCTTCGGGTTCGCTCGTCGTAGTCGGATCGTGAGGGTCGACTTCCACCAAATCAAAATTATCTCCACTCACCGAAAGATCGGGCACTTCAGCTCTATCAATGGTCGTGCTTGGCTTCGTCCCCACCAAGCAAGTGTCCCCTACCCGGGAGGCTAGCCTAGCTACGGAGGCTGCGAAGGTCCCGGCAGCTCTGCAGGAGCTCTCCTCGTCTCGGCAGCTGGTCAAGGCCGTAGCGGCCACCCGGGCGACAGCTAGGGATGCTAAGCCAGGTGAGGCTCTTTTCCCTGGCTTCCCTGCTTTTGCAACGCACGTGTCTCCCTTAATTTCCATGAGGATCTCCGGTGGACACCAGCGCTGCACAGGGAGGGCCTTGTGGAGCCGCAGCTATCCTTTGCAGGTTTGCTGACACGGCATGGCTTGGGGAACAGAGAGAGAGAGAGAGATGAATATGGGAGCACTTTCGATACTAGCGTGCGACTGGGGGCCATGTTTCTTCTTTTACTCACAAAGTGTTGTTATTGAAAGGTGATGCTTCCCCTCCTGCCGCGATGAGCGAGGCCACACCCACAAGCTCCAGTGCTGCTGAGATGGTAGAAACGACTTCGGCTCCGGCTGGGGTCGTTGCATCTGTGGCAATAGGGCGGAGCTGCCCGCAGTCTCTTGTGTTTAATGTGCTAGGTAAGTTCATTTTGTCTCACATTTTTTGATGGGATCACATCGTGACGACTCTGTTTAGGCTTCGAGGAGGTGATGCGGGACTGTGGAATTAAAGACCTGGCATTTATGGCTGACGAGTACAGTCGACGGGTGAGCCTCCCACTATTCGTTGGCTTTGAGCTTTTTGGTCTTGTGGTGTTTTTAACAGATCCCTCTCTTTCATTTGTGCGCAGAACTCTATCATTGGCAAGCTTCTTGTTGAGAAGGAAACTGAGCGTGAGAAGTCTGCTCTCTCACGGAGCTCCGAGGTGGCTGAGCTTGAGAAAGCAGTCAAGGGGTGGAAGACGAAGGCCTATGACCTCTAGGCTGAGGTTAGTTGCTTGGAGACTATTTTATGGCTGCTGAAGGAGTTCAACTTCGAGTTTGCTATGCAGAACACCAATCTCAAGGTCGATTGTGCTGTGATGGAGAAGGAAATCAAGCAGCTTGAGGCCGAGCTGTCCCAGAGCAATGATGTCGTCGTGAGGCTTCTTGATCTGGTTGAGGCTGAGACCAATCTGCGCGCCGAAGCCGAAAAGGCTCGGAAGGGAGTGGAGGTTTTGCTGGTGGTGCAATCAAAGCAGGGCGATAAGCTCCGAGCGTAGGTGGTGGAGAAGATGGAGCTTATTGACAAGCTCCAAGCAGAGGCCACTGGGAGGGCAAAACTGGTTGAGGCGCTACAGGGGAAGGTGGCAGCTTACAAGCTGTCCGATGCGGATCGCGAGGCCCTGCTCCTGACTCACTATGAGGCTGCGGTGCGCGCGTACGGAGAAGGCCTAGAGAAGTTTGGTTCAAGCCCCGCCCCTGTGCCGACTGTGTCAGATAGCCTGGCGCATTTGGAATGGCTAGAGGCAGAATTCTGGAGCCTTCGCGATGTCTTCGAGGGTACTAGTAGTTTTGCCGCATTGGTCACTGTTGAGACTGTCGCGGAGGCGCTAGAGCACGCCGGCTGTGACCATCTTGCCAAGGTGGGAACCAAGTCACTGGCGTTCTGGAGGGCCATCCTCTACCGCTCGTCCGAAGCGGTGAAAGTGTCGGTGTTTTACCGGCAGTCCTATCGAGGGGTATCCCAAGGTAGTAGAGTTTCGGTGGAGTGACAGTAGAATCAGGAACTCTACGATTACATGACACGAGATTTATATAGGTTCGGGCCGCCAACTAGGCGTAATACCCTACGTCCTGTTGCTGATCTTGTATTATGTAGGGTGAATATGAGTACAAGCTTGTCTTCTCGATCGATGATCAGAGAGACTAGTCGAGATTCTCTATATCCTATTGGGTTGTGATGTGTCAAGCTGAACTCGTATGAGTTACTGAACATGTTTGGAGAGGGGTCCCTGCTCAACCTTATATACTGGTTGGCAGGGTTACAAGGGTAGAATCCTAGTCTAATTCGAGTAGTAATCCGAGCAAGCCTCGCTATGCGAGTGCTTTCCTTATATCGACTAGTTTCCATATTCTGTAGAGTTTTGTGTTGCCTTGCGTCACGGTATCCACTCGTTGTCATATCCTCCTTTGGAGTTATTCCTGCGTCCAGCTGGGTTGCGCGCATCTCGTGGGATCCCAGTGTCGCGCCGCACACCTTGCTGGCTAAGTCTTTGTAGTCTTGTGCGCCAAGCTTGGGCTGCCCTGTGGGCCCGGCCATGAGTCAGCCCACAGTGCCGTCAGACGTGGGCCCGGGCCGAGTGTTATCCTGGTTGGTGAGGGGGCCCTAGGTACCAATATCCCGCAACTCTGGTTGGTTTTGTCGATCAGCCTTTGTCTGCGCAGGTTGCATACCTTGATGTTGATGACGAGGTTTTGCCTTTGCGTATGGAAAAAGATGGTCTAATTGTGAGTGGTTATGTGCTCTGGTATTTTCAGCGCTGTTTTAGGAACTTTAGCCACTTTTGGGAGTACGTACAGGACCACTTTGGCTGTGGTCGCCGCTGCGGGTCCTTGATCTTTGAGGGGTGGAGTCGTCCGCATTCATCGCGCGCATTGAGGCCGGAGATAGTGGACATCATGCTAGAAAATTATGTACTTTGGGTGACATTTTAATTCCAAAATTGAACATAGCATTCAGCAATATATTCATGATATTATGAGTGACAACAGATATGCGCAAGTGTTCAGATTTAACTCATATTTAAATAAGAACACAAATAACAACATGAAGAAGAGGGGTATTAGATTATACCCAAAAGTAGGACCAGTGACAGAGCCACCGGTTGCACTGTTATCAACTGGAGATTCACCCGTCATGGTGTTTCTCGTAGGTTGACCTTGTCCGATGTAGCCGTACGAATGCGATGCAGGAAGCGGCTGATGCAGTGCAGATGGCCTTCGGGATGTAGTCGCGCTGTTCACTTGGGGAACACAGATAAGGCCACCGGGAAGTAGTCGATCGCTGCTAGCAGAGGAGGAAGACGACGGCGCGTGGAGTAGATGAACAGTGCACCGGTGAAGACGACACAGTTCTGGGCGAGCAGTCGCGTGAAGACGCTCCCCAGAAAACTGATTGCCCGGCTATCCCGAGCAGGATCTCGCTGAGGGCAACCAGAACGGAGGCACCTGCTCTCGCCGGATCAAGGAAGGAGATTATATATTGCTGGCGGAGGAAGGAGGGAATGCACCTGGACGGGTTCTATTCGAGGAAGGGAAATCAATCAGCCAATGAATTCCCTTTGTTACGAATAACTTTCCAACAGTGCAAAACGTTTCCCCCCGCCACACAAGTCAGGCTCAGGCTCAGGCTCAGGCTCAGGCTCGGCTCGGCACGTCACGTCACGTCACGTCATGTCACGCCTCGCCTCGCCCACGGCCACGGCCTCGGCGAGGCGAGGCGAGCGAGCGCGCGCGCGCGCATGTGGCTCGTCGATCTCCTCTAGCCAACTTCACAAGCGGTGTACCCATAGTCCACCATTTAAGTTGGTTGAGATTCTCCTTAATTTCCAATACGGTATTAATCACATTTATTGTCAACATTAATTAGTGGGCTTTTAATTCTTTATTATTGAGAAATGAATGGGCTAGGCCCATAATTCCAACAATCCCCACCAAGAATTTTAAGCCATACTAAGAAATGTTATCATACCCCTTTGATATATCAGTTTTTGATGGAGACTGTTAAGTTGAACTTCCATCTAGAACAAGGGCTACACTTATTTACAACTGTACAATGGACTATGCCTTGAATTGCCAGTTTTGTGCAAACAAGTTTCACCAGAGCTCTATACTGATACTAGGCTACAAAGCATCTCTGCTGTTTTGGAGCTTATGAGTCATACTCCATGCCTTTTCATTAGTTTCTAGAGCTTACCCAAACCCCATAGACTATGACTAGTAGTCAGACTCATATAGGTGTATTCCTTTGAGATGTTCTGTAGGACAACATCTTTGTTTCCAGTAACAACTCTCTTGTTTCAATAAACCTCCTAGAACACATTAAGGTGTAAACCAACCTACCTTACAGGTTTAGAAGAGAAATGCACCTTCTTCTGGAATAAGCCTTATACAAAGGTTCTCTTCTCTCAGTTAGACCGTAGCTTGTTTCACCATCCTGCTTCACGGGATCTCCAATCACACAGGACAGGTTACCGCTATGGAATAACACTTGTGGGTCTCAAGGCCAATTCCAGGGATGCATTGTCTATCACATTTCGTCAAAGACCCTTTGTAAATTGATCTGTCAGGTTCTTAGCCGTTTGAATATAATCTAGGGCTATAACTCCGGAGTTTTTCATCTTCCAGACAGACTTCAACCGCCTCTTTACATGCCTGGATGACTTCATGTTGTCCTTTGAACTGTTCACCTTGATAATCACAGTTTGATTGTCACAGTTCATTAGGATTGCCGGTACTGGTTTTTCAACCACTGGTAAGTCCATTAGGAGTTCACGAAGCCAGTCAGCTTCTACAGTGGCGGTGTCTAGTGCTGTGAGTTCTGCTTCCATTGTTGACCTTGTTAAAATGATCTGCTTGCAAGACTTCCAGGAAACAGCGCCACCTCTGAGAGTAAACACATATCCACTCGTGGCTTTAATCTCATCAGCATCAGAAATCCAATTTGAATCACTATATCCCTCTAGTACTTTGGGGTACCTGAAATAGTGAATTCCATAGTTCATTGTTCCTACTAAATAGCGCATTACTCTTTCAAGAGCTTTCCAGTGATCCTCACCAGGATTTGACACAAACAAACTTAATTTGCTTACAGCAAAAGCAATGTCAGGTCTTGTGGTGCTAGCTAGATACATCAATGAACCAATGATCTGAGAATATCTCAGTTGATCTCTCATTATCCTTTTGTTCTTTTTCAAGATTACGCTGGCGTCATAAGGTGTTGAGACAGATTTAAGATCGCTGTAACCGAAGCGACTTAACATCTTCTCCACATAGTGAGTCTGTGACAGAGTCACCCCACCATTTCCATCCTTTACCAGTTTTATGTTCAGGATAACATCAGCTTCCTCTAGATCTTTCATCTCAAATCTTTGAGGCAAAAATTCTTTGACTTTCTTAATAACATTAAGGTTTGTCCTGAGTATTAGTATGTCATCCACATACAGACACAGAATCACTCCTTCGCCCCCACTGAAATGATAGTACACACACTTATCGGCTTCGTTTGCAATGAAACCTGCAGAGGTTAAAGTTCTATCGAACTTTTCATGCCACTGCTTTGGGGCTTGCTTGAGGCCATACAGAGACTTCAACAACTTACATACCATTCCCTCTTGACCTTTTGCTACAAACCCGTCTGGCTGATCCATATAGATCTCTTCCTCTAACTCTCCGTTGAGGAAAGTTGTCTTTACATCCATTTGATGGACAAGAAGACCATAGGAGGCTGCCAGGGAAAGTAACACTCGAATTGTGGTCAATCGAGCAACAGGTGAGTAAGTATCGAAGAAGTCTTCTCCTTCCTTTTGGGTATAACCCTTTGCCACAAGCCTAGCCTTGTACTTTTCAATAGTTCCATCAGGTCTAAGATTTTTCTTGAACACCCACTTGCACCCTACGGGTTTGCACCAATAGGGGCGATCAACGACTTCCCATGTACCATTTGTCATGATCGAGTCCATTTCACTCCTAACTGCTTCCTTCCAATAGTCAGCATCAGGAGATGAATATGCCTCTTCTATGGTTTTGGGTGTGTCATCGATGAGGTATACAATGAAATCATCACCAAAGGACTTGGCAGTCCTCTGTCTCTTGCTCTTTCTAGGAGCTTCATTGTTATCCTCCTTAGGATGTTCCACATGTGTGTGTTTATTGTGCTCTATCTGCTCAGTGGAGACATCATCCTCGATAATCTCATGCCTAGATGAACTTGTTTCATCTTTCATAGGAAATATATTTTCAAAGAATGTAGCATCTCTGGACTCCATTATTGTACCGACCTGCACGTCAGGTACTCCAGAATTTACTATCAAAAACCTATATCCCACGCTATGGAAAGCGTAACCAAGAAGGATACAATCTACTGTTTTTGGTCCGAGCTTGCGTTTCTTGTTGATTGGCACGTTTAATTTGGCCAAACAACCCCAAGTTCGCAAGTAGGAAAGTGTTGGCCTTTTCTTCTCCCATTCCTCGAATGGTGTTATCTCTTTGTTCTTTGTAGGAACACAGTTTAGGACATGACATGCAGTCAGTATAGCCTCACCCACCATTCCTTGGAAAGTCCCGATGTATCTAACATGGCATAAACCAAGTCTGTTCTTTCTTTTGGCCACCCCATTTGACTAGGGTGAGTAGGGAGGCGTCCTCTCATGAATAATGCCATGTTCCTCGCAGAATGAATTAAAGATATTTGAGAAGTACTCTCCACCATGATCCGATCTAACTCTTTTGATCTTTCTTTCCAACTGGTTTTCTACTTCAGCTTTATAGATTTTGAAGTGATGGAATGCTTTATCCTTTGTTCTTAACAAGTAGATGTAACAAAATCTAGTACTATCATCGATTAGTGTCATGAAATATTTTTTGCCACCTTTTGTCAACACACCATTCATTTCACATAAGTCGGAATGAATTAAATCTAGAGGTGCCAAGTCTCTCGCCTCGGCAGCCATATGAGGCTTGCGAGTTTGTTTTTGAACCAACACACAAGGCACTTAGAATTTTTGACAAAGGTATTGTTTGGAATTAAGCTCAAATTTGCTAGTCGTGTCATGCAACCGAAATTAACGTGACAAACCCTCGAATGCCAAACATTTGATTCATCAACGTTAACAACATTGTTTACTACTTTATTACAACCATCATCTAAGGAAAAGCGGAACAGACCTCCGCTATCATAACCTTTACCAACAAATATTCCAAACTTGGACATGATACATTTATTGGACTCAAAGACTAATTTAAAACCATATCTACACAGTAGAGAGCCGCTGACGAGGTTCTTCTTTGTTGTAGGGACATGCTGCACGTTCTTCAGCTGCACGATCTTTCCCGAAGTAAACTTCAGATTGACCGTACCAACACCAAGAGCATGCGCATGGGTGCCGTTCCCCATCAGCAAGGAGGTAGCCCCTCCGACCTGGTAAGAAGAAAACAAGGAAATGTCAGCACACACATGAGTATTAGCGCCATTGTCAACCCACCACTCGGGTGAAGACATAATTGAAAGAACTATAGGTAAATGATTACCGTACCCCGATGTTCCTCCATGTTCGCTAACAACCATATTGGCGGACTTTGCCCCTTTACGGTCCGGACACTTTCCAGCAAAGTGGTCCTCACTGCCGCACACGTAGCAGTTTCCCTTTTTCTTCTTGAACGCACTGGTTTGTTTAGTCTTTCCAACATTCTGAGGCTTAGGTGGTTTCTTTTTGCCCTTGCTGGAGTTATTTGTATGAGCGTTCATGTTCTTCTGAATGAAGTTAGTGCTCGCACCAACGACTCCCTTACCACGTGTGTCTTTTGCTCTCAACTTTTCTTCCACATCAAGAGTCCCAATAAGTCCATCAATGGTGAACTCCTGTCTCTTGTGTTTCAGTGAGGTAGCAAAATCCCTCCAAGAAGATGGCAACTAAGAGATGATAGCTCCAGCCACAAACTTGTCAGGAAGCACACATGGATTGTCCTTGCTGCAGCACGTGAGATCCTTTGCTAGCAGATGTATCTCATTTGCTTGTTCTACCACCAAACGGTCTTCCACCATTCGGTAGTCAATGAACTGTTCCATGAGATACAACTCACTACCAGCATCGGAAGCTCCATACTGAGCCTCAAGAGCATCCCACATCTCCTTCCCAGTCTTATGCTTAAGAAAGGGATCCATGAGGTGTGGTGCTATGACACCAAGAACGCAACCACGAAATAAACTGTCCCGAGACTCAAATACAGTTCCCTGCTCGAAACTGCACTCTGTGGGTTTCCCGTTGATCACGTCTAAGATGCCCATAGCATTTAGCCACAAAACCATCCGTTCAAGCCAACGAATATAGTTATTGCCATAAAAAACGTTGGGCTTAATGGTTGAAGCAAATTGAGCAACCGAAAGCCTATTAACATAATTATCATTACGATCAGGTTTCTGGATTGTTAGAAAATTATGTACTTTCGGTGACATTTTAATTCCAAAATTGAACATAGCATTCAGCAATATATTCATGATTAAAATGAGTGACAGCAGATATGTGCAAGTGTTCAGATTTAACTCATATTTAAATAAGAACACAAATAACAATATGAAGAAGAGGGGTATTAGATTATACCCAAAAGTGGACCAGTGACAGCCACCGGTTGCACTGTTATCAACTGGAGATTCACCCGTCTGGTGTTTCTCATAGGTTAACCTTGTTCGATGTAGTCGTACGAATGCGATGCAGGAAGCGGCTGATGCAGTGCAGATGGCCTTCGGGATGTAGTCGCGCTGTTCACTTGGGGAACACAGTTACGGCCACCGGGAAAATAACTTTCCAACGGTGCAAAACCTTCCCCCCCCCCCCCCCACCACGCACGCCACGGCCACGGCCTCGGCTCGGTGAGCGAGCGCGCGCGCGTGTGGCTCGCCGATCTCCTCTAGCCAACTTCACATGCGGTGTACCCATAGTCCACAATTTAAGTTGGTTGAGATTCTCCTTAATTTCCAATACGGTATTAATCACATTTATTGTCAACATTAATTAATGGGCTTTTAATTTTTATTATTGAGAAATAAATGGGCTAGGTCCATAATTCCAACACATCAAAGCGGAGCCCGAAGATTTCTCCAGCTGTAGGGCCTTTGCTTATGCCTGTGATGCTCCTGTTGGTGCGGCTTGGGGCACACGGTCACGTGGTTGAGTTCTTATAGAGACCTGTGTACATCTCTCCCATGAAGCTTGTTATGCTTGAATGTAACGTTGTTTTATCTTGCGGGCTTTTCTCGAGGAGTGTTTTGTGCTTGGGGTTGGTTGCCGCTGACAGCTATGGTGTTCCTGAAACACCACCCCCACCTAGCTGCCTGTGGTGGCCGTTGGGAGGCTCGGATGGGATGCAGGTGGCCGGCTTCGCGGATGGGCTTATTGCTCGAGAGAAACGCACCCCCCCCCCCTACCAGGCCAGGAGCGAAGCCTTGCTCCTCGGCGCTCCCCCATGACTAGCCCGGATAGGTGGCGACTGGGGGATCCATGACGTAGATAGCGTGGGAGACCACTAGCGACCTGTGGTGGATCGTGTGCGTGGCCCAGGAGCTCACGTGCGCATAGTGCTTTGGTTCACGGATGCGGTGTGCGCGAGCTCACAGGAGCACAGTGTAGTGTGCGAGGTTCACGAGCGCACAGTGCGAGGGTTCACGGGCGCATGGCGCGCGAAGCCGCTGGCCTATAAAAGGCCGCTCGCGCTTGGGCGGGGGTGGTAGTCGAACATGGTTCCCTACTGTTATTTGCTGGGCTGCTGCTGGGGCCTGCCTCCTTGGCATCACACCAGGCGCCACGCTGAAGTGAAGCCATGAGACTGCTCGCGAGAGGTGGGTCAGCTAGAGGTTACACGACCGGGCCTATCCTGCTTTCGTGGTAGGAGGTTCCGGCTAACACTTGGCTCTTGGCCTTCCCACGGACCCCGTTCGGTGGTCGGAGGCGGCTTGGATCTCGGGGAGGGGGATCATTCCTCAGCCTTGGTTGGTCGAGCAGTCCATGCCCCTGACCCGCACTCCTCCCCGAGGGCTCTGAAGCCATGAGAAAGCTCGCGACATCATAGGATGCAGCGGCTCTCGAGCTTGGCGAGGATGATGCGACGGGTTGCCTAACACACCAGTCATAATGACGGTGCGATATCTTTGTCTCTGTAAATGGCCTCTCTAGGCCGGTGCTGCTTGGGCTTTTTTGGTTATGTGTGAGTTGTATTAGTTAGGTTTTTGTCATGCTGGTGCACTTGGGCTTTTGCAGTTTACTTCTTATCTTTGCGAGGCATCTTGCCCGCTTTTCGAGGCTTTGGGGATCCATGTTTTTCCTTTTTGCGGGACATTGGGTATGCCGCTCCTTATTTTCGTTTATGCGGAGCCCACTGCCTGCCTTAGCGGGGCTTTTGGTAAGGCTGCTCCGCGTTTTTATGTATGCGGGGCCCCTTGCCCGCCTTAGCGAGACTTTGGGTAAGGTTGCTCCAAGTTTCCATTTACGTGGAGCCCCTTGCCCGCCAGTAGGGCTTTGGTTGAGGTCGCTCCGCGTTTCCGTTTACATGGAGCCCCCCGCCCGCCTTAGCGGGGCTTTCGGTAAGGTCGCTCCGCGCTTCTGTTAACACGAAGCCCCTTGCCCGCCTTAGCAGGGCTTTGGGTAAGGTCGCTCCGCGTTTTCAGTTTACGCGGAGCCCCTTGCCCGTCCTTAGCAGGGGCTTTGGGTAAGGTCGCTCCGCGTTTTCGTTTACGCGGAGCCCCTTGCCCGCCTTACTGGGACTTTGGGTAAGATCGCTCCACGTTTTCGTTTACGCGGAGCCCCCCTGCCTGCCTTAGCGGGGCTTTTGGTAAGGCTGCTCCGTGTTTTTATGTATGCGTGGCCCCTTGCCCGCCTTAGCGGGACTTTGGGTAAGGTTGCTCCGCAGTTTCGTTTACGCGGAGCCCCTTGCCCGCCTTAGCGGGGCTTTGGGTGAGGTTGCTCCGCGTTTCCGTTATGCGGAGCCCCCGCCCGCCTTAGCCGGACTTTCGATGAGGTTGCTCCGCGCTTCTGTTAACACGGAGCCCCTTGCCCGCCTTAGCGGGTCTTTGGGTAAGGTCGCTCAGCGTTTTCGTTTACGCGGAGCCCCTTGCCTACCTTAGCGGGACTTTGGGTAAGGTCGCTCCGCGTTTTCATTTACGCGGAGCCCCTTGCCTGGCTTAGCGGGACATTGGGTAGGGTCGCTCCGCGCCGTTGTTTACGCGGAGCCCCTTGCCCGCCTTGGCGGGACTTTAGGCGTTGTCCGGTGCCCCTGACGCTGATCAGGCGTCAGGGTCGCGGTTTGAGCAAGGCTATTTGCTTGTTGGCACTCCTTAGTGTCACTTTTACTAACGCTCGAGAGCGCTCTGATTTATCGTGTAGCTAGTAGAATATTATTCCGCAAGCGTACATAATAGATTGATGTAGCATTTCACCATGGAGTAAACCAGGTTATCGTATTTATATTTCCGCAGGGAAGCAGAGTGGTTAAAGAATATTGATGAAAGATATGATAAATCTTGTCAGAAATATCAACCAGCTAAACTTAGGCAAAATACACCAAGGTGTAGGATAATGGTCAAATGAGTGACCGAATAGAAGGTCTAGAAGACCAGTGACACAGGAGACTCAAATCTATATAAAAAGGAAAGACATTGAGAGAGAGACCGGACCTAGGACACTTCCTACCCACAGCAAGCCGTTCTAACCTTAACCTAGACTCTAGCTTAGATACCGGGGCAGAGCTCGCTTCGACGGCTAGAACGGGAGGACCACAGAATAAGGTGAGAGATGGGGGGTTTCTCCATGCTCTAGCAACTACTGTTATGAATACACCCGAACGTGGTGGAGTACTAAGGACGGACAGGGCTGTCACCACCTGCCGCCTACCACATCTGTTCCGTGGGGTGCCACTTACTTCCTAGCTAACACCAAGCCAGACATCACGCCTGTACCTGAGTGTTAGGATTTATCTTGAGGCCTGTCAAGAGAAATCTCCGTCCTTCCAGAGGCGTCTTACGGCCCTGGTCGAGGCGAGAAAACCCGCGAGATGGATCCCGGTAGAGCTAAACTGACTCTATGCTAAAGCTAAAGGGAAAACTTTTATCCCGAAACGAATAAAGAAAGGCGAATACTAAAACTCTGGAAATAAAAAAGAAATATATTAAATATACTCTAAAAGATACAAAAGCTTTACCACAACTCCGAAGACTCCGGAATTCCGAGCTAAGCTCGACTCGACTCGACTCTACTCCCAACTCTAATCCTAATCTAAAAAATGGAAAAGTGGAAGAGCTCGTTCAAGTGCTTCACTTGAGAGTGTAGTGTGTGTCTTGGAGTGAAGAGGAGGGAGCCTTCAAGTGCTTCACTTGGAGTTTATTATACCATATGAGGTAGGCCCACATGTCAGCGGTTTTTATTATGACTTGTCAAAATGCAAATGAAATGGCCCATATCATGGCCCAATTCGTGGCCCATTCAAAATGCAGCCCCTAAGAAACCGTCGTTGCTGACATGGGCCACCGGACACTGCAACCGTCGTTGGCGACGTGGGCAAGCAACCGCCGTAGGGCCGTCCTCTGCGTGTTGTCCATGCCGCAATTGGAGGGCATGGGTTACGCTCCTGTTCAATTGTCGCCGCAGAAAAGCGCCGCCGTCCGCCGCAGCAGGCGATCCATAATCCTGCGTAGCCTTCTTCTACGGCACTGGTGGATACGATCGCCGCCGCCATGGCAGAGGAGCAGTGGTCGTGCTGCCCCCTTTCGGCTGATTGGTGACTGGGAACAGGGAAAACGAACAGCAGGAAGACCACCCGTTGCTCCTGCGTTACAATAACGATGGCCTTTTTTATTTTTCAATTAGTTCACTACTAGAAAATCGGGCTTTGCCGTGTGCTTCGCCCTTTGCCGTGTGTCGGACCAAAGGCACACGGCAAAGAGGCAGCACACGGCGTGCCCCCCTTTGCCGTGTGTCCCGGTCTAGGGCACACGGCAAAGATAAAACACACGGCAAAGCATGCCCTTTGCCGTGTGCCTAACGGCTGGCACATGGCAAAGGGGACGGATAGGTCACGGTCGTTGCCCTTTGCCGTGTGCCCCGCTAGCAGGCGCCCAGCAAAGAGCCGGCACGCGGTAAACTAATTTTTTTTGTTATATTCTCTCTAAACTTTTTTTGGTGTCAACATACGTTACTTTGTATTTCATGTTAAGATTTAATACTATTTCTCGATATTTTTGCTATATTTAGTCAATTTATTTCGTTCCATGGATTTATCGGCGAAAAATAACTTTTGAAGTGTGTCGAATAATTGAATATAATGGATTCAAAAATAATATTCATGTTATTGAGTCTAATCTGAGGTCGTATCCAGGCACTGGAATGAAATATCGATTGTCTTGTTCACGAAACCTGATTAGATAGGAGTGGCCTAATCCTATTTAAATTCTAAAAAAAAGAATTCATATCTGAAAATCATAAGATTTGTCCTGATATCATAAATTCTAAAAAAAGAATCATGTCTGCAAAAATACCATAGCACACGGCAAAGGCTGGTTTTTTGCCGTGTGTAAAAGCCACAGCACACGACAAAGCTTGGCTCTTTGCCGTGTGCTTGGCCATGTGGCACACGACAAAGAGCCAGCTTTGCCGTGTGCCTGGTCACGTGGCACACGGCAACGCTTTGTCGTGTGCCCGATAACAGACAAACGGCAAAGATCTCTTTGTCATCTAAACTTTGTCGTAAACAATGTCGTGTGCCCTAAGCCTTTGCCATGTGTATTTGGGCCTTTGCCAGTGTGCATCACACGGCAAAGCCCGGCCATCCGGCAGTGGTTCACTTGTTTAATTGTATCTTTAACTTCAAAAATCAACCGCTCTAATCCATTTGGACTCTTACCTCCTAAGAGGTAATCCAGTGTATCGTAGCAAAGCCCTTATGATGCTGTGCATAATTTCTGCAGCTCTATTAAAGCTCGGCATACCTATTTTATTTTGCGGATGATGTTACTTTTCTTGTTTCTGATACATATATGCTGACAATATACAATATAAGTGATCTAGTTTTCTTCAAATTTTTTCTTTATTTCCGTAAGCATTTTTCTGAGCCATAATTATTTGCAGCAGCATTGTTCCAACCGCACGAGCTTTATTCATTCACTGAAGTCCAAATTGCCAGGAGCAGGGGTTTCTTAGATCCTGTATACGAAACCCAAGATACAATGCACAAGAAAGTTGGGCCGACCGGAGACAATAATTCCTTTTTCTAATAATAAAAAGGGCAGAATGCCCTGATGCATTGAGATGATGAAGAGTTTGTTTACCTCCTTGCAAGAAAGATCTGTTTTATGCTAAAGTATTCATCTTAGGTTAGAGTTTGCGAAGAACTGGTTTATTTGTTAATTAAGTTCATGATTCAGAGTCATTTTAGTTGAATTGACCTCCAGGTTTATGTTTTTCTACTTGTCCACTGCCTTGAACAGCTGGGGTGAGGACTGTGGAAGAGCATAGTGTCAAAGAGTGATTTTGTTGCATCTTGCTAGGTGATCAGCAACATGCTGTGTCACTCGATGGACCGTCCGAGGTTATGCAATCAGCAGTGTGGCTCTTTGATATATACACCTTCTAAATCCAGGGTTCTTTTCGTACCAGATTTGCCAGATCCAAAAACGGAGATAACATAATTGCATTATTCTTCTGCTGAAATGGTTCTCTCGTTATCTCTTAGTAACACTACTACAGAAACTGCCATCACAACCGGTTTTTAACCCCTATCACAACCGGTTTTGGGAGGCGGATGAGATAAAGCGACTGTGATAGTCCCCCTATCACAACCGGTTTTCAAAAACCGGCTGTGATGACCACCATCACAACCGGTTTTCATCTAAACTCAAAATAAACCACACGGCAAAGGCTTTGTCGTGTACCCGATAACAGATACACGGCAAAGATCTCTTTGTCATCTAAACTTTGTCGTGTGCCCTTTGCCGTGTGTTACACAAGGCAAAGCCTTTGCCATGTGTATTTGGGCCTTTGCCGTGTGCATGACACGGCAAAGCCCGGCCATCCAGCAGTGGTTCACTTGTTTAATTGTATCTTTAACTTCAAAAATCAACCGCTCTAATCCATTTGGACTCTTACCTCCTAAGAGGTAATCCAGTGTATCGTAGCAAAGCCCTTATGATGCTGTGCATGATTTCTACAGCTTTATTAAAGCTCGGCATACCTATTTTATTTTGCGGATGATGTTACTTTTCTTGTTTGTGATACATATATGCTGACAATATACAATATAAGTGATCTAGTTTTCTTCAAATTTTTTCTTTATTTCCGTAAGCATTTTTTCTGAGCCATAATTATTTGCAGCAGCATTGTTCCAACCGCACGAGCTTTATTCATTCACTGAAGTCCAAATTGCCAGGAGCAGGGGTTTCTTAGATCCTGTATACGAAACCCAAGATACAATGCACAAGAAAGTTGGGCCGACAGGAGGCAATAATTCCTTTTTCTAATAATAAAAAGGGCAGAATGCCCTGATGCATTGAGATGATGAAGTGTTTGTTTACCTCCTTGCAAGAAAGATCTGTTTTATGCTAAAGTATTCATCTTAGGTTAGAGTTTGCGAAGAACTGGTTTATTTGTTAATTAGTTCATGATTCAGAGTCATTTTAGTTGAATTGACCTCCAGGTTTATGTTTTTCTACTTGTCCACTGCCTTGAACAGCTGGGGTGAGGACTGTGGAAGAGCATAGTGTCAAGAAGTGATTTTGTTGCATCTTGCTAGGTGATCAGCAACATGCTGTGTCACTCGATGGACCGTCCGAGGTTATGCAATCAGCAGTGTGGCTCTTTGATATATACACCTTCTAAATCCAGGGTTCTTTTCGTATCAGATTTGCCAGATCCAAAAACTGGAGATAACATAATTGCATTATTCTTCTGCTGAAATGGTTCTCTCGTTATCTCTTAGTAAGTGTCCATTTTGCTAGGTACAAGACAGAATTAACGGAGTTTTCTTGTTAGTGTAACTCGTAGATATTCTACAGAAGACAACTTGTATCCATTACCATTATGCTAGAAAATTCTGGCAGTAGGATGCTTAAGGTAACGATATTTTACTCCTCACCTTGAGCAGATTTTGCATATGTCAAAATGTTCATATTGAGGCCTAGAACAAAGTATGGAAATGGTTAGTTCATCTTTTTTTTCGATAGGCAAACTGTAGGCGGGCAAAGGGAGTTCCCCACAGCACTTATTTTCTATTAAAAAGGGGTTAGTGAGGTTAGAGTTTCATACTTACAAATTTACAGAGAGGACTACCAGGTTACAGAGAGGACCGTTCGAGCTCCGTACGGCTGGACGCGAGCACCGGCGGCCGGAACGGGCCAATGCGGGCGAAAGCTGCTGCAGCAGGTCAGTGACGCGCGGATCCGCCACCCCGGAAGCGGGGTCCAGCGGCGCGAGACCAGAGGGCTGCAGCAGCGGGGTCCAACGGCGCGAGGACCGGTGGGGTCTGACGGGGCAGGGTCCCACAGTTCGCGGTGGTCGCCGCCGGCGATGTGGGTTTCTTGTGTAGAGTTCAGAGGCACTAGAAGCACGAGGTGGAACACCGGCCTCCTCTGGAGATCGCGGTGGTTGCGTGTTGATATCCAATGGTGGCGCAAAAAGGGCGCAGTACATATATATAGATGAGAAGGTCGGTTTAGAGATAGACTAAGAGAAGATTTACAGGAGTCTTATCTCTACAAGAATACACAACAACCTACAACTCTTAGCCGACCACATCTCTATCTATAAGATTTGTTACAAGCTGTTTAACACTCCCCCTCAATCTAAATCTTCTCGAGGTTGAGATTGCCTTTAAAGACTTCCAACTGTCGCGCTGCAAGAGGCTTTGTAAACCCATCCGCCACCTGGTCCTTTGTAGAAATATGTTCTATCTCAAGTAATTTTCTTGCTACCCTTTCTCGTACAAAGTGATAGTCAACTTCAATATGCTTGGTCCTAGCATGGAACACCGGATTTGCTGAAAGATATTTGGCTCCTATATTATCGCACCACAGCTTTGCTGTCTTCGGTGCTGATACTCCAATTTCCCTCAACAATGTTTGAATCCACATAATCTCTGCTGTTGCATTTGCAAGAGCCTTATATTCCGCCTCCGTACTTGACCGTGAAACGGTTGCTTGTTTTCGTGCATTCCACGACACAAGGTTTGAGCCTAAGAACACAGCAAATCCTCCAGTAGAACGACGATCATCAAGACATCCTGCCCAATCTGCATCAGTGAAGCCACTAACCAATAATGACGATGACTTGCCAATCTTGATTCCAAGCTTTGTTGTGTGCTTGAGATACTTTAAAATTCTTTTAACCGCTGCCCAATGTACAGTGGTAGGAGCATGCAAGAACTGACATACCTTGTTTACTGAGAAGGAAATATCAGGTCTTGTAAGAGTTAGATATTGCAAAGCACCAACAACACTTCTATATTGAGTTGAATCTTGTGAACCAAGAGGATCGCCTTCATATATTGAGAGCTTTTCTGAAACAGACATGGGAGTACTAACCGGCTTGCAATCACTCATACATACTCTTTTCAAAATATCCGAGGCATATTTCTCTTGAGACAAAACTATGCCATCACGCACCTTATTTACCTCAATGCCAAGAAAGTAATGAAGATCTCCCAAGTCTTTTAAAGCAAACTCTTTATTAAGATCACTTAGTAAGGCCGAAGTTGCACTTTGCACTGAACTAGCAACAATTATATCATCAACATAAATGAGCACATAGATAGTAATACCTCCCTTGCTATAGTAGAATAAGGAAGTGTCGGCCTTGGAAGGTTCAAAACCCAAATTTTGTAATTTCATGCTCAATCTAGAATACCACGCCCTAGGCGCTTGTTTGAGTCCATATAGAGCTTTATCCAACCGACACACATAGTTCGGTAAGGAACTATCTTCATAGCCTGGAGGTTGACGCATGTAAACTTCTTCTTCCAAGATTCCATGCAAGAAGGAATTTTGTACATCTAATTGACGAAGACTCCATCCCCTTGACACAGCAATGGACAAGATAACCCTGATAGTTGCAGCTTTGACCACGGGACTAAAAGTATCTTCATAATCTATCCCATACCTTTGTTTGAAGCCTTTTGCAACTAGACAAGCTTTGTACCTATCCAAGCTGCCATCTGCCTTTCTCTTGATCTTATAAACCCATTTACAATCAATAACATTACTTCCCTTCTTTGGTGGTACTAAGTGCCAAGTTTTATTCTTCATCAAGGCCAAATACTCCACATCCATAGCTTCTTTCCAATTTTTATTCCCTAGAGCCTCACTAATATTTTGTGGTTCTCCAGAAGATGTAAAACAACTGTATTTAATTGTACCATCAGTGTATACCTTAGGCTTGCGAATTCCATATAGAGCTTTATCTATATGCTCAATCTAGAATACCACGCCCTAGGCGCTTGTTTGAGTCCATATAGAGCTTTATCCAACCGACACACATAGTTCGGTAAGGAACTATCTTCATAGCCTGGAGGTTGACGCATGTAAACTTCTTCTTCCAAGATTCCATGCAAGAAGGCATTTTGTACATCTAATTGACGAAGACTCCATCCCCTTGACACAGCAATGGACAAGATAACCCTGATAGTTGCAGCTTTGACCACGGGACTAAAAGTATCTTCATAATCTATCCCATACCTTTGTTTGAAGCCTTTTGCAACTAGACGAGCTTTGTACCTATCCAAGCTGCCATCTGCCTTTCTCTTGATCTTATAAACCCATTTACAATCAATAACATTACTTCCCTTCTTTGGTGGTACTAAGTGCCAAGTTTTATTCTTCATCAAGGCCAAATACTCCACATCCATAGCTTCTTTCCAATTTTTATTCCCTAGAGCCTCACTAATATTTTGTGGTTCTCCAGAAGATGTAAAACAACTGTATTTAATTGTACCATCAGTGTATACCTTAGGCTTGCGAATTCCACCTTGAAGACGTGTGCGAGGACGATTTTCTTCAGCAGGTGCCACAGCTGTGCCTGCACTTCCATCAGCCGCAGCAGATCCTTGGCCCAAATCCTCTCCGGGATTAGAGCCAGCAGGAGCCTCATCATCTGGTGGCCGGGCAGTCAACCCGCCTGTCTCCGTGTCGGCAGGGGGCATTGCTGTTAGCTGCAACGTGGCCTGCTGCTGCGAGTCGCCAGCAGACACGGTCGGCGTAGTGGACACAGGTTGCGATGTGGCAGCCTCAGACCTGCTGTGCGGGAGGAACGACGTGGGAAGAGACCCGCCAGCACCTGTCACCGAATCCGTCTGGGATCGCATACCAGGGAAATTTGCTGCGTCTCCCCCATGATCTGCTGCCCTGTATTCTGCATGTTCTTCACCACAAACATTAGTTTGGTTAGGAGAATCAAACATATGATCATCTATTCGTTCTCCCCATGATCAGATGTAGATGGAAGTAATTCTGAAGGAAGTAGAGATATTTCATGATGAAGACGTGCATCTGCATTAGGATGTAGTTGAGAAAAAGGAAAAACATTTTCATCAAATGTGACATCTCGAGATATATAGACCCGGCCTGTAGACGGATTTAGGCACTTGAATCCCTTATGCAAGGGACTATAACCAAGGAACACGCACTGTTTTGAACGGAATTGAAACTTGTGAGTGTTATAGGGTCGTAGATTGGGCCAACATGCACAACCAAACACTCTAAGAGATGAGTAATCTGGTTTTTGGTGAAACAACCGTTCAAGAGGTGTGTCAAAGTTTAAGAGACGGCTGGGGGTACGATTTTAAGATATAAAGCAGCTAGAAAAGCATCCTCCCAATATTTGAGTGGTATAGAGGCGTGAGCAAGAAGAGCCAAGCCAACCTCGACAATGTGTCGATGTTTTCGTTCCGCTGCCCCATTTTGCTGATGAGCATGAGGACAAGAAACTAGATGAGAGATGCCAATGCGCTCAAAGAACGAGTGGAGTTTTTGATATTCGCTTTTTCTATCGAAAAGCCTCTCAACAAGGCTTTGGAATTCATGAAACTTTTGAAAAACTTCGGATTTATGCTTAACAAGGTAAATCTAAACAAATTTACTATGATCATCAATGAAACTAACATAGTAATTTCTTCCTCCAATGGAATTGGGTGCAGGACCCCATACATCCGAGAAAATAAGTTGCAAAGGTTCACTAGAAACACTATGCGACTTTGTATATGGAAGTTGATGACTCTTTGCCTTTTGACAAGCATCACATACCGACTCTTTATTTGATTCATCTAAACAAGGTAACTTATTGATACTAATGACCTTGGAAACAATGGGAGCAGAAGCATGACCCAAACGACTATGCCATCTTTCAAAAGATGGTTTAACGACTCCAAAAGCTTGCTTTATTGACAATGGCGAAGGAAGAGGATAAAGACCCTTGCGGCATGATCCTCTAAGAATTATGTTCTTCGTGGCCTGATCCTTGATCAAAAAATAATTGGGGTGAAATTCAAGGAAAGCAGAGTTGTCTTTAGTAAAGCGATGAATAGAGATAAGATTCTTAGCAGCTTTTGGAACATGGAGAACATTGTTTAGATGCAAATCACGAGTTGGGGTATGAACTATAGAATGACCAATATGTTTAATTTCCATACCTTGCCCACTTGCAGTATGAATCTGGTCGCCCCCATTATACTTCTCACGAGCAGAGAGCTTCTCAAGTTCACTTGTTATGTTGTCCGTAGCCCCAGTATCCACATACCAATTTTGGTCCATGGAGTGGATATTCATAGCAACAGCAACATGACGTTCC
Organism: Urochloa ruziziensis; assembly: GCA_015476505.1. Classification (NCBI taxonomy): domain Eukaryota; kingdom Viridiplantae; phylum Streptophyta; class Magnoliopsida; order Poales; family Poaceae; genus Urochloa; species Urochloa ruziziensis. The sequence continues at coordinate 44,402,287 of CM027121.1, read as the reverse complement.
TCAGGGACATAGTTCTCATCATACCTATGCCAACACTCAGTCGTGGTGTGCCCAATCTTGTAGCAGACTTGACAGATTGGACGCCCATTGGTGTCATGTGTTGCTGTTGAACCCGTGGGGAAGCTTCTGCGTTGGTTGGAGGTATTGGATCGCTGTTGCTGCTGTTGTGGGCCACGACCACGCCCACCAGAGCCTCGACCAAAGCTTGATCGTCCACCACGACCACGGTAGGAGCCTGTGGGGGATATAGTACCCGGGTACCTCACGAGCCAGCCTGGCAGCCCATTAAAAGGGGGCGGCCTAGCCCACCGTTCTGGACCTGAAGACGTGCGGGACAAGTCGGCGCACGGAGGAAGGATCTGGAAGGAGAAGTCTTAGTTGGAATAGGAATTATTGTAAAGAAGGAAAGGATTCTTAGAGATAGGATCGGATACAAACCGACTTGTAACCCTGCCCCCCGATATATAAGGCGGGCAGGGACCCCCTCCAAAAGAACGAGAAACAACTCGACACATCTGAACCACGACTCGAGCCAACTCGAATCACCAAAACACGCAATACAACACCCCAAAAACAGGACGTAGGGTATTACGTCGAGTCGACGGCCCGAACCTGTATAAACCCCTGTGTCTGTCCATCCTAACCATCTTGCTTCCGATCTTTGCGATCTTCCCTGCATTACAAATCACTTCCGTGGGCTACACCGTGGAAGACTGCCGGAGATAATATCACCGACAGTGGCGCGCCAGGTAGGGGATATCGCCGAGATCAATCTGGCAAGCTCGATGGATCGTGTCAAGATCTTGGACAGCTGCAAACTCCCGGACGTCGACGAAGTCGAGATCCAGTTCGGGGACGTCATCACCGCCGCTTTGGATACCCAAGCGGCAGGAGCTACGGTCGCCACGGAGGTCTCCTCTCTGGCGCCGACTTCGGCCCTCACGGCCCAATCCGGTCCGATCGCATCTGATCGTGCCAGATCTACCCCGCTGAGTCCATCGCAGAACGCGAGGCCGGACCAGTCGGGAACAGATCTACAATCACTCGGTTCCGATCCGACTCCTGAGAGTCGCGTCGCCGAATCATCGCAGAGCGTAAACGCTCAACCAACACGCGTCCAGAGCCCTGAGGTCATTACTGTTCAGACCCCTAGCTTTTGCGCGCTTGCTCGGAAGCAGAAGAAGAAGGACATCGTCCAGTCGGATGATTACTTCTCTGGGAGCGACTCTTACGGGTTAGATCTACTGGGACCCTCAATCCTGGACGATCTGCCGGAAGGATACACAGTGTCCGATGCCTCTACAGAGCCGGAACTACTAGGATCACTCGGAGAATTGACTCCGAGTAGTTTGGAGCGTTATACGCCCACATCCGACTTCTCCGAGTCCGAGGAAGACTACCTCGTGCAAGAGGGAATCGGATCATATTGCTACATGGTGGCGCCAGCAACGCCAACCAATCCTGTCTCAGAAGATGAGGTCACTCCTGCTGAGGAGACGACTGAAGCCAGGAACCAGCGTCGAGGACGCAATGCCAGTCGGGCGACTCGCAGAGCCGCACGACCGCACGGAGCCAACGCGTCAGGATCTGGCACTGCTCGACTCCAAGAACCTCACTCTGAAGATCATCGTCGCCAACGGGATCAACACGAACGGAGGAGCACCCGGAACTTGATGCGTGACAGCATGTTTGAGTTCAATGGATACGACGTCTACGAGACACCGGTCCAGAACCTCGTTACTATCAACGAGGAAATCAATCGGCTGCCACCTAACACTCCGGGCCTGGAAAAGGTAAGGGCTCTCGTGCAGGCCGCCTCCGTCCAGGTTCACCAGATGCAAGGCAGGACGACCACGGACGCTCCTGAACCCGGTCCATCTCGACACCGGGCCAGCGGCGGATCGGGTCGTGATGAAGACCTCCGCACCACGATCAACAGAGATCGAGATGCGAGGGACATCATCACCAACAGCACCGAAGAGAGCCACCGTGAGGAAATCCGACGGCGCGAAGAGTACGATCGGGATCATGGAAATCCCCGTCGTAACCCCAACAGGAGCGGCTACTCGACAGAGTCAGACTACTCTGACCTCTCCGGTAGCCCGAGGCGCGGCAACAATGGCGGTCGACGACGAGTGCTTCCACCACCCAGGCGACCGACTCCACCAAGAGATCGAACTCCACCGCGCAGCAGAACCTACCGGCAGGACCGAACTCCACCCAGGACTCGGAACTATCGGAGGACCCGTTCCCCGCCCAGGGACCGGGATCGCAGGAGGGACAGCACACCCCCAAGAGCAACTGACGGATCGGGTCCGAGCGATTCCCGCCCTAGAGGTCGGATCGGCGGATTCCAGTCGTTCACCGAGCGCTTGAGAAGCGTGACGTGGCCCAGAGGCTTCAAGCTGTCGGATATCGACAAGTACGACGGGAAATCTGACCCATCTCAATGGCTTCAGATCTACTACACCGCCGTACAAGCGGCCGGCGGCGACGAGGACGTGATGGCAAACTATCTTCCCATCATGCTCACCAAGGACTGCCGCAACTGGCTGGCAGGACTCCCGCAGGACGCCATCGACAACTGGGAGCAGCTTACCGAACTCTTCATCGGTAACTATCTCGGTACCTGGGAAAGGCCCGGGAGCAAGCGGCTCCTCGGTCAGATCAGGCAGCGCAAGAACGAGACCCTGCACGACTTCGTGCGCAGGTTCTCAGAAAAGCGCAACTCCATCACGGACGTCACGGATCAGGAGGTGATGTCAGCTTTCCAGCGCGGCATCTCCGACGGGAGACTGATCCATAAGTGGACTCGGAAGCCACCCGCGACTGTCAATGACATGTTCCGGGTCGCTAGCACGTGGGCGGACGCCGAGATCGCGGAAAGAGAACAGCTCAGCGAGATCAGAAGTCGCTGGGAAGAAGAGAACAAGACGACTCGCAAACGCGACCGCCGCGAGGACGAAGACCGACACGACGACCATCGACGCAATGACAGCCAACCTCGCAAGAAGAAGAGCGAGGGAGACATGGTCGCCGCCCTGGACCGGTCCAGAGGCCGGGTAACTCCAGAGGACTTCCAGCGCATGCTCGATGAGCAATGCCCTTACCACAAGCACAAGCACTCGGCGCGAGAGTGCTACGGGCTCAAGCGAGCCTTCACCGGGGGCAACAGAGGCCCCCCATACAGAAAGAGGAACGATGGTTCCCCGCGAGACGACAGGCGAAACGACGAGCCCGGCGATGACTTTCAGGAAGCCGACCGAGTGGTCCGCATGATCTATGGCGGACCAGAGTTCGAGTCGAAGCGCCAGCAGAAGCTTACCCATCGCCAGGTCATGCACGCGAGGGAGCCACCGGTACCTGAGTACCTCAAGTGGTCGGAAGTTCCGATCACATTCACCCGGGAAGATCATCCAAACTTCATACCGAAGCCCGGGTCCCATGCCTTGGTGGTAGCCCCGACGATTCGCAACGTTCGGCTCACCAAGGTACTAGTCGACGGTGGCAGTGGCCTGAACATCCTCTTTGCTAACACATTGAAGGAGCTCGGCCTGACTACTCTCGACCTGAGTCCCCCCCAATCCGCATTCTACGGTTTGATACCGGGAGAGGGGGCAGAACCACTCGGGCACATCACGCTGCCCGTCACCTTCGGAGACCGGAATAATTACCGGACCGAGCACATGCAGTTCACGGTGGCGAACTTTGAAACTGCATACCACGCCATCCTTGGGAGGCCGGCACTCGCCAAGTTCATGGCGATTCCTCACTACGTCTACTTGCAGGTCAAGATGCCAGGACCGAAAGGCATAATCACCGTCTTGGGAGACGTCCGAGTCGCATACACGTGCGAGCAGGAAACTCTCAACGCGGCAGCCGCCCTGGACATGTCCAAGCGCATGGAACAAGTACTGGCTGCATCACAGGAGGTGGACAAGGACGCTCTAGAGATCCCCACCAAGAAGCCAGCAAGAGAAGCCATCGCGCCAAGCAAGGAGACGGAGCTGAAGAGGATCTCTCTGGACTTGGACGACCCAAAGAAGACGGCCATCATCGGGGCAGAGTTGGACCCCAAATAGGAAGAAGTGCTCGTCAAATTCCTAAGGGAAAACGCCGACATATTCGCGTGGAAACCATCCGATATGCCAGGTGTCCCAAGGGAACTTGCCGAGCACTCCTTGAAGGTCAATCCGACTGCCAAACCGATCAAGCAAAGGCTTCGTCGATTCGCGCAGGACCGCAAGGAGGCAATTAGGGCAGAGATTACAAAGCTGTTAGCAGCCGGATTCATTCAGGAGGTGTTCCACCCCGACTGGTTAGCTAATCCAGTTCTTGTAAGGAAAAAGAATAATAATGATTGGAGAATGTGCGTCGATTATACAGATCTCAACAAAGCTTGCCCTAAAGACCCCTTCGTTCCCCCCCGCATCGATCAAGTCGTTGACTCCACGGCAGGTTCCGCCCTGCTCTGCTTTCTCGATTGCTACTCAGGATATCACCAGATAGGCCTGAAGCTGGAAGACCAAATAAAGACCGCGTTCATCACGCCGTTCGGTGCCTTTTGTTACAACACAATGGCCTTCGGTCTGAAGAACGCAGGTGCAACCTATCAAAGGACAATTCAAGCATGTCTGGATCAATTGATCCCAGACATAGTAGAAGCTTACATCGACGACATCGTGGTCAAGATCATGAACCCCGAGGACATGATAGGGAATCTGACAAAGGTCTTCGAACGCCTACGCGTATTCCGGTGGAAGCTCAACCCGGAAAAGTGTGTCTTCGGAGTACCCTCAGGTAAACTACTCGGCTTCATGGTCAGCAACCGCGGGATCGAGGCAAATCGCGAGAAGATCACGGCCATCACCAAGATGCTACCACCAACCTGTCAAAAGGATGTGCAGAAGCTTACTGGATGCATGGCAGCGCTCGGTCGTTTCATATCACGACTCGGCGTTCGCGGATTGCCGTTTTTCAAACTGCTCAAGAAGCAGGACAAGTTCGTGTGGGATGACGAGGCGAAGCGATCTTTCCAGGAACTCAAAGATTACCTGCAGAGTCCTCCCATCCTCGTCCCACCTCAACCAAGAGAACAGCTCTACCTCTACATCTCTGCTACTCCCCGAGTGGTTAGCACGGTACTAGTGGTCGAGCGTCCTGAAGAAGGACACGCATATGGAGTTCAGCGACCAGTCTACTTCATCAGCGAGGTTCTGACCGTATCTAAGGTACGCTACCCCCATGTGCAGAAATTATTATATGGAGTTCTTATCTCAGCAAGAAAGCTGAAGCACTACTTTGAGGCCCATCCAATCTCGGTGGTGAGCGAAAATCCTTTAGGGGAAATTCTCCATAACCGAGATGCCAGCGGCCGAATCGTCAAGTGGTCAATAGAATTGGCTGCCCATCACATAAACTTTGTTCCACGTACTGCTATCAAGTCTCAGGTCTTGGCCGACTTCGTAGCAGACTGGACAGAAAACCAAGCTCCGGCTGACGACGAGGTAGTTGAGTACTGGGAGATGTACTTTGATGGCTCCCTCCAGATAAAAGGAGGCGGCGCAGGCGTACTCCTGATCTCTCCAAGTGGACAGGAACTAAAATACGTCCTTCAAATCATGTTTCCAGTATCCAACAACGCAGCTGAGTATGAAGCAGCCTTGCACGGTCTCCGCATTGCAGTATCTTTGGGTATCAAACGCCTGATGGTACGCGGGGACTCTGCCCTGGTCATAAACCAGGTAAACAAGGACTGGTCCAGGACCAACGAAAAGATGGACGCATACTGCGAGGAAATTAGGAAGCTGGAAGGGAAATTCTATGGCTTGGAGTTCCATCACGTGGTGCGCGACCATAACAAGGCAGCAGATGAGCTCGCTAAGATGGGGTCCACCCGTGAAGGCGTCCCACCCGGAGTTTTCATACAAGATCTTATCAAACCATCTATCAAGATAAACCCGGATGGCACTGTCGCGGAGCAACAAGTCGGAGAATCCCCAGAGTCGGCCACATTAGTGGTAGACGAACCGTTGGACTGGAGGACACAGATCATCGATTATCTGGATAGCGGCATATTACCCGCAGAGGTCGCGGAAGACAAAGATCTAAACTCGCTCCACGAACAAATCGTGCGGCGCAGCAAAAACTACGTCATCATCGGAGACAAGCTGTATCGTCGATCTGGAGCTTCCCAAATCCTACAAAAGTGCGTGAGTCGCACTGAGGGTATAGAGCTCTTGACTGACATACATAAAGGAATTTGTGGCAATCACGCCGGGGCTAGAACCATTGTTGGTAAAGCTTTCCGGTCTGGTTTCTACTGGCCGACTGCTGTAGCAGACTCAGAGAACATCGTGCGGCACTGCAAAGGGTGTCAGTATTTTGCAAGGCAAATACATGCACCTGCACAACAGCTGCAAACCATACCAGCGTCCTGGCCCTTCGCTTGTTGGTGCTTGGATATGATTGGTCCATTTAAGAAGGCTCCTGGTGGTTTTGACCATGTCCTTGTAGCTATTGACAAGTTTACCAAGTGGATTGAGGTGAAACCAGTCAGAAAGCACACGGCAGCCAAGACCATCGAGTTCTTCACCGACATCACCCACCGCTTCGGAGTCCCAAATCGTATCATCACAGATAATGGTACGAACTTCGTGGCGCAGGAGTTTAAAGACTGGTGCAGCGAGAGGAGCATCAAGCTATGCCCCGCATCCGTGGCACACCCAAGGGCCAATGGCCAAGTCGAAAGAGCCAATGGCGAAATAATCAAGGCGCTCAGGGCCCGGATATTCAAGCAGCTGAAGCAACATGACGGACGATGGATCAAGGAGTTGCCGGCTGTAGTCTGGGGGCTGCGCACACAGCCGAGTCGTGCCACGAAGCAAACTCCGTTCTTTCTGGTTTACGGCTCGGAAGCTATCCTACCAACGGACCTCACATACGGCTCCCCCCGAGTGGAGTTCTATGATGAATACGACGCGCAAGTGGCGCGCATCGAAGACCTCGACAGCATCGAGGAAAAGAGATTGGCTGCCCAGATCCAAGCCGCGCGTTACGCTCAGGTCCTGCGACGCTATCACGATCGATCAGTTAAGCAGAGGTCCTTTGAAGCAGGCGATTTGGTTCTGAGAAGGAAGCAAGACACCAAGGGCGCGCACAAGCTTGCGTCCCCCTGGGAAGGTCCATATATCATCAAGTCAGTAAGTCGCCCAGGCTCATATCGACTCATGACGGAAGACGGCGTAGACATCCCAAATCCATGGAACATCGAGCACTTACAGCGTTTCTACGCCTAATCCAGTTATGTATTTATCTTTTTTATTTTTAGATTTATTTTTTCCGAGTGATTTTGGAGGGTAGTCACCCCCAGTTACGACTCGGCATGTTCGCAATGAGTTATCAATAAAGTTGATTTCATCTTTCATCTATTTCTACTACTCGCATTTCCTCTTTCGCGTCACGCACATAAAGTATGAGTGGAACAAACCTTAAATCGAGAGGGAAAGTACTCGCCAAGTCAAAGCTCTAAACGTACGACAAAGACTCTGCGGCATGAGACTGAGACCAACGAGGCTAATCTACTCCGTAACAGGTCAACCACTCAGAAATTAAGGCTAGCGCAGAAAGAAAGGGAGTTGTAGACCAATAAAAACTTATATACAATAGTGACAATTCAAACATTGTTCAAACAAATACTGGTTCGACCAAATACTACAAATACTTTATTTACATTGCAGGGTCACCAGCACCAGACGGGGCCGCTTCATCCGAGTCATCAACAACATCCTTGGACAGGACATTGGCGATGGGCTCGACTTCATGGAGTAGTCTGCCCACGTCGTCTTCAGAGGTGCCGGCAGCATACCCGCGGCCGAGTGGCTCCAGGTCTGACGCCGGGAACAGCGATTTGAGCACCGCCAGGACATGGCCACAGCTAGCTTGGCTGATGGAGCAGAGCTGCCGCCGGAAGTAGCGTGGGAGCGCCCGAACGCGGTCGAGGATGGAAGCTGAAGACGATGACGCCTCCGGCTCGATCTCCTCCGCCACCACTCGGATAGCATCCTCCAGCGCTATCTTCTCAGTGCGCAGCGCCTCAGCCTCACCTTGCAGCCGGGCCACCTTGGCAGTGAGCTCTGCGAATTGGGACATAGTCCGATATCGATAATCTAAAGAAGGTTAGATCTGAATAATATTTTCACGTCTGACAGAAAAACAAATAAGGAAGAACATACCTCTGAGCTCGTGCACGGCCTGGGCCTCGTTGAGCTTAGCCTGCTCTACCTCCCCGCATAAATCGCGGGTGGTACGCTGGGCTTCCTCCAACTCAGCCTGGCGCTCGACCGCAGCAGCCTCGAGCTCAGCCACTCGGGCCACCAAAGAGTCGGCCTTAGCAACTGCAGAAGATAATTCTTGAATAACCGAGGCTTTGGCCTCGGCATCAGCAGCTAAGTTCTGCAAAAACAAGTCAGATGACAATATGAATCAATATACCACTCGGTATTCGATATCAACAAGATAAGTAGCTCGGGAAGTACCTTGGCTATGTGGCCCATGCGACGATGGAGTGACAGGAACTCCTCCAGAGGAGTCAGGGGAGCACCACCACTCATAACGCCGACCGCCGCAGAAGCAATCTCGACCGCCGCAGTCTGGGGCTCCTCCACTGCTGCAGTCGGTTCAACCGCAGGAGCATGCTGGGGGCTGCCTTGAGGAACTGGCGGAGGGGTCGGCGACGCCGGTGCAGGACTCGGCGGTGGCGGGGTTGGCTCCCGCTGCGACTCTGATGGCGGACCCACAGGCTGATCGCTGAGAAGATCAGCCGAGTGGATCGGCACCTCTGGAGTTTGGATTGATGGGGCTTCGGTCTCAACCGCCGACTGAGGCGGAGGACCCGAGAAGGGGACCTCAGACGGCGTGCTACAGGATAAAGCATATATGGATCACTAATAGAAGAACATAAAGGAAATCAAGAGATGATAAGGATACTTACAGAGTAGAAATGCGCATTCTCAGGCGCTTTCCTTTCCGAGTAGGGGAAGGGAGGTCCCTCGGACTTGCAGCACTCAGAGGCATTACTGCAAGGGGAGACTGCTCCGAGCTTGTGATTGGCGGATGGAGAGACGACTCGGCGATGCCAGCTTCATCTTTCTCCGAGTCAGACGACTCAGAGATAAGGAGTTGGCGGCGGCTTGGCGCATCCCTGAACACGATCCCAGTGGAGATCTTCCGCTTCTTCAGAGCAGGAGCAGCCTTCCCACCACTCGGAGATAGCACATCGGGAGAAGGAGAGGATGACAGAGTGATATCCGAGTCGCGCAGATCACTCTCACTTTCCCCGACTGCTTCTTCAGATCCAACGGCCCTGCGTCGAGCCGGTTGATCCACTCCCTTTGGCATCTCAGGCAAAGGAGGGAGGGATACAAAGGCAACTCGACCCTGCAAAAATTGGGTTCAGTTCTGAGATTACACCCAATGGGTGGAATTGAAATAAAAACAACAACAGATTGACTAAATACCTCAGGGCGTGGATTTCCCAAGTTGAACGCCGGAGGACAGTCAGTGGTCCTCAGGGAGGTTCCAGTCGCGAAGAATTTGCCAAGCCGAGCGGCGGCTTGGACTTTGTCGACGCGCTCGGGGGCTTCGCGCGTGTTGTCCCCCTCGGCGTAATATTCATACGCCGGGTGAGCCCGCTGCTTGAGTGGCTGGACCCGGCGCAGAACGAAGTTGGCTGCCACACCGACGGCAGACAACCCATTGTCCTTCAACTGGGAAATAAGACCCAGGAGCTCCCGAACCTGATCCATTTCACTCTCCTTGGGAAGAGCGGTCCAGGATTGGGAGGGAACAGGACGAGAGTCAATTTCTGGAGAGATGGCAGGCGAGTGGTTTCCTACGTAAAACCACTCGGACTGCCACCCTTTATTGGAGGTAAGGAAAGGGATATCAAAATACTCCCGAGTTCGACCCTCGCGGAGTTGGAGTCCGGCGCCCCCGACTACTTGTGGGCAGTCGGTTCGGGGATAAGGCTTAAGAAGAAAAAGATGAATGAAAAGATTGAAGTGAGGCTCTATCCCAAGATAGGCCTCACAGAGGTTGATGAAAATGGCGATGTGAAGGATGGAGTTGGGATTCAATGCGCAGAGGCAGATCCCATAGTAATGCAGCAGCCCGCGGAGGAAAGAATGCGCGGGCACGCCAAAGCCACGAAGAAAGAAAGATTCGAACACCACCAAATCAGAGGAGTTTGGGGTGGGGAAAGACTCACCGGCGGCGGCGCGCCACTCGGCGGTTTGCTGGTCAGGGAGGACGCCGTCGACGACGTGCTGCTCGAGGCGCTTGGTGGTGGTGATGGACTCCCTCCACTCGGCGGCGCGATCTACGGCGACCTCGGCGGTGGCCTTGGCCTTGGACGACCGGGCCCTGGCCGGCGACTTCTCCTTCCGCTTCGAGGCTTCCTTCCTCTTGGGCGCCATGGCAACGAGCGGTGCTGAAGAGCGAGGAAGAAAGCTGCGGGAGCAGATCTAGGGTTTGCTCTGGCGCAAAGAGAACTGGAGCGTCGGGGAAGGCAAATGGCAAGTAAAGGAAGAAGAATGCGGCGGGGATGGCTTATAAAGGAATAAACCGTTCCTCCCGCGCGCGGCGCGGCGCTTGTCTCGGGAACTCAACCGACGCAGGCACGTCCCGTCGCTTTGAATTCAAAGATGCGGTAGGGAGTCGCGATATCTCGCGATATCTCGCCTTCCGTAAAGCGACCGTTAGGGACGCAACGGACTTTGAGGAATAATGGGCCTAAATGGGCTGAAATATAGCACGACCTTTCGGTTCTGTTACGATAATAAATTTGTGGGTTCCTGAGCTAGGGTTCAGGGGCAGAAACCACTCGGTCGTGAGGCTAAAATTAGTCGACGGCCAGACTTGATTTTGCAATTAATATTGCATCCTCGCAACTGATTTTTACGTAAGGCATGCGATACTATCGCTAAATTGACTCAGAAATCTGGGTCAAATGCTGACAAGTATAAATCTTGTGAGAAGATGGCTTACCATATGGTCAAGCTGAGTCGTGGGACACGACTTGGAGGTCATGCCGAGTTCAAAGAACTTGAGGACAAAATCCTTATAAAGGGGAAATAAAAAAGCCCCTGAAGGAAAAGATTATCTAAAATCCATGTCCAGAGGCATGGGGGCTGAAAAAATCAGTCGGAATTCATGGCTTTCAGAGTCTTGACACGATCATGCTGAGTCGTAACAAGACTCGGGGGCTACACCCAATGGGTGCACCTGGAGGTGCACACCATTGATGGATCAAGTTCAAAAAGAGATTCATAATATTTATTTTTGACCCTCGACCAGAATATTCTATTCTACTCAAGGCTCGGGGGCTACACCCAATGGGTGCACCTGGAGGTGCACACCATTGAAGATCAAGATACAGATGGATAAAAGTTGAAGACCTTTGGCCAATTTCATACTAAAATTGCCCAAAGCCCGGGGGCTAAGTGTATTCACTTCGCTGTCGCGTCGTGAAAAAGAGCACTCCTTCCCCTCATTTTGACTGTAATTGAAGAATTGTTTTCAGGAACGTCTGAGCAGGCACTCGGATCTTCCTTGAAACCACTCGGATCTTCCTCGAAACCACTCGGATCTTCTTCGAAACCACTCGGATGAGATCTTAGACAACTTGGAGCACTCGAATCATGCAAGAAAAGATGGAACAATTACAGCCAACGATCGGCCAAGAAGTGCTCGGGGGCTACTGTGGGGGATATAGTACCCGGGTACCTCACGAGCCAGCCTGGCAGCCCACTAAAAGGGGGCGGCCCAGCCCACCGTTCTGGACCTGAAGACGTGCGGGACAAGTCGGCGCACGGAGGAAGGATCTGGAAGGAGAAGTCTTAGTTGGAATAGGAATTATTGTAAAGAAGGAAAGGATTCTTAGAGATAGGATCGGATACAAACCGACTTGTAACCCTGCCCCCCGATATATAAGGCGGGCAGGGACCCCCTCCAAAACAACTCGACACATCTGAACCACGACTCGAGCCAACTCGAATCACCAAAACACGCAATACAACACCCCAAAACAGGACGTAGGGTATTACGTCGAGTCGACGGCCCGAACCTGTATAAACCCTTGTGTCTGTCCATCCTAACCATCTTGCTTCCGATCTTTGCGATCTTCCCTGCATTACAAATCACTTCCGTGGGCTACCCCGTGGAAGACTGCCGGAGATAATATCACCGACAGAGCCACGCATCTGTTGACCCCCACCACGGCCACCCCTTCCTGCTGTGTTGGCCGATGATGAACTAGTACCAAGCTGCAGCTCCAATCTAGTTTCATAGCTCAACAATTGGGTATATAATTCCGAAGGAGTAACAGGCTCAACTCTAGTTACAAGAGCAGAAACTAAAGAATTAAATTCAGAATCAAGACCATTACAGATGTAAGTCACCAGCTCTTCATCATCAAGTGGCTTCCTGGCTGCAGCCATCTCATCTGCATACCCCTTCATCTTGCCATAGTACTGAGCAACCGTCATGTTGTCCTTCTTTGTCGTGGTGAGGGCGAGACGCACGTTGGCGGTATGTGCACGTGTGTGGGAGGCAAACATGCCACTGATTGCCCTCCAAGCTTCAGCAGCGGTTCTTGAAACGGCGACTTGCGCCAGGATGTCCCTTGTCAGGGACGTGAGGAGGAAGCCTAGGACCTGTTGGTCCACAGCAAACCACTCATCATAGGCTGGGTTAGTGTAACATCCTGCAAATTTGCAGTCTATTACTTGTATGAAAAATCAGATTTTCAAAAATTTTTGATTGAAATGTTGTGAGCCATGAAATAATTTCCAATTTAAGATAAATGCCCTCTCTCTAAATTCCTAGTAATTAAGTTGTGCATAAAATAATTTTCATGGCAATGCATGTGTGATTTGGATTTTATCTGGAATTGTCAAATTCCATTTGTATTTGTTTGAATTTGTTTGAGTGAAGTTTGTATTTGAAATCCAGTTTCAAATACAAACTTAAAAGCTAACATTCTAACTTGGGCCAGCCAACCCAGACCTAAGTCTAGAAGCCCACCTCCAACTCCTAAACCCGGCCTACCCTCTAACTTCCCCGGCCTACTCTCTCCCACGCGCAGCCCAACCCCAACCGGGCCGCATCTCCCCTTTCCTTCCTCGGCCCGTTCTCTCCCGCTCAGCCTAGCCGAGCTATCCTCAGCCCGCTCAACCCCGCGGCCCATTTTCTCTCGGCCCGTCACCACTGGCCCAGCTACCACCTACCGCGGCCCCCTGTCCCTCACCGCCAACCGGGGCCCACCTGTCGGCGTCACCCCTCTCTTGCTCATCTTCCTTTCCTCTGCTTTCCAGCTCGGCGCCCCGACGCCCCCTTTCCAGCTCGGCTGCCGCTCGCCTCTCCGCGCGGCCGCACCACCTCGATGCCACCGCGGCCTCGTCGCGTCACACCGCCCACTTGGCCTCCACCTCGACTGCAAACCCTAGCCGCCTACCTCCTTAAATACCGGCCGCGTCCTACCTTTCCCGATTCCGCCGCCGCCGCACCAAGCCGGGGGAAAAACCCCAATCCCCATGAAGAGGGGGGAACGCAGGAGAAGGAGGAGGGGAGGAGCTCGGGCACCACGACGCCGCCAGGAGGAAAGCCGCCACCGCGAGCCCGAAGCGCGCCGCCGGAGCCGGAGCAGGAGCAGGAGCGACGCCGCCTCAACCCCCGGAGCAAGAAGATGTACCCTGTCGCGGCTCATCTTCCACTACGCCGCGTCAATCCCCTCTTCCCCGAGCCGAGCCAACCCCTACAATCTCGTGAGCATCTTCCCCTCCTTGACCTCGCTCTGTTTTCGCCATACCCGCCGGAGCAAGGCCGTGACAGCCCCCTCACGGCCACGCCGCGAGCCAGGGACTCCTGGACCTCGCGCGCGCACTTGCTCGATGTGTTGGCGACCTCCGTGTCGCCGCTTTTCTCCTCTAGCAGACCAAGCCGCCGCCTGGAGCCATCGCCGACGCCTCCGGACCTCGTCCTCCGCCGCCGGCAACCAAGAACCCCCAAAGCATCGCCTTTTTCCTTTCTGTGGTTTGGCCTTCGAGCCAAACACGCTCTTGTGCAGGGACCCAACGAGAACCGAGCCCAACCCCGGCCTTGAACCGCAGCCGCTCGGTGAGTGCCCCTTTGGGGAAATTCATCGAGCGCTCTCCGGGCGTCCCTAACCGACCTTACCCAAGCCATAGCACCCCGTAGATGCCAAAGCTTCGGCTTTTTCACCCAGGAACGTTTGTGCGACGCCATTTGGCGACGGACCGTGCCCTTTGGCACCGGATCTGGGCAGGGTGGAGCGCCGCCGGCGAGCCTTCGCCGCCGCGCGGGCGCGCTTCGCCGCTCGACTTCACGTCGAGCACTTCGCGCGCGTTTCCCCCACCGCTGGCACGCGTCACGCCCAGGCGCGCCCGCATGCGAGGCCGCGCAGACCTCGCCGCACAGGATCCAGCCGCCCCGCGCTGTGCGCCTTAACCCGCCACACGGGATCCCGTGGACCAGGTGCACGTGAGCCGCCCTCGCGGCGCACCATGGACCAGGTCCACCCGATTCCGCAGGGGGGGGGGGTGGTGACGCCAGCAGTGACGTCATCAAGGCCGTCGGCCGCTTTTCACGTGAACCCCTGCAACTTTGCAGATAGACCCCTTGCCTTCCTTTTAATTGCGGATCGGCCCTTCTACGTTTAGCCCTTTTCTGGAAAACCCCCTGGCTGTTCTTTTTCACTTTAGCCTTGTAATTTCGCAGTTAGACCCCTGGGTTTCCTTTTAATTGCGTAGAAGCCCTTCGGCTGACACGTGGGACCCACTGAGTTTGACAGTTGACCCGGTCAATGCTGACGTCATCCGGGCCCATGATGACGTCAGCACAGGCCGGCCCCACAGCACTTTTGCAGTTAGGCCCCTGAACTTTTCTGAAATTACAAATAAGTCCCTGACAATTTACAAACGGATCCCTGGACTTTTACGTTTAGGTCCTTCCACCTTAGCAGTTTGGCAGTTAAGCCCCTGGTTGCTTTCTTTTTCTTCTCGGAATTATTTAAAAGCCTAGGAAAAAGATTTATACTTCGGAAATTCCTAATAAATCAACTGTAGCTTAGAAAAATATGAAACCAATTTCAGTACTTTTCTAAAATCATGACGAACACGATACAATAGTGTTTGCTATTATTTGAATCTCTATTGGTTCTCATTTGGAGTTCATTTGCTAGTAGTGGTCGATAATTGTTTATGTACCCGTATAATAGGATCCCGGAGGACCCGGACTACTTCGACTACTTCGACGACGTCGACTACGCTGAAGATGAAGAGATAAAGAACCATGCTCCAGGTTCACGCCCATCCTGACTCTTTGACCTATTAGGCATTGCTGAGTAGAATGCTAGCGCTTTGCTTATATGATGATGATGATTGAGCCATGCATAGCCTATTTATATATATCCTGATTCCTTGTTTACCTACTACTATATATATGAATGCTATGCTGCTGCTTGCATGTGTATGGGATAATGTGGATTAGGATTCTTGGCGTGTGTGGGGATAAAACTGGCAGGAGAAGGTGTTTTTGGGACACTTGGCGGGGGCGAGCATTTTATAACAACTCGATCTTTGATCGAGGTGCCGGGAGACCCCTGCTCTCGAGGGGGGTCCCACACCGTACTTGTGGCGGGTACACAGATGTATGATAGGAGCATAGGAGTTTGGCGGCAGTACCTATAGTGGGTACTGCGATCTGCGTTCCTCTATGGGGGATACACCTTTTGGACGATGACGCTCGCCCCGGTCTGAAACCGAGTGGGGTAACCACTCTTTGGGCCCCACGTACTTACCGCTTACCCATATGAACGGGTTCCAGCCTTCCTATCTAGCGTGATGCCTGCACTGCGAGAAGATCAGGTGGATGGTGTACGGGAACGGGAGAGACCGTTTCCCCGAAGGACTATGGCCCCGTCTGGCCCTACGAGGGAGAGTTCGACACAGCTTCCGAAGCATTGGATTGCGAGCCGATGGATCGAGACAGGAAGGGCAGGCGGGCATCGTTGCGGTTAGGGTCTGTGCTGTGGGTTGTGTCTCAAGGCGGTTGATCACCGTCTACAGCCCGAGTGGGTCCAGTTGTACAAGCTCTGCAGAGTCTAGAATCTATACGTATAGCCGCGTCCTCGGTATGGACATTGCCCATTGCACTGTTACCTCTCATATTTGGGATCTTCTACCTCCCCCTGATTTTAGCCAGTGACAGAGTGATTAAGGTTCGCAGCTACGGACGGGGAGAAGGAGAGTCTGCTCCCTCTTCTTTCAGGATCCGGTCGTAGTTGGTGAGGTGCGAGGGGAGGGAGCTCTCGCATCGACTTAGACGAGTGTGAAGAAGGTGATGTGATGTGAGGTGGGATTTGGGATGGTTTGTGAAGATGATACATTGATTATTATTGCTGCTATCGCATAGGAAACCCCAACCTTTCCTTGAATTACTTTTATACCTTTAGATGTTAAGCCACTTAAAGCTTGCATACAGATGGTGACGTGAACCTATCCCACTCCTTGGGGATAGTTTGTGAGCATGCAGGTTAGAACTGGATTACAAGATCGATGCTTGAAGAAGGGTTGTGTGCTTCGCTCGAGTTGCCTGTGGTGTTGATCGAAGATGAAGACTTGAAGCCTAGCTACCGCTACGCAGGATTTCCGCTTGTCGCTTAGCCCGACGGGCTTGTACTTTACTCGTATTTCCATAATGGTATGGATGTAAATCGCTTCTATGTAATCTAAATTCGTTGTATGGATATGATATTATGCTGAGATGAGTTCTGTACGTGATAGCTACTGATCCAGGGACTATCACAATGGTACAGGGAGTCGGATTTTCGATTACGAAAATCCGGGTCGTCACAGTTAGGAACCCTGACGGTCGTGCCGTCGGCCTGCTTCTCATCAATTTCTTCAGTTGGAGCGACGGCCTTGCCGTTGACGTAGCGCTCCAGTCTTGCGCCTCGTAAGGTCGCAAGCACCTGCGCCGACCACATGGCGTGGTTTTGGCGGGTGAGCTTCTCCGTGACTTGAACGCCGAGGAGAGGGTTAGACGCCGAGCTTGAGGACGCCATGGCTTCTGATCTTGAATCGACTAGGCTTTGATACCATGTAGAGTTCAGAGGCACTAGAAGCACGAGGTGGAACACCGGCCTCCTCTGGAGATCGCGGTGGTTGCGTGTTGATATCCAATGGTGGCGCAACAAGGGCGCAGTACATATATATAGATGAGAAGGTCGGTTTAGAGATAGACTAAGAGAAGATTTACAGGAGTCTTATCTCTACAAGAATACACAACAACCTACAACTCTTAGCCGACCACATCTCTATCTATAAGATTTGTTACAAGCTGTTTAACATCCTGTCCGCCTTCTGCAGTTCTGCTCCCCCGACCATGGTGTTCACTGGCATTCTCCCGACGGCGATGGGAAAGCACTGCCAGAAAAAAACTCACATTGGTGCGTGGCACTTGGTGCCGGTCAGCCTGGAGCCGGTACTAACGTGGCCCGAGCGAGAAACAGTGACCGCGAAGCCACGTTAGTGCCGATCGATAACACGTGCGTCATTTAGTGCCGGCTGGTGTCATTGACCGGCACTAACGTGACGCGCCCATTTAGTGCCGGTCAATAACACCAGCCGGCACTAAATGACGCACGTTAGTGCCGGCTGGTGTTACCGACCGGCACTAACGTGTCCCGAGCAGGTTCCTTTAAAAAGACACCATCTCTCACTCAATCACATGTGATGCATAGGTGAGATGGTAAGGAAGCAACGCGCAAGGCTAGAGGTCGTGAGTTCGAATCCTCGCGGCCGCGTACGCGTATTTACGCGTGAAAAAATCGCGTGAATCGCGCGCGTGCAGGCCTCCCGGATGCGTGTAATATATTTTTTTTGACGTAAAAGCACGTTAGCACTAATCTGTGCACGTTAGTGCAAGTCGTTTTGACCGGCACTAACATGCCGACACGTTAGTGTCGCCCATTTACTGCCAGCCACATGGACCGGCACTGATAAGAGGTTTTCTCCTAGTGAAGGTTGGACTATGGGTGTCCCTCCGAACTCCGCCTCGTCGTGTCAATGTTGAGATGTGAATCCGCCAGCCAAAGAAGAAGAGACCTCCGAAGGTGAAATAAGTGGATGAAGGTAAAAAATAAGAAAGCAACAAACCTTTGGTCTGTATACAACAGTTAAAATTTAAAAATAGACCACTGGCCCCTTACATAAGGCCTATCTACTACATGGGCTGGGTCATTCCCCTAATTCAACAGTCAGCCAGCGGTAAAGGGAACTCCCCCGAAGATGGACTTCCCCAAGTTGCGCTTCCCTTTGATTCAATTAGGTATGTGCCTCTCATATCACATATTCTGTCTGCATCCTCTCACTACGGGAAATCGCGTGTTTGCCGTGTGCCTGGCCACGTGGCACACGACAAACACGTGGCACACGGCTACCCGCCACAGGCACACGGCAAACAGGCTGACACACGGCAAAGAGGCCTGTTTGCCGTGTGCCTCACGGCATGCACACGGCAAACAGGCCGCCCCAAACGGTCGTTGCCTCGTCCATTAGTTTTGCCGTGAGCCACGTGCCGGCACACGGCAAACACGGCCTGTTTGCCATCTGTCCTGGCCACATGGCACACGACAAAGAGGCGGCACACAGCAAAGAGGCCTGTTTGTGGTGTGCCGGCAGGCAGGCACAGGGCAAACAGGCTGCAAAAATTTTGAATTTTGTCTCCAAACTTTTTTTGCTAACTTCTTTGTCGATATATTATTCTATGTTAGTTTTGTGCATGTTTTTCGGTCTGTTTGCTATATTTAATCATTTATTTCATTATTTTTTATTTTGCCGATAAGGCAAATTTGAACTGTAAGTGTTTCGAATAATGTTTGGAAAAATGTTACTCGGGTTCTTTGGACTAATATGATGCCATGTGCATTAGATGGAATCAAATTTTGAATATGTTGCTCGCTTACCGCGTGCTCGAATTTGGGCTCAGTTCGTTTAAAAATTCTATAAAATGCAAAAAAGGTCAAAAAATTTTAAATTTTGGCGTGATGTCATGTTTTCATACGTAGAGGCTATGGTAAAAAATGGAGAAGGTTTTGAGCAAGTTGACGCATTGCCTCTTTACAAACCGAAACTTCTCGGGAGAAGATCCTAAAAATTGTGAAAGGGACGTTGTGATTTGAAGCAACGTGACAATTGAAATTAAGTTTTACAACAAAACTCATTTTGTATAGTCTACATACACCTTAGACAGGTTCATGCCCAAATTTGGTTATTTTTTGAATCTGTTTGATATTTATTTTTGTTTAGGTAAAAAAATGTTTGCCGTGTGCTTTGCCCAGAGGCACACGACATAGGCTGTTTGCTGTGTGCCCTAGGGACTGCACACGACAAACAGTTTTAAAATTTCAAAAATTAAAAAAAATCTTTGTCGTGTGCCCTGGATCTGGGCACACGGCAAAGGGCAAAGTCCGCGCATGTGACAATCTAGGTGTTAATTAGCTTAATCACATGATAAACCCTGTGCCTTAGCTAAATTAAGTACACCTTGGCCCCAACTAGATTTTCACTTAAGGAAAGTCCACCCAAAAACCCTTTGTATCTCGGTGAACTTTGGAACTTTATTGGTTGCAATGGCTTGAATTCAAATTGTCGCTTAAGAACTTGAAAATCGACCAATACAAAAGTTGTTCAGTTTTTAGTGGGACACATTTTTGACAATTGGCTCATTTCAAGATTTTGAGTGGAAGGCACCTTAAATCTCAGTCAAACACAGAAGTTCACAGCAGGCTGGCACTCGAGTTCACGCCGTGTTCTCCTCAAATTTCCCGTTGATCTATAGACTTTTTCTATGGTTGACCTTTACAAAAGTTGTAGCCTACCCCAAGGGACACAACTTTTGTATTTGAGATTTTGAAGTTTAGTTCACATTTTTGGAGCAATTTGTGCTTGAACATGCGCGCGCCAGGTGTTCGACGGAATGACAACGCTCTCCGGCGCAGCGCGTTCCAGCCGACCGCCGCTGCCACTTGGCGCTTGTCGCCTGACGCAAACGCCGAGGCTGACCGGGCGTTAATGCGCCGCGCCCTCTCCACCCAGGCGGGCCTACGTGCGCGCCCGACATCTCTTCTGTCCCCCACTCGCGCTCCGACTGGATGCGACGCGCGCCCGCGCACGCGTGCCACGCGGCACACCGCCGTCCGCGCCACGGAGCTGCTGGCAAACCAGCTCGCGAGCTCGCCGACCGGCCGAGGACAACGCCGCTCGGACAGCGCCCGTCCCGACCACGCCACCCCACCCTCGGGCGAGCCGCCGCTAGCCGCGCGCCACGCGGCGTCCCGCCGACCGCTGTGATCCGACCAGCCGCGCACACACCCCCGGCCGTGGTGCGACACTCCCCTGCCCGCACTGCTGACCAACCCCGGTGTAGGCTCTGCCTCCGACCGGCTGGTTCAGACGCCGCCTCGCCACGACCGGTCTCCGACCGAGCGCGCCGCGCCATGGCCGCCATGCCGCCGCACCGCTGCCCGTGCCCCTGCCCGCCGCAGACCGCGCTGCCCGCCGGAGGCTTAGCCTCGAAGCTTCCCACCTCTCCTCACCTATAAAAGGGCACTAAGCCCCTGCGCACACGCCCCCCCTCCTCCCCCCCCCCCCGCCGCTCGCCAGTGCCGCCGCCAGGCTGCCGCCACCGCTCCTCGCCGTGCACACTGCCCCGCCGCTGCGCAACACCACCAAAGCTCACCCACGACTCCACTCCAGCTCCCAGTGCCCCAGCCGCTCTTCTCCGCCACTGCCGTCGCTGGCATTGGTGAAGACAGGGCTGCCGCCGCGCCGCTCCGCCGCCCGCCGCCGTCGCACCACCTCCGGCCACCCTTCATGCACAAAATCGGCTCGAGGTGAGGCGGTGAGCATTTTCCCCATGTTCTCGTTGAGCCCCGTGGTCCCACATCGTCGGAGTCCGGCCAAACCCGCCGCCGGCTGTGGTCTAGGGACCACATTGCAAAACCATAAATATTTCTAGGGTTTTTTCTGCTAAATTCCAGGGGCCTGGTTGTAAATAGATTGTTTAGATCTAGGTTTGAAATCCTGAAACTTCAAAAATTGATTAAAAATCGTAGAACAATCAGAAAAATGCAATCCCAAATTTGTTGAACTCTCTGTGCTGAGATCTATCTTTTATAGAAAGCTTGTATAGGTGTTTCCTTTGTAGGTTTCAAATTAAGTTCAAATCTGTTCAAACTTAAATTTGTGCATAATTTGAAATCTATAGCTTTGTTTGTTCTGGTTTTTGGATATGTTGTAGTTTATGAAATTTTTAGACTCCTGTAAAATGTTGGCACAAAGTTACGCACTAGATTTTGAGCTATTAATTGTTTAGGCTGACAGTGCACGTTTGGTTCAACAATTTTAATAATTAATCTATGCAGCTTCTGAGCTTAATCTTTTTGCAGTAGCTCTGTTGTAACTTGGTTAATGTCTGGTAAAGAGTAGAGCTTAGTTTGAGCTGGCTAACTTGCACTTTTAATTAATACCAGTTTAAACCTAGCAATTTCAAACAGTGGCATATGAACTTGTTTAGACTAGTGTAGGCTCTGGTAGGAATCTAAGGACCAATTGCTGTTAGTGTGATTTGTTAGGATTTATTCTTGATGGTAGTATGCTGATTTTGTTTGAATTATTGTGGTAATTGTATACATTATCTTGGCCTGATTTTTGGTCAGTAAATCAAACAACACACCAAGAGCATACGGTAATTTTTGCACATTAAAATCATGAACCAAACTGACAGAATAAATTGTTGAAGTTCATTGCTTACAAAAGGCTCAATCGAAATAAATCACCTCTTTAAGCTAATGGAATAAAATGAACAAATCACCACACACACCCTTGCTGTTTTATGAAGAAAACAAAGTTAAGAACTTAATAGATGTGTACACAATCACCACCATCCACCCAAAGTACTTTAGTGAGTAATCACAAACTTAAGTAAAGAAAGGGAAGGTCAGACCAAAATTGTCCAGGTGAATGTGTCACTCAATACACCCGGGTCTATCACTATACAATAGTGATGGCTCGATACAAGATCATACTCTTATTTGCATGTGCATTCATGTAGAACAAGTCCTCGCTGACGGCGACTACGAACTCATCCCGGCAGGAGGAGAAGGCCAAGCGGAAGGAGAAGTGAACGCCGTCCAGGTCGAGCAAGACCCGAACGCAGCTGCAGAAGAGTCCCAAGCTAACATCGTGCCCGAAGGCAAGCCCCGGAGCATGTCCCATGTTTTGAATACATGCAACTATGTTTTGCTAAGATTATGTTTGTGCATTTACGTTCACGAGTTGAATTGAAACCTTAGTTGCATGATCCTAGGTTCCTATGCTTGCAACACTAGTATGATAGGTCGATAGCTGCCACGCTATAAGGACCCGGTAAAAGTCGAGGGATTTCCTGTCACTCGCGAGATATAGGAATCAACTGTTTTTCTTATGTTGGAATCATAAGGATGACGGACGGAGATTTTTGTCATGTAGATGCCCTGTCTGTCTATGAAAAAGTTGCTAAGGCCGAAGTGTGCCGGCGATGTAGACCAAGTGTTTGAAAGCACTAAGCACTTGTTTGGGCATGGGACCGGTAACTTTAGTACCTGTTCGGAAGGGGGCGTGGCCTTCTCTCACTTTCCCTAGGATTTATCCCCCTGTCGCTGACACGTGGCTCAAGACCGAGGTCGGCCGGCTACAGCCGCGAAGTATGACCGGCTAAGGCTTGTGTCCAAGGGGAGTGGGCTCAGATTAACAAACCCGGAAGACATGGGAACGACCTGGTTAGTGTCGACCCTCGGGGTTGATGCTTTTCCGTGTGTTTAGTATCCACCTTGCAAGGTTAAAATTGGTTCGAACTGTCTGTTTCTCGCAGCTAATGAGACTACTTGATCTCTTGCCGCACCGAGTAATGAAAGTGGAACATGATGATGATAAACTTGTTGCTTGCTTAATTGCTTGCTCCACTTGCTTGGTTAGCATAGGGTGCTTACCTAGAATGGTTAACTCTAACTAGAACTTGATGCTAAAATATTGAAAGCAAGGACCCACTTTTAGTCGCTCTTTGGCAAAAACAAACCCACCAACCAAAAGTCTTGCATGTCTAGAAGTTGGTGATGTAGCTGTCACGCGACGGTTAAGTCTGGCTGAGTATTAGTATACTCAGTCTTGCTTGTTGAATTGTTTTTCAGGTAGTACCCTTGAGGAGATGGTTGCAGGTCTCACCTGGCCAACCACCCTTCCTCCTGGTTGGACTGTTGTTTGGGATGAGGATGCTTCTGAGTGATGTCACGACAGCTTCACGTGATGGTACTACCGCTTTCAAATAAATAGTTTATTTCTGCTGCTTTTCAAAACTCTGAGACAATTGTTGCTTTATGCATTTGAACTGGTTTGTAATAAAGTACCTCAAGTGGGACCTTTAATTAACTGTGAATTGTTGTAATCTCTGGGACTCTCCTTCGAGGGAGTAATTGCACGACTCATTTTGATCGAGGTAACTGTCCGTGGTTGCATCGGGCTTGACCCAACAGACTGACATCTTAATCTGATTTAATTGCGTCATGACCAATGGGAGGTTAGCGCACTTAAGCCGGATTAATTTGATTGGTTCTGCCACAGCTGGTATCAGAGCGAAAAGTTGTGCGCCAGAGGTTCGCACGGTCCCGATACACTTGTTTTACAATAAAACTTGACCAACTAGTGCTTTGCGAAAACTCGTTGGATCGCTAAGGATTAACTAGATCGTGAAGCCCCAGAGGGAATTTCGGGTGGTTTCAGGTGGCTTGCTAATTATGGTATATTTGACTAACTTGCCCAGCACACCCTTGCCCACGTGTTTTATACGTGCGCTGGTTTCCGTGCCCCGTGTGCACGAAGGGTGATAGGATATCCATTCCAAGGAACCTATCATTACGGTTGTGTATGATTTGCCACATTTTTATATGTGAGCAAGGTTTTGGTATGGTTCTAATTCAAATGATCCTATCATCCTGGTTGTTCGCCATGTTCGAGACATGTGCATGATGCCGCATCACGAGTTATGCGAAGGGTTGTGTGCTCTATTCAAAATGAGCGTACGACCTAGACTAGATGCACTATCTATGTAGTGTTGAACGCATGTATGCTGTTTTATAAATGAACGGTAATGAATGGGGACGCTTCCGTGGTGTGCTGGCACGGAAGGTTCATGGTTTTCTTGCAGGTACACTGACTCCGTTCGTGTAGGGTTCCGTTGGTCTGAGTGACGACTAGCTATAATAGGGAGAGACGTATTTTGTGCCTCGCCATCGGCAACTAACTACGTGCACCAAGGCTTCTTGGTATTTGTGAGGACTCTTTTTAGTTCTTTTGCATCTTATTCACCACCTTAAAAATTGTTGAGGCAACTTGAGTCAAAAAGGAAGTAAAAATCGTAAATCTCACAAACTCCTGAAAATCTGTCAAGTCTGCATTCTCTGCTGGTCCGATTTTTTCGGGTCATTAAAACATCTCAGATG
This sequence comes from Urochloa ruziziensis, assembly GCA_015476505.1. Taxonomy (NCBI): domain Eukaryota; kingdom Viridiplantae; phylum Streptophyta; class Magnoliopsida; order Poales; family Poaceae; genus Urochloa; species Urochloa ruziziensis. Next base: position 44,377,671 of record CM027121.1, on the reverse strand, counting down.
GCTAGTCACCTTAAATAAAAGTTGTTCACAATTTCATATGCAAGCGGCTGTAAAAATTTCAAGATTTTTGGGTAAGTACAACTGGAGTTATGATCAAAACAAGAGCTGTCTGTTTGCTGGAAAAATCTGGCAGGCAGCAAGTGAAAAGTTGAGTGTTTCACCCACCTTAAACTCAAAACCAAACCAACCTCTGAATACCAAACTTGTGGTTAATAACCTTAAGAACCACCTGGTAAAATTTGGGAGCTTTTGGTTGGGTATTTTTAGAGTTACACCCGTTCCTCCACCGCTATCCTGATCTTCTTTCTGCACAAGTTCTCACCCGGTCCCTTGTTCACTTTTTCTACAGATGGCTGCCGCATTTCACTTTGTGCTTGGTGCGGACGACTTCTTCCACTCTGAGTGTCTCGCTTGGGAGGGTTTTCCCTCTATTTTGTGGGACGCTCTGAGCACCGCCGGCTTCGCCTCACCACCCCTCTACTCGTGCCGCGAGTTCCTTGAGGACGGTGTGCTTCGTTGCTTCACCAGGGTCTACGTGCCACCTCACCCTCACCACCCCGAGTGGCCTCTGTTCGACGCTGAGGTGATAGGCCACTGGCTAGCTGACACCGTGGAGTCAGCTGCCTTGCAGGTGCTGAACATCTTTTGTGACTTTCGCCCCATGGAGGTGATGACTTCCCCACTTGGGTTGCTTCCTACCACCCAGCCTGACGACCCGGCTTGGTTGGAGTGTCGAGCTCACGTGAGGGCGGTTGTGGAGTGGACTGGTGTTGTTCCTACCGCTGAGGGACTAGCACAGTGTATGACTGCGTTTTCCAGGCTTCGAGCACTGCTTCAGGGAGGGCTGGGTAACGCAGCCGAGTTTGGTATGGCTTCTTACCGGTCCCTCCGACAGCTTCAGTACGACTACACTACTCTCACCATGGAGGCTGCCGACACAGACATGGCCATGGCCAACTTCCAGGCTCGGATTGGAGACTTGCTTGGACAGGTCACTACCTTTCAGCAGGAGCGAGAGACTCACTTGGCGCAGATAGCCGAGATGCAGGAGGAGCATGCTACCCACCTAGGCCAGATCGAGACGATGCAGGAGGAGATAGACTCGCTTCACAATGAGCGGGTTGGGCTCTTTGACCGTGTGGGAGAGCTAGCGGACGAGGTTCATGACCTCCACCTTGACATTGAGGACGCTCACCAGCACATAGGGATACTTCAGCAGCAAGTTCCTCTAGAGCAGGACGTGGAGATGGTAGATGAGGAGGAGGAGAAGCCCATGGAGATTAAGATAGACCCAGAGGAGGTACAGGGTATGTCCGGAGTGGATACCCTTAGAGACATGACACCTCCACCCGCAGCCCCCGGTTCCCCCGTCGAGAGTGTGGATTCGGTTAACAACCTCGACGACTTCTAAGTTGTTGGCAGTGTTACTCCTCAGCGTAGCCTACTTTTGGACAGTGATGTAATAGGATAGCTTTGAGTTGAGTATGTCTTTTGTGCAGCATGACCATGATCTAACTTAGGGTAGGAGTTGACCCTAGAGTTTGTCGATTCGATATGGTTGTAACAGCTAAACTCTGCAGCTGAATCTGGTTTAAATTTTTAATGTATGCATCTTTCATTTATGGGCTGAATATTGAATACCAAAGTTGTAAGGAATGTCATAATGATTATGCTCGTAAAATTTCAGCTTAATTGGTTGAGAATTGAAAGAGTTATGCACGTTTTAGTGAGCCTTGGCCATTCTGAAAACAGCAGAGACAGAGACGCAAACTTCAAAATTTTTTTTGCCCTAGCTAGAGTGCGAATCTGACCTGGGGTTATAAACGAAAGTTGTAGCCCATCAAAGTTTCTAGATGATGGAAAAAATTCATAATTTTTGGACGATAAACCATGGAGATATGAATTTTCTTCTCTGACAGCCTTGCTGCTCAGAAAAATTCTGCGATGGATGTTTACTGTTTCCGCGCATGATTGCCTTGTTTACCTTGTATACGAGTTTTATGGTCATGTGGCTGATGAGTAAAACATTTTGCAGATGGTTGACTCGACCCGCCGTACCAACTTCACCACTGGGCAAAACAGTGGCGCCCAAACACAACCAGCAACCACTGCCGCAACCCCCGCAGAATCCGATGGAGGCGTTTTTCGCCACCCAAACTGAAATGATGCGGGAGATGCTAAATGTGCAGCGTCAGTTGATGCAGCAGCGCCCAGGGTGTTGGAGGTACGACCATGGGCCCACAGGGATACATGGATTATCTCCAGACAGAGTCGTACCAGGCGTGAAGAACACGAGTAGAGTACTGCAAGGACTCTTCTCGTTATGGAAACTAGTCGTATGACTTGTAAACTACTCGGATTGCCTTGTAAAGCACTCTCCGAGTAGTAATTGGTTAGGATTCTACTCGAAACTGACCTTGTAACCCTGCCCGCCGTGTATATAAGGCTGGGCAGGGACCCCCTCCAAAGGACCATAGACAACCAAGGCTCTCAACAGAGAAGACGATCTCATCAATACCAATCACCACACAGGACGTAGGGTATTACACCTTCTAAGCGGCCCGAACCTGTCTAAATCCTGAGTCTCTTAGCCTTTGCGTTCCTGATCTCGGCGAAACCCACCTGAAACTCTACTACCTTGGGATACCCCTCGGTAGGATCGACGGTAGAACACCGACATCTGGCGCGCCAGGTAGGGGTTTTCCTCGAAGATCCCGTTGAGAACGCAATGGTGATCTACATTCAAGCTGAAGCGCCTCAGGAGGGTACAACGTTCCACTTTGGCTCATGGGTCTACGTCGCGACGGCTCGGGTGGCTTCTACAGCTACTTCGAGACACCTGCGGAGCTGAAGCAGGAGCAAGCGCCCATCGTGGAAGATTTGGCCGAACAACTCGGCGAGATCACGCTCGCGGACCTGATCCGCGGGCAAGAGTCCGAGTCGACTACGGAGAAGCAAACAACCCTCCCACCCCAATTCCCGTTTGGACTCCGTAATTCGACCCACGCATATTGTGAGGCGTTACGGAGCCAGTTCCAGTCCGTCATGGACTCGAAGCGGGACGTCCCAGTCCGAGTCATGGCAGGACACGCCAACTCTCTGAGCCAAGCGGTCCCCGAATGACACTCGGACTCGGACGAGGATATACTACAAGACGATGGCGGACATGACCTCGTGATCTACGCCACGCCTGAAGGAAGATCAGTCTACCAAAGAGACAGGATCCCACGGGACGTCTACGAGTCCCACCAGATCTTTGTACTCTTTGGGTCTGAAGCTACTGACGACCTGCCATTCCAGTACGGCATACCGCTACTGCTAGAAGAGGAAAGCTCTATGGAGCTCGTCACCCCAAGCTCCAGTGACTCTGTCGAACCCAATCGACAAGTCTTCATGGCTGGCGCAGCAGTAGCTGGTGACGTCGACAACGACCCGCGCTACGCTTTTGAGCTAGAAGGAGATATCTCTGCAAATGAAGACGCACCCGCTGGCGAATCCGCCCAAGAGGCCATGGACAGGAGAAATCCGGAACAACAGGAGGGCTCAGCGCCGCCTAAACTCTCGTAATCGCGTCATGGCTGGGCGCAACCTCGCTCAAGTGTTCGCGCGAGTGGCACTCTACGACTCTCCTATGGCTAACGCCATGGAGATTGCCTATCACATCCGCAGCCTGCCAAGAACCCCAGAAACGGCAGCTGCACTCGAACGGACCAACGACATGATCCGCACCCTCGACAAGGCCATCGCCGCCGCACCATCGCGCAGCGAAGAAATCGAAAGCAGCGGACGCCAACCTCCCCGCGACAAGCATCACCCACCAAACCCCAGCCGACTGGGAGAAGCCAACCGCGCAGAAGGCGCACCCCCACACCGACCAAAGGATGATCGTCAACGAGGCGGACGCACTCATCGCAACGACGCTGCCACGTCATCCCACAGGCCGGCACACAGTGCCGACCTCCGGCAAACCATCAACGCCAATCGCGACGCGCGCTCCATCCTTGAATCCAAGAGGCGTGATGAAGCCCGGGGGTACAGGGAAGAAGATGACGAGTACTCAATGTTCTCCAGGGACATCCGGATCGCGGTTTACCTGCAACCATTCAAACCAGTCGGCTTCGAGAAGTACAACGTCAAGACCTCCCCTGAGTCGTGGCTGCGCATCTACTCTACGGCTATCGAGTGCGCGGGTGGCAACACCGCCATCAAGTGCAGATACTTCCCAATAGCACTCGAGCCCGCTCCACTCACATGGTTCGAAAACCTGCCACGACGCTCCATCGACTCCTGGGAACGCCTGAAGAAGATTTTCGTGTCAAATTTCCAAGGCACATACAGTCGCCCCAAGACTCGACACGACCTCGCCATGTGCAAGCAGCACAAAGGAGAAAGCGCGCGCGACTACATGCGCCGCTTCATGGAAACCAAGACTCTGGTGGTGGACGTCTCTGACTGCGACTGCATCGACTTGTTCCAGAACGGCATCACCAACAGGTTCTTTGACAGGCAATTTGGCCTGCATCGTCCAAGGACTCTGGACGCCCTGCGTGACCAAGTCGAGACGTGGTCTGAGCAAGAAGACTGCGACCTCGAGAAATATGGCCCTCCCCAGGGTAGGGAGAGGCAAAACAACAAAGGCCAGCAGGGCTCCCAGCACAACAAGCGCAAGCCAGACGACACAGTCGCGACTCTGGACACTGGCATGCGAAGCCAAAAGAAGAACTACCCCGGCAAGAGCGACGTTGAGAAGATCATGGACAGGCCGTGCCCAATGCACCCAAAGCATAAGCACACCATGGGCTAATGTTATGATCTCCAACGCATATACGCCGAAAAGGACCGAGAGAACAAGGCCAAGAAGAAGCCGGCAAGGGAACCACTCGATCCTGAAGCCAAGAACAAGGAAAGGGCCGACGACGAAGATGAAGACGACGACGAGGACTAGACGCTCAAGTTCTAGAAGCCCAAGAACGTACTCATGGTCATCATGGGCGGCGACTATGGTTTCCCCACTTGGAGGAAGCATAAGCTCGCTCTGCGGCACATCATGGCAATTGAGCCAGCCGTCCCAAGGTACCTAAAGTACTCGGAGGTTCCAATTACCTTCTCTAGGGCAGATCAGTGGAATAGCTATGACGAACCAGGGCAATTGCCACTCGTCCTGGACCCCACGGTGGTAGGATCACAACTCACCAAGGTGTTCATCGACGGCGGGGCGGGGCTGAACGTGCTATTCTCTGGCACCCTGAAGAGGATGGGACTCGACATTGAAAAAATGTTGACTCCCACTGAATCCCCGTTCTACAGCATTGTTCCTGGTAATGGCAGTCTCCCTCTCGGCCAAGTCACATTGCCAGTCACATTCGGCACGCAGGAGAACTACAGGACGGTGTACATCAAGTTCGAGGTGGCAGACTTCGAGACCTCCTATCAAGCGATCCTTGGACGTCCTGCTTTGGCCAAGTTCATGGCCATACCATACTATGTCTACCTCGTCCTCAAGATGCCAGGACCCAGAGGCGTCATCTCTATCCGCGGCGACTTGCGACGATCATACAACTGCGACAGAGAGGCTGTGGAGTTTGCGGCTACCACTCAGGTACCCAACGCCATGGCCCAGATCTTCGCAGCGGCTCAGAAGCTGAAGCAGTCAGAGTATGAGGTCCCCAGCAAGGAGCCCGGACCACACAAGGCGGCCGTCCCTGAAGACGTGGCGACCAAGGACGCACCACTACTGGAAGGAGACTAGTCGAAGACCACCAAGATCGGGGCCAGCCTAACCCCGAAATAGGAAGGCGAGCTCGTCAGGTTCCTGCAAGCCAACCGCGACATCTTTGCGTGGAAACCTGCATATATGCCAGGAGTGCCAAGGAACCTGATCGAGCACAGCCTTAACGTTGATCCCAAAGCTACACCCAAGAGGCAACGGTTGCGACGGTTCGCAACCGACAAGCGAGAGGCGATCAAGAAGGAGCTGGCGAAACTACTCGCGGCAGGATTCATCAAGGAAGTCTTCCACCCCGACTGGTTGGCAAATCCAGTCTTGGTGAGAATGAAGAACAACAACGAGTGGCGCGTGTGCGTCGACTACACTGATCTCAACAAGCATTGCCCCAAGGATCCCTTCGGATTACCGCGCATTGACCAGGTTATTGATTCCACGGCTGGTTGTGCCTTACTTTGCTTTCTTGATTGCTACTCAGGTTATCACCAGATATCTCTGAAAGAGGAGGATCAAATCAAGACGGCGTTCATCACCCCTTATGGTGCTTATGCTTACACCACGATGTCCTTTGGGCTGAAGAACGCTGGTGCGACTTACCAGCGCGCGATCCAACTCTGCCTTGAGAAGCAACTTCATCGCAACGTGGAAACCTATGTCGATGATGTGGTCATAAAGACTAGAAAACCAGAAGAACTCATCGCTGATCTGGAGGAGACCTTCGCATCTCTGCGAAAGTGGCAATGGAAGCTAAACCCAACCAAGTGCGTCTGTCGGTGATATTATCTCCGTCAGTCTTCCACGGGGTAGCCCACGGAAGTGATTTGTAATGTAGGGAAGATCGCAAAGATCGGAAGCAAGATGGTTAGGATGGACAGACACAAGGGTTTAGACAGGTTCGGGCCGTCGACTCGACGTAATACCCTACGTCCTGTTTGGGGTATTGTATTGCTTGTTGAGATGTGTTCAGATGTGTCGAGTTGTGATTCGTTGTGGTGTCTAGCTATGAGATGTTTTTTTGAGGGGGTCCCTGCTCGCCTTATATATCGGGGGGCAGGGTTACAAGTCGGTTTGTATCCGATCCTATCTCTAAGAATCCTTTCCTTCTTTACAATAATTCCTATTCCAACTAGGATTTCTCCTTCTAGATCCTTCCTCCGTGCGCCGACTTGTCCCGCACGTCTTCAGGTCCAGAACGATGAGGTGGGCCGCCCCCTTCTGGTGGGCTGCCAGGCTTGCTCGTGAGGTACCCAGGTACTATATCCCCCACAGTAGCCCCCGAGCACTTCTTGGCCGATCGTTGGCTGTAATTGTTCCATCTTTTCTTGCATGATTCGAGTGCTCCAAGTCATCTAAGATCTCATCCGAGTGGTTTCGAAGAAGATCCGAGTGGTTTCAAGGAAGATCCGAGTGATTTCTCAGACGTTCCTGAAAATAATTCTTCAATTACAGTCAAAGTGAGGGGAAGGAGTGCTCTTTTTTCACGACGCGACAGCGAAGTGAATACACTTAGCCCCCGAGCTTTGGACAATTTTAGAATGAAATTGGCCAAAGGTCTTCAACTTTTATCCATCTGTATCTTGATTTTCAATGGTGTGTACCTCCAGGTGCACCGATACCCTGGGGTAACTCCCAGGTGAAGTGCTACAACGAGATATATTCTGTGCGCTTGCAGAATTATTTTGCATACAACGACATATATCTACGCGCTCTTGAGCGTTGCTAAAATGTGACTCTAAGGAGTGCCAACAAGCATTCTGGCACCGTTGCCGGGGAAGCAATTGGCTAAAGTTATTGTTGAATCATTGATTATCTTTACAGATTTACCAACCATAACCTTAGTGACCTCACCACTGCAACATTCGTCTATTTTGATGTGTTTTGCAGGGTAGTGCATGACTGGTTTCAACCTACCATCAAACTTTGATCCAAATCCAGAACGCATTGGAAGAGTAGTGCGAAAGAGAATCGTACCTCCTCAGATTCACTCAGCTCAAGCAATATACTCGAGTCGTCATCCGACTCCGAGTCCGATCAGATGCGTCGTTTTCTTCAGCTCCAGAGTCCCCAGAGATTATGGCTCAAGCTAAGAAGACGCTCCGTGAGTTCTCAGCCCCGTCAAGCAGCACTTCCCGGGACTGTCGAACGCACAGGAAGGTGCATTTGAGCTGAGAACTGGCCTGGTAAACATGGTTCAGGCCAGCCCTTTCTGCGGAAAGGCGATTGAGGATGCGAACGCTCACCTTCGGAATTTTCCTGGAGGTGTGCAGTACTATCAACCCCAATGACACACCGATCAACAACATCCTCCTTCAACTCTTCCCATTCTCCTTGCTTGGGAAAGCAAAGGAGTGGTTTATGCTAACAAGGCATCATTCGATGGACGCTGGCAGACTTGCGCAGACGCATTTCTGGCCAAGTACTTTCCGGTGGGCAAAACCAATGCCCTCCGAGGAAAAATCACTAGCTTTCAGCAGCTAGACGGAGAAACAATTCCCGAAGCTTGGGAGTGACTGCAAGAGTATATTGCAGCCTGCCCCCACCATGGTGTGGAAGATTGGCTGATTACCCAGAACTTCTTCCACAGCCTGAGCCGACGATCGCAAGAGATGTTGGATGCAGCCGCGGGAGGAGCTTTCCTCTCGTTGGATGTAGACGCAGCAAAGGCGCTCATCGAGAAAATATCCACTCACAGAGCTGGATAGGAGAAAGACAAGCTCCCCGCAAGGGAGTACATCAAATTGACTCCGTTGATATGCTGGCCGCTAAAATGGACCTCCTCTTGAAGAAGATGGAATCTCCTGGCAAGGAGATGAATCAGATCATGGAAGAGAGAATCACGTGTGAAACATGTGGCAGAAGCAGGACACTCGGGCGACACTTGCCCGATGACACAAGAGGAAGCTCATTTCATTGGAAATACCAACAATTCAGGCTTCCGTCCTCAACAAGGTTGGAATTCCAAGCCCAATTTCCCCTTCGGCCAACAGCAAGGTAATGGCTCTAACAACGGTTTTCAACCGTCGCTAAAGGACATCTGGTATGGCCAAAAAACAGATTAACGATAGCATTAGCAAGAAATTTCTTGCTAATGATAAAGTTATGGAGTCAATGGCCTCCCAGATAGAAGCTTTTAATTCTGTCATTAAGAACCAGCTGAGCTTCAACAAAATGATTGAAACTCAAGTAGCTCAGCTGGCTGCATCCTGCCCTAACCCAAATGCAGGGAAGTTACCCGGGCAACCGGAGGTTCCTTTCAAGGAAAATGTTAGTGCGGTAACCACGCGGACTGGCAAGTCCACGCAGGACCCACACAATCCACAGGATGCAGGTACTCGACAGAAGGAAGCTAGCCACACCGAGGTGGCCGCCGAAGAGGAAGACGACGAGGAAACCACCCCTGTCTCAAAGGAGGGGAATGAGGCACCACAAGCCTCAAGCTACAGCCGAGATCCCACTTTCCTCCCGTTCCCAGAACGGAGGAGAAGACCCGTGGCCGACGAACAATTCGACAAGTTCGTCGAGGTAATCAAGAAGGTATACATCAACATACCATTACTTGATGCTTTGCAGGTCCCGACATATGCCAAGTACATCAAGGATATACTTAGCAACAAGCGGACTCTACCCACAAGGGAGACGGTACAGCTGATCGAGGAATGTAGCTCAGCTATACTCGGGCCCCACCTTAAGAAGAAAGATCCTGGCTGCCCCACAATATCATGCTCCATTGGAGGCCATGACTTCGACAACGCCCTATGTGACTTGGGGGCGAGCGTCAGCGTAATGCCCAAGGTAGTCTTTGACCACCTTAAACATATATCGCTTGTCTCTACACCCATGTGTTTGCAGCTAGCGGATCAATCGATCCGCTACCCCCATGGAGTCGCAGAAAATGTTCCGGTCAAGATCAGGGATTTCTTCATCCCTGTGGATTTCATCGTCCTAGATATGGAAGCCGGAGCAACGAACTCCCTCATTCTTGGGAGACCGTTCTTAAGCACTGCGAATGCAAACATTGACGTGGGACGTGGGACCATTCAACTGAGGATTAACGGAGCCAGGCCGACTGGCCTCCCCTGGCCAGGTCTGGCCACGTCATTGATCCACAAGCCATGCCAAGTGCCCAGGATGATCAAGCACCGTGCGAACAACGTCGGTTTGATCCAAGGACCCGGAAGGCCTAGAGGTGAAAGCACATGGATTGAAGGGCCCACATCCTAGGATTCTCGGACAAGCTTCAACTAAACGCAACCGTTACCGACCTTGGGAGAGCATCAGGACCGTTCCTGCAGAGGACGGTGCCAAGTGGCACCAGGGCCAGGCCGGCCAGCCTCCCTCTGTGGCCGCCACGTCTCGTCCTTCGCGTGAAGCTTAAGCAGAGCCTTGGCGTGCTAATGACGCTGACATCCACCCCCTGGAGACTATAAAAGGAAGCTCATTCACCTTGGGAAGACACACACCACATATCTCAAGTCTTTACTTGAAGGGAGCTCTAGTATCTTTTTCATTTCTTAGATTAGGATTAGAGTTGGGAGTAGAGTCGAGTCGAGCTTAGCTCGGATCTTCGGAGTCTTCGGAGTTCTGGTAAAGCTCTTGTATCCTTTCTTCTTTTGAAGAGTTTATTTATACAATTACTTTCTTATTTCAGAGCTTAAGTTATCTTTAATATTTCTCTCTTGCTCTTCTTTAAGAGTAAAGATCTTGCTCTCTTTAGAGCAAAGTCCTATCCCCTTTAGTTTTAGTGTAGAGTTTAGTTTAGCTCTACCGGGTTTTATCTCGCGGGGTTTGCTCGCCTTGACCGGGCCGTAAGACGCCTTAGGGAAGACGGGGATTTCTCTTGACAGGCCTCAAGAGAAATCTTAATCATCGAGTGCAGACGTGGTGTCTGGCTTGTTGATTAACTAGGAAGTGTGTTGCACCCCACGGTACAACAGCGGTAGGCGGCAGGTGGTGACAGCCCTGTCCGTCCTTCGTAGTCCACCACGTTCGGGTGTATTCATAACAGTAGTGCTAAGCCCGGAGAACCCCCTCTCTCACCCCGTTCTGAGGTTCTCCCGTTCTAGCCGTCGAAGCGAGCTCTGTTCCCGGTATCTAAGCTAGGGTCTAGGCTAAGGCTAGAGTGCCTTTTGCTCTGAGTTAGAAAGAGTCTAGGTCCGGTTTCTCCCAATGTCTTTCCTTTTCTTTAGAAATAGGTGCTCCGTGTGTCGCTGGTCTTTCAGACCTTCTATCCGGTCATTAACTTGACCATTATCCACCCAAACTAGAGTTTGTGCCCCTGGGTTTGTGGCTTGATATTTCTGGCAAGATATATCATTTCATTCTTCAATACACTTTAACCATCTGCTTCCCTACGGAAATATAAATACGATACCCTGGAGTAACTCCCGAGGTGAAGTGCTACAACGAGATATATTCTGTGCGCTTGCAGAATTAATTTTGCATACAACGACATATATCTACGCGCTCTTGAGCGTTGCTAAAACGTGACGCTAAGGAGTGCCAACAATGGGGTCCACCCGTGAAGGCGTCCCACCCAGAGTTTTCATACAAGATCTTGTCAAACCATCTATCAAGATAAACCCGGATGGCACTGTCGCGGAGCAATAAGTCAGAGAATCCCCGGAGTCAGCCACATTAGTGGTAGACGAAGCGTTGGACTGGAGGACCCAAATCATCGACTATCTTGACAGCGGCATATTGCCCACAGAGGTCGCAGATGATAAGGATCTGAATTCGCTCCACGAACAAATCGTGCGGCGCAGTAAAAGCTACGTCATCATCGGAGACAGGTCACTCTCGCTTCCTCCGAGTGCTTCTTCAACAGCACCGGCTCTGCGCGGAGCCGGCTGATCCACTCCCTTCGGCATCTCAGGCAAAGGAGGGATAGACACAAAAGCGGCTCGACCCTGCAAAAGTTGGGTTCAGTTCTTTACTGAGATTACACCCAATGGGTGGAATGAAAACATAAAACAGCAACAGATTGGTTCAGTACCTCAGGGCGTGGATTCGATAAGTTGTACGCCAGAGGACAATCAGAAGTCCGCAGGGAAGTCCCTGACACAAAGAATTTGCCAAGCCGAGCTGCGGCTTGGCCCTTGTCAACACGCTCGGTGGCTTCACGCGTATTGTCCCCCTCGGCGTAGTACTCATACGCCGGATGAGCCCGCTGCTTGAGGGGCTGGATCCGGCGCAGCACGAAGTTGGCTGCCACTCCAACGGCAGTCAACCCTCTATCCTTCAGCTGGGATATGAACCCAGCAATTCCCGAACCTCGTCCATCTCACTCTCTTTGGGAAGAGAAGTCCAGGATTGGGAGGGAACAGGATGCGAATCGATTTCAGGAGAGATGGCAGGCGAGTGGTTTCCTACGTAAAACCACTCGGACTGCCACCCTTTGTTGGAGGTAGGAAAAGGAATATCAAAATACTCCTGGGTTCGACCCTCACGGAGTTGGAACCCGGCGCCTCCGACTACTCGCGGGCACTCGGTTCCAGGATAAGGTTTCAACAGGAAAGGTGAAGAAAAAGATTGAAGTGAGGCTCTATCCCAATATAGGCCTCACAGAGGTTGATAAAGATGGCGATATGAAGAATGGAATTGGGATTTAGTGCGCAGAGACTGATCCCATAAAAATGCAGCAGGCCGCGGAGAAAAGGGTGCGCGGGCATGCCAAAGCCGCGCAGAAGAAAAGATTCGAACACCACCAAATCAGAGGAATTTGGGATGGGAAAGACTCACCGGAGGCTGCACGCCACTCGGCGGTTTGCTGGTCTGGGAGGATGCGGTCGATGACGTGCTGCTCAAGGCGCCTGGTGGTGGTAGTGGAACTCCTCCACTCAGCGGCGCGATCCACAGCGACATCGACGGCGGCCTTGGCTCTGACCGACCGAGCCCTTCCTGGCGACCTCTCCTTCCGCTTCGGGGCTTCCTTCCTCTTCGGTGCCATGGCTGCAAGCGGGGGCTGAGGATTGAGGATGGAGGTTGCGAAAATGGATCTAGGGTTTGCGCTCGAGCGTGGAGGAGAACTTGGGCGCTGAGAAGGCAAATGGCGAGGAAAGGAAGAAGATTGCGGCGGGGATGGCTTATAATGGAATGAACCGTCCCTCCCGCGCGCGGCGCGATGCGTGTCTCGGGAACTCAACCGACGCAGGCACGTCCCGTCGCTTTGAATTCAAAGATGCGGTATGGAGTCGCGATATCTCGCGATATTCTGGCTTCAATAAGGCAACCGTTAGTTTCCCTAGGAAACAACGGACTTTACAGGATTAATGGGCCTAAATGGGCTGAAATATGGCATGACCTTACGGTTCTGTTAAATTAACAAATATGTGGGTTCCTGAGCTAGTGTTCAGGGGCAGAAACCACTCGGACGTGAGGCTAAAATTAGTCGACGGCCAGACTCGCTTTTGCAATTAATATTGCAACCTTGCAATTGATTTTTACGTAAGGCATGCGATACTATCGCTAAATTCGCTCAGAAGTTTGGGTCAAGTGCTGACAAGTATAAATCTTGTGAGAAGGTGGCTTACCATATGGTCAGGCTGGGTCGTGGGACACGACTCGGGAGTCACGCCGAGTTCAAAGAACTTGAGAACAGAATCCTTAAGAAGGGGAAACAAAAAAGCCCCAGAAGGAGAAGGTTATCCAAAATCCATACCCAGAGGCATGGGGGCTGAAAAATTCAGTCAGGATCCATGGCTTTCAGAGTCTTGACACGATCGTGCCGAGTCGATCAAGACTCGGGGGCTACACCCAATGGGTGCACCTGGAGGTGCACACCATTGATGGACTAAGTTCAAAAAGAGATTCATAATATTTTATTTTGACCCTCGACCAGAATATTCTATTCTGCTCAAGGCTCGGGGGCTACACCCAATGGGTGCACCTAGAGGTGCACACCATTGAAGATCAAGATATCGACGGAGAAAAGTTGAAGACCCTTGGCCAATTTCATACTAAAATTGCCCAAAGCTCGGGGGCTAAGTGTATTCACTTCGCTGTCGCGTTGTGAAAAAGAGCACTTCTTCCCCTCACTATGGCTACAATTGAAGAATCGTTTTCAGGAACGTTTGAGCAAGCACTCGGATCTTCCTCGAAACCACTCGGATCTTCTTCGAAATCACTCGGATGAGATCTTGGACAATTTGAGAGCACTCGGATCATGCAAGAAAAGACAGACAATTACAGCCAACGATCGGCCCAGAAGTGCTCGGGGGCTACTATGGGGGATATAGTACCCGGGTACCTCACGAGCAAGCTGGCAGCCCACCAAAGGGGGCGGCCCAGCCCACCGTTCTAGGACCTGATGACGTGCGGGACAAGTCGGCGCACGAAGGAAGGATCTGGAAGATTGAGTTCTAGTTGAATAGGAATTGTTGTAAAGAAGGAAAGGATCCTTAGAGATAGGATCGGCTACAAACCGACTTGTAACCCTGCCCCCCGATATATAAGGCGGGACAGGGACCCCCTCCAAAGGATATCATCTAAACTCATAGCGAAATCCACGCAATACAACACCCCAAAACAGGACGTAGGGTATTACGTCGAGTCGACGGCCCGAACCTGTATAAACCCCTGTGTCTGTCCATCCTAACCATCTTGCTTCCGATCTTTGCGATCTTCCCTGCATACAAATCACTTCCGTGGGCTACCCCGTGGAAGACTGCCGGAGATAATATCACCGACACACATGATCCACCACGGGTCGCTAGTGGTCCCTCACGCTATCTACGTCATGGATCCCCCAGTCGCCACCTAACCGGGCTAGTCATGGGGGAGCGCTGAGGAGCAAGGCTTCGTTCATGGCCTGGTGGGGGGGGGGCGTTTCTCTCAAGCACTAAGCCCATCCACGAAGCCGGCCACCTGCCTCCCATCCGAGCCTCCCAACGGCCACCACAGGCAGCTAGGTGGGTGTGGTGTTTCAGGAACACCATAGTTACCAGCGGCAACCAACCCCAAGCACAAAACACTCCTCGAGAAAAGCCCGCAAGATAAAACAACGTTAGATTCAAGCATAACAAGCTTCATGGGAGAGATGTACACAGGTCTCTATAAGAACTCAACCACATGACCGTGTGCCCCAAGCCGCACCAACAAGAGCATCACAGGCATAAGCAAAGGCCTCGCAGCTGGAGAAATCTTCGGGCTCCGCTTTGATGTCCACTATCTCTGGCCTCAATGCACGCGATGAACGCGGACGACACCACCCCTCAAAGATCAAGGACCCGCAGCGGTGACCACAGCCAAAGTGGTCCTGTACGTACTCCCAAAAGTGGCTAAAGTTCCTATAACAGCGCTGAAATACCAGAGCACATAACCACTCACAATTAGACCATCCTTTTCCATACGCGAAGGCAAAACCTCGTCGTCAACATCAAGGTACGCAACCTGCGCAGACAAAGGCCGATCCGCCAAAAGCAACCAGAGTTAAGAAGTTTTTACAAGACAAAAGCACAATACAACCCCCATTCGCCTGAGAAAAGTTCAATGCCTCACATCTCTCGAGTGTCTCGTGCTTGGATCCAGATCCGATGCTCCCGGAGCCTGCTCGTCCTCTTCTCCGCTCGTCAATGGTGAGGCTTCGCTCTCCGCCATTGCCTCCGCCACCTTAAGCTGCACAAATCGACAAACAAATGGGTTAGAGCTAGCACCCAAAAGTTCAGAATATCAAGGTCGGGAAATGGTCGCCATGTTACCTTAGCAAGGCGCTCGCGCACAATGTTCCGAGATAAGAGCTTGCCCTCGGCATTCCACCACCCTCCGATGTAGGCGCGGCGAAGGTCTTCGTGTCAGACATAGAGGCCTAGGGCCCACCGGACGCAGCAATAACTCCAAAGGAGGATATGGCAATGAGTGGAGACCGTGGCGCAAGGCAACACAGGACTCTACAGAATATGGAAACTAGTCGATATAAGGAAAGCACTCGCATAGCGAGGCTTGCTCAGATTACTACTCGAATTAGACTAGGACTAGTCGTCAACCCGTGCATTCGCACAGGCTAGTATGTATACTTTTTTCAATTATATTTTATAATCTATATCACCTGATCAATTTTATTAAATATCACATTAGTTAAACTCATATCTCCAACTTAAATACTCCTTTCTATTACTCACACCATTTTCAATGCTCCTATCATCACTACGGGAATCCGAGGAGCAGAAAATACACTCGGCAAAAGCTTTGCCGAGTGTTACACTCTGCAAAGAGCACTCCGTACAAAAAGTCTCGTCAAACTTTGGATTTCCGGTAGTGCATGTATTGTTTTGTGCACTCGGTACAAAAAGACTCGACAAAAAGAGCACTCCCTTCTTCTGTGCAGAAAAGTACGTGCAGACTTGCTTTCGGGAGTTTAGGCATCAAAGGTGACACCAGCAAGAATCAATAGCTGATCTTGACAACATTAAGCGAGAGTAAATACCAAAGAATTAGCAGTACGTATATGCCACTGCTTTGTACTCCCACATCTCCATAGCACATATACATTCATTGTTCGTATTTTACAGACATGAAAAAGAATACTCCAATCAATTAATGCACAGTGCAAATCGGTAAAATACAATATATCAATCACCCTTCCTTGCTAGATATGGTTTCAGTGAAAGACGGTGTTGGAGAAAAGAAAAGGAAAGACTGAACCTAAGTTTATTAGTTTAAAGCAATTCATGAAAACTTAAGCGAAAAAGATAAAAATAAATTGGTCTACCATTTTGCTTGGTGATATCGCAGAACACAGGTGTAATGCTCAGTTGCTTGTTATATGTGATTAAGTAGCACCAAATTTAAGTATAAACATAAGCCACTGCTGCGATATATATTTGAAAAAAATTTAATAATTTCCTTGCAACATTGGTAAATATAACTGAAGCATTATATATTGTCGTTCGGATTACCTTTTTTGCTCAAGAGTTAAAGTAGAAAAACTCCTGCGATACCAGAAGAAGCTTCGCTGAAATCATCATCAGACATCATTGCTATGGCCAAACTATAAAGCCACTCGCCCTCTATGGAGCTTATACCAAAGGATTGACACTCTCCTCATGAAGTGTGCCTTGTACATACTAATGCTTATGAGTTTTCCAGAATGAAATTTAATAGACTACAATTCAAATCCTACTTATCTGAAGATTTAAGTCCAATTGGTTCCATTTTGTCTTTAAGCACTTAGAGCATAAGATAAATGATTTAATTTCATCATCCTTGTGGTGGGCCTGCACAATCAATGGTGTCATCTACACTGTACACAAAGTCGTAGCCGCTCAATTGTGGGGGCAACATCATGCAGACGTACCAAAGAGGCAGCATATGACATGTTGACAGTGATTGCAGTACTGAAAACAGTAGTTAGCTTTAAAGTAAATTTGAGGAACATGGGGATTCTACTGACATGTAGAGAATCAAATTAGGGCTGGCTGGCAGAGACTGTTGCCGGTGTGGTCATCGTCCTCATGAAGGCAGCCCCTAGAGAAATGCTACATGGCCAGCATGGGTCATCTACTCGATGGCGTTGAGGTTTTTCTAGTCGTTGACCCGTGTAATTAATAGACACATATATTTCCCAACACAAACAATGCATAGTGAAATGGGATCTTTGAACTTCTTGATCAAATATAAGATTACAATTTAGTGACTGCAAAAAAAAAGTGTTATTGTATTATTAGTGGGGAGAAATCAAATTTTGATAATGAATTAAACAGGGCACAAAAGTTATTACTTTACAGTCATAACTCCCAAAAAATCTCTTGAATTAATGTTCTCTAATCGTAGTTCTGACTTTGTGTGAATATGGATCTCACCTTGACGGCGGCAAATCCTGTGAAAGGCTTGCCACCGAGGGAATACAGGCACCGTATCAAATATTTATGTTATGGTAAATGAGTGCTTATATTGTAATAAAGCCAAAATTCAATTAAGAGGCATTGAAAGCATTGAACGAACCTGAATGAGCTCCTACAGCAAACCCCCCCTGCCTTGTAATGCTCTTGTATCAGCAGTTTTTTATCAGAAAAGGTAATCATGTTCTGCAAATCCACATCTGATCAGAAAAGGAAATCAATATCATATTATCAGAACCCTCGCAAGAACATGGTTCTTCAGATAGGTCTCATGAAAAAGAATTTAAAGTCACATAAGAAATCCTTCCAAGTAGAAAAAGCTAGGGCAAAATTCCTTGCAGCAAACCTTAGCAGATCAGTGGTTGCACGTGGGGTACTAAATGTCTATGGACTCCATAGAGGATGCAAATTAAAGGAAGTGACAGATCCGAAGCCATGGATATCTTGCGCCTCAATTTAATTTTTTCCCGTTCAGAGGAACTTCAAAGATTGATCAACGTGAGGACTTGAGGGATCTGTACCGGTAGTGATTGAGGATGCACTCTTGATACATCTCCATCCCATCGTCCCATGTAGGGAGGCAGCACAGTTCCTTCACCTAGGGCAAGAACGGAGAGAAGGGAACCGGGAGAGGTACGTTGAGGTGGACGATGCAGAGGCGGCGTAGGGGAGGACCATGCAGAGGTCGCATAGAGGAGGCAGGCATAAAGCGATACCTACCTTGAGGGATTCGATCACGTGAGTAATTTTGGTATGAAGTAATCAATGGCATGGTGGGTAATTTTGAGAAAAAATCCCTCTTAATCTGAGCCATTGATGTTTGGCTCCATAATAGATAAATGGCTATAAAATTTTCTTTTTCTCCGATTAACGTAGGATTTTCTTGAGAGTCTGTGATTAGTATAGGTATAGATTCTACCCTTGTAACCCTGCCAACCAGTATATAAGGTTGAGCAGGGACCCCTCTCAAAACAAGTTCAGTAACTCATACGAGTTCAGCTTGACACATAAAAACCCAATAGGATATAGAGAATCTCGACTAGTCTCTCTAATCATCAATCAAGAAGACAAGCTTGTACTCATATTCACCCTACATAATACAAGATCAGCAACAGGACGTAGAGTATTACGCCTAGTTGGCGGCCCGAACCTATATAAATCTTGTGTCATGTAATCGTTGAGTTCCTGATTCTACTGTCACTCCACCGAAACTCTACTACCTTGGGATACCCCTCAGTAGGGCTGCCGGTAAAACACCGACACTTTGACTGCTTCAGACGAGCGGCAGAGGATGGCCCTCAAGAACGCCAGCGACTTGGTTCCCACCTTGGCAAGATGATCATAGCCGGCGTGCTCTAGCGCCTCCGCGACAGTCTCAGCAGTGACCAACGCGGCGAAACTACTAGTACCCTCGAAGACATCGCCAAGGCTCCGAAATTCTGTCTCTAGCCATTCCAAATGCGCCAGGCTATCTGACACAGTCGGCACAGGGGCGGGGCTTGAACCGAACTTCTCCAAGACTTCTCCGTACTCGCGCTCCGCAGCCTCACAGCGAGTCAGGAGCAGGGCCTCGCGATCTGCATCGGACAGCTTGTAAGCTGCCACCTTCCCCTGTAGCGCCTCAACTAGTTTTGCCCTCCCAGTGGCCTCTACTTGGAGCTTGTCAATAAGCTCCATTTTCTCCACCACCTACGCTCAGAGCTTATCGCCCTGCTTTGATCGCACCGCCAGTGAAACCTCCACTCCCTTCCGGATCTTTTCGACTTCGGCGCGCAGATTGGTCTCAGCCTCAACCAGATCAAGAAGCCTCACGGCGACATCATTGCTCTGGGATAGCTCGGCCTCGAGCTGCTTGATTTCCTTCTCCATCCCAGCACAAGCGACCTTGAGATTGGTGTTCTGCATAGCAAACTCGAAGTTGGACTCCTTCAGTAGCCATCAAATAGTCTCCAAGCAACTAACCTCAGCCTAGAGGTCGTCGGCCTTCGTCTTCCACCCCTCGACTGCTTTCTCAAGCTCAGCCACCTCGAAGCTCCGCGAGAGAGCGGACTTCTCACGCTTGGTTTCCTTCTCAACAAGAACCTTGCCAATGATAGAGTTCTGTGCACAAATGAAAGAGAGGGGTCCGTTAAAAACACCACAAGACCGAAAAGCTCAAAGTCGACGAACATTGGGAGGCTCACCCGTCGACTGTACTCGTCAGCCATAAATGCCAGGTCTTTAATCCCACAGTCCCGCATCGCCTCCTCGAAGCCTAAACAGAGTCGTCACGATGCGATCCCATCAAAAAATGTGAGACAAAATGGACTTACCTAGCGAATCGAACGCAAGAGACTGCGGGCAGCTCCGCCCAGTTGCCACCGATGCAACGACCCCAGCTGGAGCCGAAGTTGTTGCTACCATCTCAGCAGCACCAGAGCTTGTGGGTGTGGCCTCGCTCATCGGGGCAGGAGGGGAAGCATCACTTTGTGAGTAAAAGAAGAAACACGGCCCCCAGTCGCACGCTAGTATCAAAAGCGCTCCCATATTCATCTCTCTCTCTCTCTCTCTCTCTGTTCACCAAGCCATATCGTGTCAGCAAACCTGCAAAGAATAGCCGCGGCTCCACAAGGCCCTCCCCGTGCAGCATTGGTGTCCGCCGGAGATCCTCTAAGAAATCAGGGAGACCCGTGCGTTGCAAAAGCAGGGAAGCCAGGGAAAAGAGCCTCACCTGGCTTAGCATCCCTAGCTATCGCCCGGGTGGCCGCTACGGCCTTGACCAGCTGCCGAGACGAGGAGAGCTCCTGCGGAGCTGCCAGGACCTTCACAGCCTCCGCGGCTAGGCTAGCCTCCCGGGTAGGGGACACTTGCTTGGTGGGGACGAAGGCAAGCACGACCGTCTCCTCGCTCGAGAAGAGCTTGCCCTCCACATCGAGGAAACGACGCTTGTCTTGCTCCTGTAGCCGAGTCTTGGATAGGATGGCCACGAGGGATGAGGGAGCAGCAGCGGCACCTGTCGTGGCCTTGCATTTGTGCAGACCCGAGGACTTTAGCTTCGCGTCGGGGGCGGCGGCAGAGGACAACAACCTGGAGCCCTTGCGGCCTCATGATGCGCCCTTGGGAATGATAACGTGCGGGGGCACTTCCACCCCCATCTTGGCAAGGCACCGGTTCAGCCTGTCGTTCATGTTTCACAACCGCTGCCCTAGCCTTCCCTTCTGAGACGGAGTAAAGTCCCAGCAGGTCCACCATGTCACGGTCGACCTTCTCCACAATTTGGCTATCAGCCAAACCGGGAACCTCTCAGCCTTGCTCAGTCCGAAAATAGGGAAGGGGACTCCTTGAAAGCTGCCAAAGTCCCTATACACGATCTCACGCAGCCTCCAGGACGAGCTCAGGGGCCGCATCCCACCGGCGACAAACTCGTCAATCACGTCACGGCCTCTGAGTAGAATCGTAGCCCATGTGAAGCTCCACATTTATTCCCGAAAGCCAACGGTGTTTTCATAAGCTGGTATGCACTTAACTGCGGGAGAGGCTGTCACCGAGCCGGCAAAAGGGAAGACGCGGGCCTCCGGATCATCGGGCTTCTCGGGATTCGGCTCCAAACCCTCATGTAGAACCAATAGTGCAACCACTCATCCTCTCACTTCCCTCTCTAGGCCTTGGAGAGCTCCACCTTGGTAAGCTCCGAAGCACCGTCTGGCACGCGACACGGGATGAAGGTGCCGAAGCCGAACTAATTGGCATGCTCGGTGCCGTCCCCAAAGTCAACCTTCTTGTACTGAACATGGAGCTCGTACAGATGCGCGAATGCCTCCACATCGGGCTCCGCTGCAAACGTCGTCGCGGCCCAGAAGAATTTGCTGAGCTGAACCAATGTTGTTGGAGTCAGGTGGTGGAGCTTCACCTGGTACCTTCGCAGAATGGCAACCAGAGCAGGGTGACTTGGGAACCGGAGCCCCGCCTTGAAGTGGTCGCGAAACACGATGGCCTCCCCAGGCTCCGGCGCTGGCTCAACCTCGGTCCCAAGGGCATGGCCTGCGCCCTCCGGAAGAAGCCTTTCCCTTCATAGAATTTGATCGTCGTCTCCCCAACTCGGGATAGGCCAAAGTAGATTGTCAGCCTCGGCCTCTAGTTTCCGAGCCCAGCCCATAGCCTCCGATGCATCGCCCGAGCAAGGGTCCTCTCCCGCTATAGTCCTAGAGCCCCCTGTCGGGATTTTGACCACCTCCTCCTGGGCAGGGGCTTCACCCCGGTCCTCCTCCATAGCTCTGGGTTGGCCATGGTCAGGGCTTGCCATCGCAAAGTCAATTAGGCGGGCAATTTGCTTGGTGTGGGCTAGCTAGAGAAGCGGTGCAACCACTGTTCGAGTCCCGCTCCCAATGACCAATAAACCCCAAAGAGAAAACGGAGCCCCAAAGGTGCGCACCTGAGAAGCACGTGGATGCCATGGATGCAAGTGCATGAATCTCGAGGCAGTGGTCAACGGTGAAAGAGAGAGGGGGAGGGGAGGGTCACGCAGTGAAAATTGCGATCTACCGCGGCCTCCCCTTGCCTTTTATAGGGACGCTCAGAGTAACCGACAAAACCCTCAAAATACAAACACGTAGCCAATCAAAGCTTGATGCGTGTCCATCCCCGGCGCGCCTCTTGGGCTCCGCTTGAGCTCAAAAAACGACAGCCAAGCATATCCTCCCCAAAGCCGGCCCATTACTCCGGCGCTCGGGGGTGGCATTTGTCATGATCAACCCAATTCAAGGGCCTGGGCGCCAAAGTCAAACCCGGCCCACGAGGGGCTACTATTGGGGATCAAAGAAACAGCCAAGGACCCTGAGCCCCTCCGCAAGGGCCCCGCGCAAGAGCTGAAGCCCCCAAGGGGCTCCGGACAGTGGGACGCGACGCTGCCCGGTGAAGAAGGCGCACGGAGCCCAGATGGGCAGAGAGCTCAGGTTAACTCGCGTCATTAATTTTATGGTACAGGAACCGAAGCCGCCCCCCTCAGGGCTCCGAACGGAGGGCTGCGCTGCCACCCTAAGGAGAAAACGCACGGAGCCTCGATGAACTGAGGGCTCGGACTACAAGAAATATGGGCTTTTATAACGTTTCACTTATGTCATAGAAAGTACAATTTACGTCACATATCACAATTTGTGGCACTCGCGTGACGAAAACTCGTTCGTCGCCTATTCCCCGTAATAAAAGGTATTAGATGACGAAAATGCTTTTTTCGTCACAAATTTTTTGACGATTCTCGTGATGTCACTAATTAATGACAATAGTTTTTGTCATTAAACATGCATAAAAGGTCACAAAAACCTTGTATGTAGATGACGTGGCGATGACTTGGAGCTGACGTGGCAGCACGCTTATGACGATTTAAACATCTACAAATCGTCACAAACCATTGTATGCGGATGACGTGGCAGTGACTTGGACTGACGTGGCATCAGATTTATGACGGTTTAAACATCTATAATACGTCACAAAACCTTCTGTGCGGATGACGTGGCAGTGACTTGGAGCTGACGTGGCAGCACGCTTATGACGATTTTAACATCTATAAAACGTCACCAAACCTTTTATGCGGATGATGTGGCAATGACGTGGAGCTGACGTGGCAGCACATTCGTGACGATTTGGTTCGTTGCAAAATGCTCAATGGCCCAAGAAAGCCCATTAGTGAACATTCTAATTCATAGGCTAAGCCCAATTGTGAGCCCATTGAAACCCATATATTATTATGGCCCATTGCATCCCATCACAAACATAACAGAGCCCATTTAAAACGTCAGCCCTTGCACGAGCTTCTGAGCCTTGATCTCCCGCGTAGGGTTCGATCGCTTGTTCTCCGACGCCTGCAATCGCAGAAATCAAAACCAAACCAACCCACATCATTAGAACCGCAGGCACGAGAGGGACTGAATGATTCAACGGGAAAAATTGATGGGGGCGGTGCCAGGAGCAGCGCATCTCCGGAGAGATCTGGGATGCGCCGATAAGGAAGGTGGGGGCGGATCCGGTGGGCGTCGGGGCTGGGATGGCTGCCGACGGGCGGATCTAGTCGCCGCCGAGGCTGGACGCGTGCGCATGCTGCTCGTGCACGGCAACGCTCACCGCCGCCGCCTCCAGCGCCGCATCGGGGGGTGGCGGAGGAGGAGAGACCGGGGTTAGGGTTTGGGTGGAGAAGGGGATCGCCCGGGAGAGGCAGGCGAGGAGGAGGGATTTCGGGAGCCGTCGCATCCCTGGGCATGGCTCCATCGCGGGCGGTGGAGCTGCGCGCGGGGAGGGGATGGGAGCGGGGGAGGGGAGACGGAGGTGGAGGAGGCTGAGGAAGGGGAGCAACGGCGGAGGAGCCTGAGGGAGGGGAGGGAGGGCGAAGGAATTAGGGTTTCGGGAAAGCTCTATTTACCTGACGTTCGGATCATCTAAATCCTCAAAGCGCGATCTAACGGTTAAAAATTGTATCATCTGGTGGGCCAAATATTTATTGGGCCCAAATAACCTTGTTGCAGCAGACTTTTACTGCTTAAGATTTTTCTTTTTCTTTTTTAAAGCACCCTTTGAAGTAACTTGCAAACACAAAAATCTTAGATGCCCTAATACATTTTTAAATTTAGAGTAATACATATATAAGTTGTTGTGTAGAAGTTTCAAAAGAAAATTGATGACGTTTGATACTTTCTATCATTTAAACGATTTTCTACATGTTTGTTGAAAGTTTCTAAGTTGAACTATATGTACTACTAATAAAATTTAAAAATTGACACAAAAATTATTTTTTGGCTTATATATTCCATACTACTCCATATCAAAGAGATAGATGAAAAATTCAATTGTCTTCTAGGGTCAATTCAAACTTCTACCTCAAAGTTACCACATAATAATTATAATAATATTTGAATTTGGTCAAAAAATTCTACAAATTGGCATAACAACATGTTTTTGGTCCACAATATTTTCATAAAAAACTTTAGTTGTTTTAATAAAGTGATAACATACACTGCTCACAAATGGATAGATCTCTAACATTGTTCCATACAACTCTAAGTCAAACTTTGAGATTTCAATACCTCATAACATGTTTCAACTTATATGCACCTCAAGTTTGGCCACTACCTTATTTTGATCATAACATTGTCAAATATGAAGTTACATTAGCAACTCTTATGCAGAAGCATGTTTTTTCTATTTCGTACTTCGGTGAAAAGGACAAGATATATAACAAATTCTACAAAATAGTAGTTTACATGAAAGTAAATGTCATGATGTGAGAGAGCGTGATTTTACAAAAAACTAGATACAAGAATAATCAAATTTGGTGTTTTATGAGGAAGAAATACCGATTACAAGTTTTAATTCCGGATCGAAAAGAAAAAATGAACTATACATGGTGTTCTTCATCTTCCCCCTCGGCATTGCCACATGGCGGAATAGGATTGGTGCGCAGCCAACAACCAGTTATAGAACAAACAAATAGAAAATATAATGAACTTGTCGATAAATAAGTTGTGGCGTAATGGTTAGACGTTTCGATCTGAAGCTCGAGAGCCGTGTTCGAACTTCTCCGTTGCCATGTTTTTCTCGTTTTTTAACAGAGATGTAAACGTCGCAATTTTGTATAAGAAAAGCGCGGCACCCTACTCCAGCACAAACCAAAGCGTAGAGTGTTGGTGAGTCAAGACAGTTTGATCTGAAGATCCCGGGTTCGAACCAACTTGGGTTCAACAATTTTTCGATCCCTCTCTACAACCTATATTTTTCTCATTTTTATTGTTTGATACATCAATATGAGAAGCTAGATTATCCATCACAACTCAGTAATCATGTGTAGCGCAATGGTAAGTCTATTGAGCCCAGCGTCCAACACCCGGGTTCGAATCCTTTCTTGGCGCTTTTTTTTTTAACAATTTTTAGCGGTGCGCGGGGTCTCGTTGAGCTGGCGCGGTGGACTGACTGGCCGGGGCGCCAGGGGCCCGTTGAGTTGGCGCGGCGGCCAGGTGATGGGGCGAGGGGGCCAGATGAGCAGGCGCTGATGACGTGGCCCTGCGCTACCGGTTATTATTTTTCTGTAAATAAATGATTAACAATAAATGTATTTTTTTACCAAGTACTACCAAAATTCAATGCATGGTGTAGTGGTAGGGTCGTTGGTTGTCATTTCTCCAGACCAGGGTTCCAAACCAATGTGTTGCAAATTTTTTCTATGCAAAAGCATGTCTTTTTTTATTTCGTACTTTGGTGAGAAAAGACATGGTAATTTACATTGCTAACTTTTTTCCATATAAAAATATGATAAAACTTAATTTACATTGCCGACTTTTTTCATATGAAAACATTACAAATTTTAAGAAAAGTAAAAGGGCTGAAAAAATGCCATGTAAAGCACATGCTAATTGTAGGACCCATTTGTCCAAGTGGCAGTGGGACCAATCTCTAACTATGTTTTTTTCTTTGAACAATTTGTGACGTTTAGATTTTGGCATTAATGACAAAATGAAGTTCGTTACAATTTTGATATTTAACTACTTTGTGACGATTTTTAATTACTCGTAATGACGAACACCTCAATTTGTCATTAAGCTATATGATCTCATATAAAACGGCATAAAACTTAACACCATAACGACGAATCCACTTAACGTCATTTGGAATTTGTCACAAAATGTCATATTTCTTGTAGTGTCCACGCAGCGTGGCCACGCCTCACAAGTTATGGAGGCTGAAGCCGCCCATCTGGTCATGCGAGAATTGGGCGACTCCGGAGGAAGCAGGGAAGCAGCACAGCATCCCGAACCCCCAGTGACGCCGGCGGGCCTCCCAGGCTGGCGCGCGGAGCCCAGATCGTCGGAGATGTCAGCAAGAAGTTATCGAAGGCAGATTTCCGGAAGGCGTCTTAGGTAGTCAAGTCGAACAAGCAAAGAGGTGTAGGAAACCATATCGGATTAGCCGGGGCGATTGAGCTCGGCTCTAAATAACCGAAAATGGGCCTGCACGCCCAAGTGTCGTGTGATGTAACTAAGGGGCACATTCATCCGCAAAACTCAAAGGGAGAGGGTATAAAAGGTGCCATCTGCTACTTGTAAAGGGGTTGGCATTTTTGGACGAATACAAGAGCAGTTTGGCCTACCTGTTTTGTTCAGCTTGTTCACCATTGTGTTAGGTTGAAGGGTTCACGCGGACCTGAAACCAACAGGAAGAAGACACGTTGACGAATGAAAGTGGAAGACGTGGACGAGTCAAATGCTGCCACGGTGATGAATAAAATGACACCACATGGATGAGTAGAAAAATAGCCATGACGGGACACGTGCCGCCCGACACGTCCCCTGCAAGCACGGATAGACGCCACGTCACCCGCCAGCGTGGATGAGAGCCATGTCATGTGCTAGCGTGGACCGGAACCGCGACACATACTAGCGTGGACGGTGCCACGTGGATCAAGTTGGTTTTCTGACGAAATTCGTGGGTCATCGTAGAAGCAAAATATTTCTATGACGAAAGGGTATTCGCCATTGAAAAGAACACTTCAATGACGTATATGGCCTTTTCATCGCGGAACCACAAATTTTATGCTCATTCTATGACGAACGTCATTTCATAATTAAGTTGTCACCAAACTTTCTTAATGATGAAAATTGCTTGTTCTATGACGAAAACAGTTCATCACGAAAGCAATTATTACTAATAGTGGTTATAGGTATCCACATTAACGTTTTAGTGAAAATATATGGATATAGTATGATTCAGATGTCATATTCAAATTTCCATCCCAACAATGCTCTTCTGTGTGAGCATGAGCGTTGCTGCTTCAACCACTTTGTGGATGCCACGTGTCGGCCTGGGAGGGAGCCGCCTGCCTAATGCGGGGGTGCCATGAATTGCCTCTAAATTTTATTCTCTCGGATTCCATCATGAAAGTGTAGGCCGTCCTTCATCACCTATATATTAATAGGTGAGATAGGATTCCACAAAATCAATCAAATGTATACACATCAATCAATTGTTAGAAATCTATATAATGTAGCATGTTGCCTATATGGGATTATATTTATACTTATTATCTAGAATTAATTCCACCTACTATATAAAAATTTATTTCTCAACACAAAAGATTGCATATCCTGTTGTATATAGAGGCGTATCCGATTCATGTCTCAGTTGGATTAGGTTCACATAAATTGGTGTTGGTTCCCTTCCTATATATAAGAGGACCACATGCCCTCTGAGTTCTACATAGAAAAACAGCCAAGATGTTACCCGCCAAAGGAGCACTTCTCCTCTTGCTCGTGTGCTGGATAGTACTTGTCCACCATGTGGCTGCTACGCGAGATCACCAAGAGCGACTCATTCCTCAGGATCTCGCGAGTCAACAACTAAACAATGATCGACATAGCATATGCACTGAGACGCAGAAGCAGGGCATCCTCACCACCTGCCGTGAATTCATCATCATCTCTGGGGGCTCTGTTGGAGTACCACCTAGTGATGGTCCGTGCTGCATCCACGTGCAAGGCGTCCTGAACATGGACATGAGATGCATCTTCAAGTTACTTACTGGTCAAGAGAAGAAGCGTTACAGTGAGACAAAGATCATGAGCCTTAGATATCAATGCTGCACGTAATCGTCTAACACTTTTCAGTCACTGCGCAGTACATGTGAGTGCTATTAAAATAATAAGCTTCTAACACTTTTCTTTTATTTTGTCTATCCAGTCCATTTGCCGGACCACCGTGCATCCTGTCACCGACGTGCTCTTCGTAATAAGCAGTTTGAAAGCAGACATATACATCTCTGCTAGTTTATAATAAAACATATCAAAATATGATTATTATATGTATCTTCTATTGGGAGAAGTGTTTGATAAATGGCTGATCTTGATCAATGTTCACCATGGATGTGACATGTTCTGCCCTAAGAGGCATGCGTGCAGGCATATATGATGTGCCATTACTGGAGAGCACTTCATCCGTGCTACTGCTAAAATGTTAACCGTGCCTGTTATCCGACTGCCACAATCTTACTATTACTAGTTGGAGGCTCTTTTGAAGCCTCTACGTGAAGCCACATAGGATCCTAGGTGGACACTCTAGGAAAAAAGAAAAAAAATTGAAGCCTCTACGTGAAGCCGCCTAGGATCCCACGTGGACACCCTAAAATTACCCACCAAAGCCATTATGAATAATAATCTAAACAACCTCTTCATCTATGTCTAAATTACCCACCTCTGCCACATAAAAAATCAAATCTAAACTATCCTCATCCCCTACGTGTCCTGGTAATTCTAATGAAATACATATTAGGTGTCCTCGTTGTTGGAAATCAGTTGTAACAATATCTATACATGACTGCGTCCGTTATGATCTTGTGGTTGGTTTGTGTACGTGTCCAACATCTATCTAGTAGATATTCTGTTGTAAGTTGTTGCACACAGATACGCCTTGCCCCACAAGTTGTAAACATCTCGATGTAATCTTGTTTAGGGTTTTAGCCCTATATATATCAACATGCAACCATGGGATGCCAAGATAGGCTAACCACGTTCCTCTCTTTCTTTACATGGTAATCAGAGCCATTCTTCCACAAACACATCTGCTCTAGCGCCATGGCCTCGTCCTCCTCCTACATCGCTCGGCACTCCTACATCGGAGAAGCTTGCTCGTGACAACTTCCACTACACCACAACCCAAAATTACCAACTGACCTCAGTCGCTAAAACTCAATAAGAACCGTCGAACGGTCCGTCAGCAAAGTATGATGACGAACCATCCGTCGGTGATTCCAGGTTTAGTGAGGCACCATCCGTCGGTGAAACAATATAAATTTTCCATATATTTATACCGACTGGTCGTACACCGACTGCAACCGTTCGTCGGTGTAAGTTTATACCGACGGACCCCAAGTTGCTACATTGACATTTACCCACTGGCCGTCCGTCGCTGTTGTCGGGCTGTGGTGTAGTGTTCCTCCTCTGGAAGGCCCAAGTCATGCCGGCGATCCGGGGTGCTCAGCTAACAGGCATCCTTGATGGATCTATTCCAGCACCCCGTACGACAATGGAGGTCATTGATGAGGACAAG
Organism: Urochloa ruziziensis; assembly: GCA_015476505.1. NCBI lineage: Eukaryota > Viridiplantae > Streptophyta > Magnoliopsida > Poales > Poaceae > Urochloa > Urochloa ruziziensis. Next base: position 44,348,052 of record CM027121.1, on the reverse strand, counting down.
AAGAAGGTCGTCGTCACCAATCCCGCGTACGAGAAGTGGCTGCAGCAGGACCAACAGCTGCTCTCCTACATCAACAATTCCCTCTCCAAGGAAGTCCTTGCCCAAGTGGCCATGCTGGACTCGTCTGCGTCTGTGTGGAAGACGCTGGAGACAATGTACTCAGCGCAGTCTCACGCTCGGGTCACAAACCTTCTCATGCAGCTCGCCAGCACCAAGAAGGACGACATGACGGTGGTTGCATACTTCAACAAGATGAAGCAGATCTGCAATGAGCTCGCCGCTGCAGGCAAGGTAATAGAAGATGACCAGATGGTTTCTCACATCTTGACAGGGTTGGACTTTGACTACAACCCGCTGGTGTCTTCAGTAATGGGGCGCTTCACGCCCATCTCCCTCGACGAGCTCTTCTCGCAGATCCTAGCCTATGATACTAGGCTGGAGATGCTCAAGGAAAACTACAACTCCGGCTACCAATCCTCTGCAAACGCTGCATCAAGGGGAAGAGGTGGCAATCATGGAGGCCGTGGAAACTACCGCGGTCATGGTGGTCGCGATGGCGGCCACACTGGTTGCGGACGCGGCAACAATCAAGGTGGCGTCGCCAAGAACCAAGGACCACCCAAGAAGGTGCAGTGCTAGATCTGCAAGAGGAAGAATCATGAAGACCCAGAGTGCTGGTACCGTTTTGAGAAAGACTACGAGACTCCCAAGATGGCCGCTGCTGCAACAAATGCGTACGGCTATGACACAAACTGGTATGTTGACAGTGGATCAACTGATCACATCACCAGTGACCTAGAGAAGCTCTCCGTCCGTGACAAGTACAACGGGAAGGACCAAGTGCGCACGGCAAATGGTTCAGGTATGAAAAATAGTAACATCGGTTATGCAAGTTTTCGTACCCCTGAAACACATCTACATCTTAAAGATGTTCTTCATATTCCTAGCGCACATAAAAGTCTTATCTCAGTTCAGTGCCTAGCTTCTGATAATAATGTTCTACTTGAGTTTCATCCAAACTTTTTTCTTATAAAGGACCAGGAAACGAAGAAAGTCCTTCATCACGGTAGATGTCAAGGTGGCCTCTACCCTCTAGCAGCTCATCCACCCCAAGCAAGTCATCACAAGCAAGTCTATGGCGTCAATAAAGTGCCAACCACTCGGTGGCACGATCGTTTAGGTCATCCCTCCTTTCTATTGTCGAGAGAGTCATTAGAGATAATAATCTCTCTTGTATCAGTGATCATAATAAAGAGACGATATGTGACTCCTGTCAAAGAGCCAAAAGCCATCAGCTTCCTTATAATAGATCTTATAGTGTTTCGTCTTCGCCTCTTGAACTTATTCATTCTGATGTTTGGGGGCCGGCAACTCTCTCAGTGGGGAAGTTTAGCTACTATGTGAGCTTTATAGATGACTACAACAAGTACACGTGGATCTATTTGCTACAACAAGTACCTATTGGGGGGTGAGTACGAAAAGCTAAATTCCTTCTTCCAAAGAGTTGGGATCGCCCATCATGTCTCCTGCCCACATGCTCACCAACAAAATGGTGCAGCTGAACGAAAGCATAGGCACATCGTTGAGGTTGGTCTAGCTCTTCTTGCAAGTGCATCCATGCCTCTAAAATTTTGGGATGAGGCCTAACTAGCCGCTGCCAATCTCATCAATATCCTCCCTAGCAAAGTCATCAACTATAACACACCTTGTGATCTCCTTCTTAGTGAAAAACCAGACTACAATTCTCTTCAAACCTTTGGGTGCGCTTGCTGGCCAAATCTTAGGCCTTATAATCCGAGAAAGCTCTCTTTTAGATCGACCAAATGTGTGTTTCTAGGCAACAACACAAGACACAAAGGGTTCAAGTGTCTTGAGCTTTCCACAGGGCGTGTTCACATCTCGCGTGATGTAGTATTTGATGAGACACACTTCCCTTTTGCTACTCTACATCCAAGTGCCGGTGCATGACTTCGTCGTGAGATCCTTTTGCTCCCTGATCATCTTCAGAATCCAGACGATGGGGTTACTGAAACTGCTAACCTTGATGTTACTAATCACCTGCCAAGTTCCACATGTCTCCCTGCAGACCAGCCTCACGGTGGAGTACAAGATCCAGTGGGCGATGTTGTTCTTCTGGACACAAACGCGGACAGCGCAGAAGATCCCGGCGTCCATCCCGGAGCTGATCTGCTGACAGGATCTAGTGGCGATCCTAATGTTGATCCGCCTGCGGCGACAGGAGCTCCTTCGGCGTCTCCGAGCTCGACACGTGGGGGGGGGGGGGGGGGCAGCAACGACCCCGACACGGATCAGGGGCGTGTCGGCGCCTGCCGGCCGAGCCAAACTGCGCCATCAACCTCCCACAGGGCAGGATCCTCTACATCAGGATCCGGATCTGGTGTGACTACTGCATCACCAACAGAGTCAATTTCTCCAGCCTCTGATTCTTCCTCTCAAGCTGCTTCATCAATGCTGCCAGCTTCACGACCGCATACCAGATTACAGAGTGGCATTGTGAAGCCCAAACAGTACACAGATGGAACAATAAGGTACAACTTTCTTTGTAACAAGGGAGAGCCTAGTAATTTGTTAGAAGCACTTGCAAATCCACAATGGAAGCATGCAATGCAGCAGGAGTTTGATGCACTGGAGAAAAATGAGACTTGGCATCTCATCCCACCTAAGCAAGGTACAAATCTAATTGATTGTAAATGGGTCTATAAAATCAAATGGAAAGCTGATGGTACAATAGATAGATACAAAGCAAGATTAGTGGCAAAGGGCTTCAAACAATGGTATGGTATAGACTATGAGGATACTTTTAGTCCCGTTGTTAAGATTGCTACTATAAGATTGGTTTTATCAATTGTTGTGTCTAAAGGTTGGTGCTTAAGACAGTTAGATGTGAAGAATGTGTTTCTTCATGGTGTTCTGGAAGAAGAAGTCTATATGAGACAACCACCTGGCTTTGAGAGTAGTAAGTACCCACAGTTTGTATGTAAGTTGGATAAAGCAATCTATGGGTTAAAACAAGCTCCACGAGCCTGGTACTCTAGGTTGAGCTCAAAGTTGATTGAGTTGGGGTTTAAGCCATCAAAATACGACACTTCTCTATTTATTTATATGAAGGGAGAAATAACAATCTTTATGCTCATATATGTTGATGATATAATTGTCACTAGCAATTCTCCAGAAGCTATTCCAGCGCTGCTAAAAGATCTGAGGAAGGATTTTGCTCTCAAGGATCTTGGGGAGTTGCACTATTTTCTTGGTATTGAAGTCAAGAGAGAAAAGGATGGTATTATTCTTTCTCAAGAAAAATATGCAAGAGACATATTAAGTCATACAGGTATGACTTCGTGTAAGCCATCTCCTACTCCACTTCCTTCTACGGAGAAACTTTCAAAGTTTGAAGGAACTGCCTTGAGTATTGGTGATAGTACTAGATACAAAAGCATTGTTGGGGCTTTGCAATATTTAACCTTGACCAGACCTGATCTAGCATATTCAGTAAAAAAGTTTGTCAGTTCCTTCATAATCCAACCACAGTGCATTGGACTTCTGTCAAAAGAATTCTCAGATATATTAAGTATTCTATAGATGTGGGGTTGAAAATTACAAAGTCAACCTCGCGACTGTTGAGTGCATTTTCAGATGCTGATTGGGCAGGAAGTGTGGATGACAGAAGATCTACCGGTGGTTTTGCTGTGTTCTTCGGCTCAAATTTAATTTCTTGGAGTTCGAGGAAACAAGCAACGGTTGCTAGATCAAGCACAGAAGCGGAGTATAAGTCGATGGCGAATGCGACTGCAGAGATCATTTGGATGGAGTCACTACTGGCTGAACTTGGAATAAAGTTACAACAACCACCGTTATTATGTTGTGATAATATGGGTGCTACGTATTTGTCAGCTAATCCTGTTTTTCATGCTAGTGCATAACATATTGAAATTGACTTTCACTTTGTTCAAGAACGAGTGGTGAACAAACAATTACAAGTTCGGCTCATTCCTTCCAAGGATCAAGTGACAGATTGTTTTACAAAGTCTCTTCCGTCACATAAGTTTGAAGAATTCAAGTACAATCTGAAACTAGAAAAGAAGGCTATTTTAGATTGAGGGAGAGTGTTGGAAATCAGCTGTAACAATATCTATACACCGCTGCGTCCGTTATGATCTTGTGGTTGGTTTGTGTACGTGTGCAACATCTATCTAGTAGATATTCTGTTGTAAGTTGTTGCACACAGAGACGCCTTGCCCCACAAGTTGTAAACACATCCCGATGTAATCTTGTTTAGGATTTTAGCTCTATATATATCAACATGCAACCGTGGGATGCCAAGATAGGCTAACCACGTTCCTCTCTTTCTTTACACTCATCACCATATATCCCCTAAGTGACCTGGTAATTCGAATGAAATACAAATTAGTTGTCCTCCTCACGTAACTCTCAAGAACCATATACTAATCCAATACAGGGCGTGAGACCTTCCTCGATCTCTCTCCCTGCCCTTCTCTTTCATGGACAAAGGAGAAAAATGATCAATCGATCTGGTGACTCTCTCCTTGGTCTTTCTCTTTCTCATGTTCTCTTCCCTGGCTCATGCATGGGACATACGAGGGAAAAAAGGGATCAATGTGATTTGGAATGAGTTGTGTGGCGAGAGAGACATGGGTATGGTCTTTGTAGAGAAGTTGTTATGTTCATGCTAGCACGGTTGTGCTTGATGATATATGTTTTTATATTAGAAAAGGTAAAAATGTATTTCTATTTGCAAACCATAAAAATTAGCCATAAAATAGTGCTACTTCCACGCATCCTAAATATTAAACATGCAAAGAATATCATCAATATTTCTATTATTCATTTGTATCATAAAATATCTAAACCTATGCGGAACATGCAAAGATAATCCTAAAAATAGAATAACAGTTGTATCTGCATATATAAACTAACCCTCTATCATTATAAAAAACAATCTCAAAGTACTATATAATTGCTTCCAAATTAACTTTTATGCAACTGTTATTATAAAAAAGTAAATTCAAACATATAGCTGAAACTATGTTTCCAGTAAACACATGTCAAACCTGCTTGGAAAGTGTGATGCTGGTTGGCGGCGCAAACGCACACCAAGACCCACCGCAAGCGCACGGATCATTGTAGCTCTTCCCTTAGAGTACTCCCCCAAGGTTTATCAATCCGTGGAACAAGTGGGATGTTGGCTCTTACTTTATACTAACCTTATAACGAAACTTGGTGTATGAGTTGTGTAGAAAGACAAACTAAACTAGATTAATCTAGTAGCAAAGGTGGACACAAGAGAGCGAAGATTGATACAAGAGAGCAACAAAGATAGATAAGTGTTCCCTCCCTAGGATCTAGGTTCATACGAATATGCATCTACTACACGAATGGGTTGCCTTCACTAGCATCATAGCGGTTATGCGGTCGCTCGGCCTTTTCCCTCTCGCATACTGTCACTACACAAGGGTAATCATCACCTCGCTAACACATCTATATCAAAGCATCCATAGAGTTAAGCTAATCACCACGATTACCACAAACCCTACTAAGATCATGTGTTGTACAAGAGTAGAGATCTCACACATGTAAACGAAGCATTGTAAAGACATAGACCATGAAGTATTGATAGGCATAAAGTGCATGTAGAGGTTACATATCATAGATCCATACAACCCTAGGGATTAACAGAGGCATTACCCCATCATCTTACAGAGATTGATGCACAAAGGGGTGATGGAGACTCTGAGGAACGTTGTCACCGAAGATGGCGGCAAGAGAGGAGAGGAATGCCCTAGGACGGCACCCTAGGGTTCCTCAGCTTGAGGCCTTCCTTGATCTCCTAGACCTCCGCCGGCGTTCGTCGTCGCGGTGAACTTATCCAGTCTCTATTCCTCATCTTGTGGTGAATGGATCTGAATGGTGTATCAATGGTATGTCTTGGGGCGCCTAGAGGTTGTATATATACTCCTTGGGGAGCCTTGGGTCATGCTCTTCCTTCCCATCCACGAAACCCTTGCTTAGGAGTTAAGCAAACTTGATTTCCATAAGATCTATCTCGTCCAGATTTTCCTGTTTCGCAGCCCTTCCTTTCCGAGGTCATATCTCCCACGTCTTGGAAACAAAGTTAAGATCTCCAAAACCGCGTGTTCCATAGGTCCAAATCGAAGCTCTCGACGATGGCTACAACTTTGGTATTCAATGTTTTGACATTAGAGGCCGTTTAGGTCTCCGAATTTGTCCTGGAAGATCATGCTGTCCTGGGCTGCGTGAATATCTCTAAGGTTGACTTGATCTCGTGGATAACTTTCCAAATCTCCAATTCCTTCATGCTTAAGTCTCCCAAGCCCAAGGTTCATTGAATGTGGACACCTAGGACAATGAGTTGGGCTATGAAAGCCCACATAGTCCATTAGTATGTCGGTCGGGCTTCCCCTTCTAGTATTGATTCCGCCGGGCTTGGTGTTGGTATTGGGCTTTGAATATAAATGCACCAAATTGGGTCATTTTCCTGTAAAAACACAATATGCTCCAAAATACAACACACATGTGGAAACGGGGTTATTTCAGTGCCAAGTGGCGAGTTAGTATATGAATTAATCCAAAAACTCCACTTTGATGGCACTAAAAGCGTGTCAATTAAGAGCGCCAACAATCCCTCCATGCTTAAACCTTGCTCGTCCTCGAGTAAGTCAATTCTTGCTTAAGGGAAATCAGCATTGCCTTCCAATATCATCCTTGCACTTAATCATGCATAACAAGACATATTGCTCTCTCTTAAGAATTTAACATTAATGTTCAAGTTGTGACCGACTTCTTTTTCATTATGAAAGATGGACTATCAATAAAGATCAAGCCACAATAAGAAATAAATGCAATGCTCTCAAACTTAAGTGAACTTCAAACCTTTACCCTGTTCCATTGTGAAGAATTTTCAAAAATAAGCATATCCAACATAAGTGAGGTTCTCTTGCAAAAGTTCATGGAAACACTCATCTCATCAAGTTTCTCAAACCTATACTAGATTATTTTAAACCTATTCTACTCATATATTAAAGTGGAAGGCTTATGTGAAGCTTGGTAGGTCAAAACAATCATAGCAAAACATTATATCTAAAATATTGTTAAACCAAGAGAGAGATCTATAGGATTTACCAAGACTAGTCAAAAAGGCCATGATAAAACAATGTCTTTGTCGAGAGGGAGAGAGTGGACACACACTTTTAGATGGTGGACATGTGCAAATGGCAAATGGTGATCCCGAGGCACAAATGAAGTCCATGTTATCAAATTGCACATGGTTGGAAAAATTGAGTATGGAATATATCTTTTAGGCACTAAGAAATCGATGAAACAAAAGAACTAAGGAGCACATTTATTTATTTTCTTCTTTCTTCTTTCTTTCTTTCTTTTCATTTTTCTTTTCTATCTTTTTTCCTTTTATATGCTCCTTAGAACCTTTATAACATGATACTTACTCAGCGGTGGTCAGAGGTGATGCGATGACTCTCCCCCCATGCTTGAAGGATTGCTCGTCCTCGAGCAAAGGAATGAGAAATTAAATCACAACTGAGTAGAGTATGAAATCATCTAATCTTTCAGAGAGTGACTTGAATCTTCATGGGAGACTTCCACAAAAATTTTCGAGGCCACCAGAGGCAAAAATGCCTCTGGCTGCGCAGCAAGGAGGGGACCAGGCCGCGCCACCTGGGTTGTTCCTCCCTCTGTTGCTTCTGATTTTTCTCCAGTGCATTTGTAGATGCTTCCCAAAGTTATATACTTCATGCGGTGCCTCTGAACCGTCTGAAACTCTGACAAATAAATCTCCATACTCAATTCTTTTGGGTTGTGGTGAAGGAGGTAATCACAAATAGATGTTTTTGGTTTAGGGTGGATATGCAGCGAAGTTTGCGATGTTCCCAATGTGGAAACTCACAATGCATGGATAGATAGGCTAGCAAAAAAGAAGTTACGCAAAAATGGAATGGCCAGCTTCTTAATCTTGTACCAAAGAAATCTATCTTGATCCAACTCATCAATATATAAGTTTGCAATCTAAGGTTTCATCATGAAAGAGCATGCATAAATATATAGGCTTTGGTAGGTAAAACTTTGCAAGAGTTTCACCAATGTAGATAGCATAAGTGTTTGGTTTTGATAAAAACAACACAAGGCATCAGTTTATCCATAAACTTAAATCAAAGAGCAATGAAATGTATGTGGGTCTTAGAATAAAGTCATTTAACCTCCACAATTAAAAGAGCTGGTAATTAAATAGATTTAATATCATGTTGTAGAGAGCAATTAGCCAAGGCATGTATAACATCGTGTAGGTAAAATAAAGCGGCAACTTTCATCATTTTTCCATAAGCATAGACAATATAAAACATCGAGGTGAGCACATGGTCATGCCTATTTATTGAAAAGAAAACAAAAGAAATCTAGGTTGTCCTCCTAGTGGCCATGTTATTGATGAGATAAATATAAAGGTTTTCTACACTAAGGTCGGTGGCACGTGTATGTACAAGCATTTAGAAGAAAAAGAGAAGGTCCATGAAAATGTTACCGTATTGTAGTCTTTCGTGGTTTGTTTCTAACAAATTCATGTATTGAATGTAGCATACTAGTGTCTTGATTTTCCAATGCTCCTTAGCTCCTGAGTTTGATCATGTGTGCTTAGTTGAACCGCTGCCCAATCTTCTCATCAACGTCATCTCCATCTCCTTTGTTTTGTTGTCATCGTCTTGTTGCTGCCTCTTCTCCATGGATTTTCTCCCCTATACAGAACAGAACATATACCAAAATATATTTCTATTAATATTTTATGAAATTACCTTTCCAACGTGTGGTCATTCCTCAAAAACGGAGTTCAAACGAGGGAGTTATGCCCGTTTTGCTTCGGGCTGCGTGCTGTCCAAAACTGATTTTCAGGACGTGCGACATTCAGTGATTTGGCCATAACCCTTTGTAGGAACCTCCGATTGACTTGACGCTTGATCCGTTGGAACATAGACTTCATGGGGCCTCTTAATATCCAAAAATATTCCATTATTTGCTTCTGAGGTAGCACTAAAGTCTTGATGACAACAAAAGTTTCTTGTGTATCGATGCAGAGATGTTTGTGGTCTTGATCTTTTCTCTTTAGGCATCATGTTCAATATCCCAAGGTGCAAAGACTCCCCCATGCTTAGCATTTTGCTAGGCATGGAAGAAGAAGACAAAGTATCCTATAATCTTCGTGTGTGGCTTCATCCTTGTTTTTCCTTCGATTTCCTTTTCGTGAGAGCATTTTCATCTTGCCTGCAAAACATTTCAAGTGCACATTCTATCCCAAGGTGACGGTTGGGAGTAGAAACAATTGCCAACCTTCCAACAACATATCCAAAGACTTTTAACTTGTGGCATAATTTGTCTAGTAAAAAAATAAAAATAAAAACAAAATGGGTGTACGTGAGTGCAAAGTGTGTATGCAAATGAGAGGAAAGCATATAAACAAAGACAATGTTTACACCTAGTTCTAAACACCATGTTTACAACCAGGTGGCTAAATTTCTCCATAGCCATAAAAACTTCTTAACCAAGGTCAAAACACCATGCCTATCCCAAGATTAATAATTCTTTATAGCACAAGAAAAATAAAGCGCATAGCAAAGTTAATAAACCAACCAATGCAACATGAAAAGTTAGCAAGGTTTATCGAATTGAATGATGACGTCGACAATCATGTTTAAACACCACATTTACACAAGATTGCAAAAGGAAAATTCTTACCTTAAGCATTAACATGGATTTCAAAGCATTCATCATTAAGTATATAGAACAATCAAGCGAACTATATGCAAAACATGCAAGGCTAAATGCAAAGAAAGCACGAGTGAATTATATGATGACAAAATGCAATGCATGCGTGAAAATAAATACGAACATGAGCATGGTGGTGGTCCAAAAACTAGATTAATTGGCCACAAGTCAATCATCATAGGACGGTGCTATCATTTATTGTCTCTAGGAAAAAAAAGAAATGGGTTGCCTCCCGAAAAGCGCTTCATTTAAAGTCATTGAGCTTGACTTTCTCACATACCTCTCATTGTTGTGAAGCCATGATCCTTTATGCAAGAAGTAAAGGTTTTCATGCAGCTTTCTTTCACTCCTCATACTGAACATGATCATTTAATGGAAGATGTGCCCAAACTACCATCTCTTAAATCATCGTCGTCTCACTTTTCATCGCCCACTACAGCGTTTTGTCACTGATGCAACGCCTCCAATTGGTTGCGTTATGGGTATATTTGTTGCAATTGGTACGTATCGCAGCGAATTGAAGTCGTCGTGATATTTTTTGGCTCGTTGCTTAAACCGGCGTTGCGAGAAGTTGTCGCATCGAATTGGAAATGCGTTGCGCAACCTGTGGCGTGTCGCAACGTCGTATGGCATGGCAATAGCCTACAGTCACAATGATCACTGGCATTGTGCTTTTGTTACTTGCAATGATTGTCCATCATTGCTATAGTTGATATTGCAACCATGGGGGATTGTTGCGAGTGAAGGGTGTTACAACGCACTGGTTGTGTGGCGATACGTTGAATTCATCGTGGCAACAGAATAGCTGGATATAGCAACGAAGTCACAGACGTTGCTACATGCTCTAGGGTAGCGCAACAATGAAACACACGTTGCTAAATGCGATCAGGATAGCGCAACGAGATATGTCATTGCTATTTGTGATTAGGATATCACAACAATGTGCTCTTCGTTGCTACATCTCTGTGCCTGTTGCAACGGAATTAGTCATTGCTATATACATAGAGCTGGCGCAACAGAGGGCGGTGTTGCTATATCCATCGATTTGTATTGCAATGGACTATGGCTTTGTTATATGCTTCGAAGCTATCACAACGAAATATGGGTCGTCGCTATATGTTATAGGGTATAAGACAATGTATGTTTGATCGTGGCTATATGGTACTATGGTAACGCAACGTAAATTGGTCGTGGAGATATGATCATATGTATGGCAACAAAAATGTTGTGCTAGCGCCTCATGCTCATTCTTAATGTAACAGGATTTTCATAATACAAAACAATCATGTAACAAATGTTGTAACACAGCATTCAATGTATCTAAGTAAGGACTCTTGTCCATACATCCTTCACTCCCGGTTTGCATGATGGCCATCATCTTATCTTGAGCTCAAATGTTGAATGTATTTTTCAACCATGCAACATCAGTGTGCATACGCCAGTCTTATTCTGCCGTTGATCGAGTTGCATCCTGTGAAGACAGACAAATGAGAGCATTACTTGTTATGTAACTTTGTGATTCAAATTGGTCTTGGAATGAAGCAACATCAATTACAATTGGCCTTGGAAAATGGTAATTGTGGCGACCATCCTTTGGATGTCCTTTAATCACCTGTATCAGTCCCTGGATCAGTACGCTGATACAGGTTTTTCACAGGATTAGTATTGGAAGCAATAAACGCGCAGTAAATAAAGAATATCTACCTTCGCCTTAGCAGAGAGTGGCATTATGACCCATTCGAGGAGGGAATGGGCCGGGATGCCCTACCTGTCCATGTACCTGTAATCATTTGAAAGCAAGGCTGAGTACATCTATGATTGGTACTCAGCAAATCCTGTGTGAAATTATGATGTATGCAAGGGAGTGAGGTTATCCTTTGGTGGAAATATAAATATAAAGTGGAGTATTATATATTTACAAACAGGGGTGGGAAAGAAGGATTAATAAGTTGTTTGGTCCTGGAGGGGCATCTCACCCCTGCCAGTCCCCATGTTTTAGTTTTCTCTTTCCCAGAGGCCATGAAGGTCCTTCTGGGCCGGCTTATGCCTCACTCATCTGGGCCTCCGCCCATCTCGTCATCTCATACTTCATTACTACTGGTGATTGCTAATCAACGGGGGCTTTGACCAAATGGGCTCATGACCGAGAGCCACGGCTATCGACAGATTGGTTACTCTGTAGAGGTTGCACCCTATGCCATACGGTCGGTCAGTCCATACCCCCGCGGAGGGCGGTACCGACCTACGAGACCCGTACCCGCCGGTGTCTGTCTCCAGACTGCATTTCCTAGGTCCAGCCAAAGGTAATACTGGGGGCTAAACAGGGGCTACTAATCTACTGGCGGGGTGTGGGTCAAGGCCTCACATTACAGGTCATTCCCGAAGGCCATGTCCTTTTTGGCCCGTATGGCGGTACTGGCACTGGAAAGACTCTCCCGTGAACCGGTCCTTATGCGACCAGAGCAAGCCTTTGAGACAGGATCCTCTGCCGAGGCTGTCTCCCTCACTCGCAAGTCCGTCCTTAGTGGTTCTATTATTAGTTGGTTCCTTTTTATATTAAATCCAACATTCACTCTCCTCTCCCGGAATCTCTTCTGAATAACAAAAGGTTTAGAAATTCCTAAGAAATCTACTTCTAAATAACGCTCGGTCATCGACAGGTCGTGACCGGGGTTATTATTAGGATATTGGGCTAGAAGTGGCTCTAAATCAAGGGATAGGTGGAATATAGAGGGTTCTCCTTATGTTTTAACAAAGTATGCATTCCATGTTATTAACTTGGTTGATTTTATTATGCAGGAACTGGGACTGGCATGACCAAGGAGTTGGTTGCCAGGACTTGCCTTCCTGAACGGTACTTGGACGTCCGCTAATGCGTACGTTTTCGATGTTGACCAGGCTTGGACTTCTGGGCCTCCGAGGCTTCGGCATCTTGATCAGAGCCTGGTCACGCCAACGACCTAACGATCAATAAAGTATGGAAAAATAACATTTAGTAAAACAGTACATCAAACAATTCTTATAGAATAGAAATAAAGGATAAAAGAGATATTAAGAGATAATCCATTAATTACGGTAAATAATTAATGGATTCAAAGGAATGGAATCTCCAGGAAATTAATAAGTAATTTCCTCGGAGATGATCGAACGGTTGGGGAGTTATATGGATTTCTAAGAGATAACCCCCAGATGACGGCGGCTTCTAAGAAGGGCTTAGAACAGTGGGTACGAGGATTATTGGATGGCTAAGCAATAGTCCCGGAATAATTAATGGACGATTGTATTAATTATTTAGAAATAAGTTTCTAAATAATTAATAGAACGGAATGGAGTTGGGTAGCACAATGGCTAGGATTCTATCAAGACCCCGGGTTTTGATCGGACGGCGAAGCGACGTCCGCGGGGCTTTAGACGGGGTTTAGGCGGGGTGTTTTGAGAGTGCGACTGGGATTTGGAGCTAGGATATAAACCCTAGGGCAACAAGCATATGAAAATCTTTGGAATAATCCCTAGTATTTATATAAATTTCCTAGGAATTTATGGGGTTTTAGAATAGGATTGGTAATAATTGGGGTGTACTAACGGGGCTTTTCTATTGGATGAGAGTGACTCTTTTGGGATTTCGGGTCAAGAAATATCCTAAGATGGTTTAGATGGCTCTAATAGGTTTAGAAATATTCCTAATATTTTGGAGAATTTTGGGGAATTTTTGGAGTGAAGGAAGTGCTCTAATTAAAGTCTTGTGTGTACTCACCGGGGTGTACCTAGCAATTTCGCTAGGGCTGACGTAGAGGGGTGGCTGGCTGGCGTGGGCTGGTGGGGCCCACTACACGGACTGTTCCGTGGGCCGGCGCCATGGTCCGCGGTCACTGAGCCAGCGGTCCACTGGACCGTGCCTACGGGTGGCCGGGCACGGTGCTGTGCCGTAGTCCGGTCGTAGACCGGGGACGCGGCCGGCTCTCCGGTCCACATGGACCAGACCCACCAAGGGTGAGGCCGGGCATGGCCCATCCGTCAGTCAAAAGGGGGAAACGGGAGGAGGGGCGACCAGAGGGGTCGTCCCCTACATCTGGCATGGCCGCCATGGAGAGGAGGCAGGGTAGCTCGGGCTCGTCCCGATCTCAGTGCTCCGGCGACCGTGGGCTGAGCGGAGGGCATGGGTATGGAGAGGGACGCGAGGGAAACTCGTTTCGGGCCTTGGATGGGGGTCAGAGGAAGGGTGGAGGGGCGGCCATGGGACGTGCATGAGCTCGGCTCGACTTGGGTTGTGTTGAGGGAAGGGAGGGGTGCTTCCCCTATTTATAGGTGAAGGAGGCGCCGGGGGAGTTACCACGTCACGCGTGGTGGTCAAGGAGGGCGAGGCGGAGCCCGACGCGTGGCGGTGCTTCCCCGTCGACGGTGAGCTCGAGTTGGGCCGAAGGGGGGGTGGCGGCGCCGCACCGTGGATGCGGTGGAGCTCGGCGACAGCGACACGCGGCAGCCCCAAGCTCTGGGGCTTCATCACGGCCGTGGAGTGTGCATCCGGCGGCGGCGGCACATCCGTAGGGGGAGGGAGCCTACGGCGGCATAGGGTGCTACAGAGGGAGAGGGGTGGTTGGGCGTTGGAGAGGCCATTAATGGCGGGGGTGAGGTGGCGGCGTCGCAGATGCCTGGGGCTAGGGGGGAAAGGTATGGGCGCGGGTTGGTGAGGATGATGCACGCGGTGGCGTGTGCAGGGCGCACGGCGGCGGCGCGCAGCACAGCGCGGCGTTCGGTGGTGTGGCGCGGTGTCGCGCAGTGCGGTGCGGCGGCGTGCAGCGCAGCGCGGGGCGGCGCTGCGGTGGTGCAGGGCGCGGCGCCCGCAGCGGCGGCGGTGACGCGGGGCTCGCCGTAGTGGCGTCTCGCGGCGGCGGCCGGGCGCGGACGATGGTGTCGACGACGGCGTGGTGACCTTGGGGCGGCTTGGCATGGCGGCGGGGTGTGGCGGCGTTGGGGCGATGTGAGACGGCCGCGTGGTGGAGCTATGCCGGCGTGGTGTTGTGGCGGCGGTGGCGTGGGAGAATGGTGGCGATGTGTGCAGCGTGCGGTGGTGGAGCATGCAAGCGGCGCAGTGCCGGCAGACGGCGGCGCTGAGGGATTGACTCCCCAGCGGCGGCGTCGCGCGTGCACGTGTGCAGCGCGTGCGCAAGGGAGGGGCGTGCGGGCCGGCAGGCTGTGCGGTGCGAGCGGGTCGCGGCCTGGCGGCCTGCTGACCGGCCAGGGGAAGGAGGGCGCACATGGCCCATGGAGGCAGGTTGGGCCGAGCAGCGAACTGGGCCGAGCGGGTTAGGCTGGAGGAGGAGGTAGGAGGGTGGAGGAGCGGGCCGTGGCCCGTGCGGACAGGCTGGGCCGGAAGGAGGGAAAGAGGCGGCCTGCGCAGGAGGAGAGACGGATGTGACTCGGAGTTGGAGGGGAGAAGGTGGACTTTGACGACGGACTGCGAAGGTGGTTTGGGCCGGAAGTTAGGATTCGGCCCATTAATCAAATAAAGGTTTTTCTATTTATTTGAAGTAGGATTTGGGTTTAAATTTGAATGGGGGTTCGAATTCAAAGAAGTTTTGATGTGAGGGTTAAGACGAACATTGACTTGGGATATTTTGGGAGGATTGGAGATAGGGAATTAATATTTAAATCGGATTTAAATATTAAACCCAAGAATTGGGATGGGGAAATTCTAAACATACAAATGCAGCACATATGATAAATTTGAATGCATCGTTTGATTTGAGGAATGTATATTTTGAAATATTGTTAGGGAAGTAATTATGTTTAATTTTGAGAAAAATTTTGTGAAGCCTGGATTTTTAAATGCCTTAGAAAGTAGGGTGTTACAGGGCTACCCCACTTAAGGGAAATCTCGTCCCGAGATTTGGGGTTAGAAAGAAAAGCTAGGGTTATCTTATTATTTTTCTTGGCGAATGCGGGAATCGAAGTTTCTAACTTCCATCCCAAGGAATTTCTTCCTCCTTCTAAAGTTTGAGATTATTTCTTCTTGTAACTTATTTAGCCTCTATTTCCATGTAAGGGAATATTATTACGATGCTTTTGTCCGTTATTCCCTGAACTTGTCCAACAATTTTCCGGCCGTACCTGGAATGTCTTGAGGATAATCTCCTTTCTGTGTTGTTTTAATTCTCAAGTTCTTGAGACCGGATCTCCTCTCTTCCTTCTGGGTCACTACCCCACTTAAGGAGAACTAACTTGGCATTACGCTGAGATTTTCCTTTTTCTCGTAGATATCTTGGATTCTTGGGGTTTCTGTCTAGACTCTTTATCCAGGACTTTTCTTTTATCTTGTTATATCCATATCGGGTCCTGGTACTTCCATAATAACTCGTTCTCGATCGTCAGAGTTATTCTGTACCAGTTTATTTCCTGTGAACCCTCTCCTGTGGTTCTTCCTTCAACTTAAGGAAAATTGACCCAAAACTTCCTTAAGTTTAATTCCTGATTTCTCCGTTAACTCTCAGAGTTTCTTTACCCTTGAGAGTGCTATATTTTTATCCAAGTTTCCAATTATTCTAGGTTCTTTTTCGTTACTCGGATATATCCTTCTTGGGTGTATTACCCCGTGGTTAGAGATACTGCTTGGACACATTACCTCCATACCATCGATCTCTTAATAGTCTTAAGAGATGAAGCTTGGGGAAGGTTGTGATTGTAACCGGGGTCACATTCACTCGAACTTGGCAAAACCTCCGGGGTTATTTGGTGGAAGCAGAGTTGGTGTAAAACTTGGATGACCACTTCTCATCCTTTAATTTGGTATGGTGATTCTTCTGAACACTTGAGAAGTGTCTCCTTCCATTACGGCGGGATGGTCCATATGCTTGTGACCTTTCTAGTGGAATGGGTCTCCATACCCTATGTGGTGATTTCTTCAAATCACTCGATTTATACCACTAGGATCCATCCCTCAGGTTTCTTTTATCCGGGTGGTTTGCCTCGAATGCTCAAAGGAATGAGCATTGTTTATTCCTTCCTTTGGTGGAATGATTTCCACGGGGTATTTAGAGACATGTCTCCTTTCGAGGGATATGGTTGGAAATTCCAAGATTACAGGGGTTCATCTTGGGAATGATCTCGGATAGGTAACCTTGATGGCAGACACGGGGTGGTTACCGTGGTCGAAGGTACGGTGGGTTAACTTCTCCGAAATGATCGAAAGGTTAAGATTACGAATGACCGAGAATGTAATTGAGGCGCATTTTCTTTACAGAAGCTTGCATGCCTCAATGATCTGTAGGGTTGGAGAGATTTCCTCATTAGGAGAGGGTTCTCGATCCTCGGAGGATGTATATGTTTCGGGAGGGTTGGTAAAGGGGCCGCAGGTCAGTTAGCAGTGGTGTATCATCTAGGAAGTAGATACACACATTAAGCTTGTAGGGTGTTCGGGTGGGAGTGTGGACGTGATAGTGGTGGGCAATGGATGTATATATGCAAAGGCTCCTGGACAGGATTGCAGGGGTGAGCCTTTCTTAAGGAGGGTATCGACTAACCCGGGGTATTTGTGTGGTGAGTCCGGGTTATGGACGAAGCTATTTTGAGAGGAATGGGGTGTGGGACTCCAGGGATGACGATTTATGGAGTCTAGGAATGCGTTCTCTGAGGGGAATTGATGGGGTGTTGGTTCTCAAGGGTACCGACGGTGAGGATTAGTGGGGGATGACGTCGGTGGGGGAAAATCTTTTCAAGGAATTATGCGGCATATCTTTAGGGGATAGTATCGATGGAAAGTTGGTTATACGGAATCTGGGTTTAAACAGAAATGGGGGAGGTTTCTTGGGAGAGTTGGCAACAGGTTTGGCTTAATCGGGAGGCCAAAGGAGACTAATTCCATCAAGAGGCTAGTTTGGGGAATAGTCTCGAGATGTCATTATTTGGAGGGACAGGGTTGGACTTTATGCCAACGGCTTCGGGGTTCTTATGACCCTGTAGATTGTAGGATTAAACTTGCAACTGGGATTCTCGATGTGATTCGTCACATCCCATCTTTTTGATTTCCTCAGCTTTTGCAGATTTTTGCCATATACTCCATCAGATTCTTTGGAATACTGACCTTTATCACATTAGGTGTATAGGATTGTCCTATACTGTGCGTGTGATTGTTCTGTATTTTTCCGGAATTTGTGGGTTATAGGCCCACTTTCACTGATTTCTATAGTTTTCCACAGGTAAGATCCTGGTTGCTCCAGGACCTACCCCACTTAAGGGGATCGAACTTGTATTCCTTCGACGGACCTTCGGCTTTATTTCTCAGAGGTTTTCCTTATCTCTGAGTCCTTGCTCAACCTGACACAATTAGATGGGTTTAGATTAAGGAAAATCCTTAGATTTTCAGAAACGAGGGAGTCTAACCACACATCTTTACAAACAAGTATCAATCAACCCTACAACTACTAGATAGGTGGGGACTAATGACTAGGTTTAATCAAGCATTATTCAATCAAAAATACGTTACTACTAGGCGTTAGGCTTATACTTTAACGCCGTGCCTAATACCTCCGTGATTTCTTCTATTTACTCTGCCAGCTCTAGCTTTTCAGCTAGACTTTCTTTCACAATTTCTCCATGGTCTTGGATCATCAACCAATCTTCATTCATGTGATCCATACCTGTTAGAGTAATATTTGGAGTTAAGCATAAGGTAAGGGAAATTCGGGGTGAAACGAGGATTTTTCGAGAAATCTCGAAGGATATGAGGAGAATAGAAGGTTTAGAGTTTCCTAGCGTGTATGGTCTGTCTTACATGGTGCTAGGAATTTATTTATTGCTCTGATACCATCTCCTGTGGCGACCATCCTTTGGATGTCCTTTAATCACCTGTATCAGTCCCTGGATCAGTACGCTGATACAGGTTTTTCACAGGATTAGTATTGGAAGCAATAAACGCGCAGTAAATAAAGAATATCTACCTTCGCCTTAGCGGAGAGTGGCATTATGACCCATTCGAGGAGGGAATGGGCCTGGGATGCCCTACCTGTCCATGTACCTGTAATCATTTGAAAGCAAGGCTGAGTACATCTATGATTGGTACTCAGCAAATCCTGTGTGAAATTATGATGTATGCAAGGGAGTGAGGTTATCCTTTGGTGGAAATATAAATATAAAGTGGAGTATTATATATTTACAAACAGGGGTGGGAAAGAAGGATTAATAAGTTGTTTGGTCCTGGAGGGGCATCTCATCCCTGCCAGTCCCCATGTTTTAGTTTTCTCTTTCCCAGAGGCCATCAGGGTCCTTCTGGGCCGGCTTATGCCTCACTCATCTGGCCCTCCGCCCATCTCGTCATCTCATACTTCATTACTACTGGTGATTGCTAATCAACGGGGGCTTTGACCAAATGGGCTCATGACCGAGAGCCACGGCTATCGACAGATTGGTTACTCTGCAGAGGTTGCACCCTATGCCATACGGTCGGTCAGTCCATACCCCCGCGGAGGGCGGTACCGACCTACGAGACCCGTACCCGCCGGTGTCTGTCTCCAGACTGCATTTCCTAGGTCCAGCCACAGGTAATACTGGGGGCTAAACAGGGGCTACTAATCATCATCCGCTCCGCGGATGTCGACCCGGGTCCTCTGAGCTCATGTAATAGGGCCCTCGGCCCTCAGGGTCTCCCTACCCTGTACTCTAGTCAACCCGTGCCGCCCAGTCCCAGCCCTCTGTCTGGGGCTGTCTCCAGTACACCCGTTCCCGACTTGGTGCGTGCCCGACTAGGCACCAGGCGCTACCTGGTTCGCCGGTCGGCACTCTGCACCAATCCTACGGCTCCTTGGGATGGATTGTCTAGGATCTACTGGCGGGGTGTGGGTCAAGGCCTCACATTACAGGTCATTCCCGAAGGCCATGTCCTTTTTGGCCCGTATGGCGGTACTGGCACTGGAAAGACTCTCCCGTGAACCGGTCCTTATGCGACCAGAGCAAGCCTTTGAGACAGGATCCTCTGCCGAGGCTGTCTCCCTCACTCGCAAGTCCGTCCTTAGTGGTTCTATTATTAGTTGGTTCCTTTTATATTAAATCCAACATTCACTCTCCTCTCCCGGAATCTCTTCTGAATAACAAAAGGTTCAGAAATTCCTAAGAAATCTACTTCTAAATAACGCTCGGTCATCGACAGGTCGTGACCGGGGTTATTATTAGGATATTGGGCTAGAAGTGGCTCTAAATCAAGGGGAGGTGGAATATAGAGGGTTCTCCTTATGTTTTAACAAAGTATGCATTCCATGTTATTAACTTGGTTGATTTTATTATGCAGGAACTGGGACTGGCATGACCAAGGAGTTGGTTGCCAGGACTTGCCTTCCTGAACGGTACTTGGACGTCCGCTAATGCGTACGTTTTCGATGTTGACCAGGCTTGGACTTCTGGGCCTCCGAGGCTTCGGCATCTTGATCAGAGCCTGGTCACGCCAACGACCTAACGATCAATAAAGTATGGAAAAATAACATTTAGTAAAACAGTACATCAAACAATTCTTATAGAATAGAAATAAAGGATAAAAGAGATATTAAGAGATAATCCATTAATTACGGTAAATAATTAATGGATTCAAAGGAATGGAATCTCCAGGAAATTAATAAGTAATTTCCTCGGAGATGATCGAACGGTTGGGGAGTTATATGGATTTCTAAGAGATAACCCCCAGATGACGGCGGCTTCTAAGAAGGGCTTAGAACAGTGGGTACGAGGATTATTGGATGGCTAAGCAATAGTCCCGGAATAATTAATGGACGATTGTATTAATTATTTAGAAATAAGTTTCTAAATAATTAATAGAACGGAATGGAGTTGGGTAGCACAACGGCTAGGATTCTATCAAGACCCCGGGTTTTGATCGGACGGCGAAGCGACGTCCGCGGGGCTTTAGACGGGGTTTCGGCGGGGTGTTTTGAGAGTGCGACTGGGATTTGGAGCTAGGATATAAACCCTAGGGCAACAAGCATATGAAAATCTTTGGAATAATCCCTAGTATTTATATAAATTTCCTAGGAATTTATGGGATTTTAGAATAGGATTGGTAATAATTGGGGTGTACTAACGGGGCTTTTCTATTGGATGAGAGTGACTCTTTTGGGATTTGGGGTCAAGAAATATCCTAAAATGGTTTAGATGGCTCTAATAGGTTTAGAAATATTCCTAATATTTTTGGAGAATTTTGGGGAATTTTTGGAGTGAAGGAAGTGCTCTAATTAAAGTCTTGTGTGTACTCACCGGGGTGTACCTAGCAATTTCGCTAGGGCTGACGCAGAGGGGTGGCTGGCTGGCGTGGGCTGGTGGGGCCCACTACACGGACTGTTCCGTGGGCCGCGCCATGGTCCGCGGTCACTGAGCCAGCGGTACACTGGACCGTGCCTACGGGCTGGCCGGGCACGGTGCTGTGCCGTAGTCCGGTCGTAGACCGGGGACGCGGCCGGCTCTCCGGTCCACATGGACCAGACCCACCAAGGGTGAGGCCTGGGCATGGCCCATCCGTCATGTCAAAAGGGGGAAACGGGAGGAGGGGCGACCAGAGGGGTCGTCCCCTACCTCTGGCATGGCCGCCATGGAGAGGAGGCAGGGGAGCTCGGGCTCGTCCCGATCTCAGTGCTCCGGCCACCGTGGGCTGAGCGGAGGGCATGGGTATGGAGAGGGACGCGAGGGAAACTCGTTTCGGGCCTTGGATGGGGGTGAGAGGAAGGGTGGAGGGGCGGCCATGGGAGGTGCATGAGCTCGGCTCGGCTTGGGTTGTGTTGAGGGAAGGGAGGGGTGCTTCCCCTATTTATAGGTGAAGGAGGCGCCGGGGGAGTCGCCACGTCGCGCGTGGCGGTCAAGGAGGGCGGTGCGGAGCCCGACGCGTGGCGGTGCTTCCCCGTCGACGGTGAGCTCGAGTTGGGCCGAAGGGGGGGTGGCGGCGCCGCACCGTGGATGCGGTGGAGCTCGGCGACGGCGACACGCGGCAGCCCCAAGCTCTGGGGCTTCATCACGGCCGTGGAGTGTGCATCCGGCGGCGGCGGAACATCCGTAGGGGGAGGGAGCCTACGGCGGCATAGGGTGCTGCAGAGGGAGAGGGGTGGTTGGGCGTTGGAGAGGCCATTAATGGCGGGGGTGAGGTGGCGGCGTCGCAGATGCCCGGGGCTAGGGGGGAAAGGTATGGGCGCGGGTTGGTGAGGATGACGCACGTGGTGGCGTGTGCAGGGCGCACGGCGGCGGCGCGCAGCACAGCGCGGCGTTCGGTGGTGTGGCGCGGTGTCGCGCAGTGCGGTGCGGCGGCGTGCAGCGCAGCGCGGGGCGGCGCTGCGGTGGTGCAGGGCGCGGCGCCCGCAGCGGCGGCGGTGACGCGGGGCTCGCCGTAGTGGCGTCTCGCGGCGGCGGCCGGGCGCGGACGATGGTGTCGACGACGGCGTGGTGGCCTTGGGGCGGCTTGGCGTGGCGGCGGGGTGTGGCGGCGTTGGGGCGATGTGAGACGGCCGCGTGGTGGAGCTATGCCGGCGTGGTGTTTGTGACGGCGGTGGCGCGGGAGAATGGTGGCGATGTGTGCAGCGTGCGGTGGCGGAGCATGCAGCGGCGCAGTGCCGGCAGACGGCGGCGCTGGGGGATTGACTCCCCAGCGGCGTCGCGCGTGCACGTGCGCAGCGCGTGCGCAAGGGAGGGGCGTGCGGGCCGGCAGGCTGTGCGGTGCGAGCGGGTCGCGGCCTGGCGGCCTGCTGGCCGGCCAGGGGAAGGAGGGCGCACATGGCCCATGGAGGCAGGTTGGGCCGAGCAGCGAACTCGGCCGAGCGGGTTAGGCTGGAGGAGGAGGTAGGAGGGTGGAGGAGCGGGCCGTGGCCCGTGCGGACAGGCTGGGCCGGAAGGAGGGAAAGAGGCGGCCTGCGCAGGGAGGAGAGACGGATGTGACTCGGAGTTGGAGGGGAGAAGGTGGACTTTGACGACGGATTGCGAAGGTGGTTTGGGCCGGAAGTTAGGATTCGGCCCATTAATCAAATAAAGGTTTTTCTATTTATTTGAAGTAGGATTTGGGTTTAAATTTGAATGGGGGTTCGAATTCAAAGGAAGTTTTGATGTGAGGGTTAAGACGAACATTGACTTGGGATATTTTGGGAGGATTGGAGATAGGGAATTAATATTTAAATCGGATTTAAATATTAAACCCAAGAATTGGGATGGGGAAATTCTAAACATACAAATGCAGCACATATGATAAATTTGAATGCATCGTTTGATTCGAGGAATGTATATTTTGAAATATTGTTAGGGAAGTAATTATGTTTAATTTTGAGAAAAATTTTGTGAAGCCTGGATTTTTAAATGCCTTAGAAAGCAGGGTGTTACAGTAATGGCATTATTAAAGCATTAATACAGTCCATACCTGTTGCTGTTTCTTTAACCCAGCTCGTGTTTTAGCAACGCTTGATACTAACTGATGTGAAGTAGTGAACTTTGTAGGTACATTAGATCCTTTCGCACGACTCCCATTGAATAGTTTCCTTGTAATGGGACCATTAGCTTTACAATTGCCATTATGTGAGGGGTCTTTCGTCTTTTGTGTTGTGGCAGTGCTTGTTGGATCAATATTCTGAATTAAATAATTATTAGAACAATGTTAATAAACATAAATTAAATTCACGAAGCCATCATTATTGGAAATGATTGTTCGATGTCCTTACTTGGTTTGCTGCTTCTTCAGAATGCACTTGTGGTGTTGCAGGGATGATATCATTCCTGTTACCGGCTTAACCTTCCAAGGAATCATTGCTGTTTGCAGGGGCATCCTATGCAAAATAAATGAATTTTGTTATAAAATTAGCCTCATAAATCTTTTGTCAACCACAAGCATTTGCCATTTGTTACCTTGTTCACTGTCTCTTGAATCGGTAGTACTGTTGCTGCAGTAGTGTTTTCCTGAGTAGTGGTAGGTCTTTCTTGTGTATTGTTGTTGGTTTGAGGGGGGGTCTGTGCATTTACAAATACAGCAGCTAAAATATCTGTGACAAATATCCAATTGCAACAAAAAAGAACCACCAAATAACCAATTTGTAGATTATTGTGAGCATGATCCATATGTCAGGAAAGTTACCTCATTTGGCACTGCACTTTGATTTTGTGCCATAGGTGCTTGAAACTCCCCCATCAATTCTTGTCTAATTGAGGCTTTAAGTGCTTCCTTTTCTGCTTCCTTGTCTTGTTCATGCCTTTGAAGCTTTTCATTTAGCTCACGTTCTCTATCTTCCAGAATCTGGAGTCTATTCTGAATCATCCTCTCCTAAATAACTTTCTCTCTTTTTTGATTCGCCAAGTACCCTACGCCGCGTGACTTGGTGTGTGACGACCCGGATTTTCGTAATCGAAAATCTGACTCCCTGTACCATTGTGATAGTCCCTGGATCAGTAGCTATCACGTACAGAACTCATCTCAACATAATATCATATCCATACAATGAATTAGATTACATAGAAGAGATTTACATCCATACCATCATGAAAATACGAGTAAAGTACAAGCCCGACGGGCTAAGCGACAAGCGGAAATCCTGCGTAGCTGTAGTTAGGCTTCAAGTCTTCTTCTTCGATCAACACCACAGGCAACTCGAGTGAAGCACACAACCCTTTTTCCATGCGTCCAAACCTGCAAGCTCACAAACTATCCCCAAGGAGCGGGATAGGTTCACGTCACCATCTGTATGCAAGCTTTAAGTGGCCTAACATCTAAAGGTATAAAAGTATTTCAAGAAAGGCTATGGTTTCCTATGCAATAGCAGCAATAATAGTCAAGGTATCATCTCCACAAACCATTCCCAAATCCCACCTCACATCACATCACCTTCTTCACACTCGTCTAAGTCGATGCGAGAGCTCCCTCCCCTCGCACCTCACCAACTACGGCCGGATCCTGAAAGAAAAGGGAGCAGACTCTCCTTCTCCCCGTCCGTAGCTGCGAACCTTAATCACTCTGTCACTGGCTAAAATCAGGGGGAGGTAGAAGATCCCAAAATATGAGAGGTAACAGGGAAAGTGGGCAATGTCCATACCGAGGACGCGGCTATACGTATAGATTCTAGACTCTGCAGAGCTTGTACAACTGGACCCACTCGGGCTGCGAGATGGCCGTCGCCAACTCGAGACGCAACCCACAGCACAGACCCTAACCGCAATGATGCCCGCCTGCCCTTCCTGTCTCGATCCATCGGCTCGCAATCCAATGCTTCGGAAGCTGTGTTGAACTCTCCCTCGGGGGCCAGTCGGGGCTATAGTCCTTCGGGGAAACGGTCTCTCCCGTTCCCGTACACCATCCACCTGATCTTCTCGCAGTGCAGGCATCGCGCTAGATAGGAAGGCTGGAACCCGTTCATATGGGTAAGCGGTAAGTATGTGGGGCCCAAATAAAGTTACCCCACTCGGTTTCAGACCGGGGCGAGCGTCATCGTCCAAAAGGCGTATCCCCCGTAGAAGAACGCAGTCGCAATACCCACTATAGGTACTGCCGCCAACTCCTGTGCTCCTATCCATCCATGTGCCCGCCATAAGCACGGTGTGGGACCCCCTCGAGAGCAGGGTCTCCCGGCACCTCGATCAAAGATCGAGTTGTTATAAAATGCTCGCCCCCGCCAAGTTTCTCCAAAAACACCTTCTCCTGCCGGTTTTATCCCCACACACGCCAAGAATCCTAATCCACAATATCCCATACACATGCAAGCAGCAGCATAGCAATCATATATAGGTGTAGTAGGCAATCAAGGAATAAGGACATATGAACAGGCTATGCATGGCTCAATCATCATCATCATGTAATGAGCAAAGCGCTAGCATTCTATTCAGCAATGCCTAATAGGGCAAAGAATCAAGATGGGCGTGAACCTGGAGCACGGCCCTATATCTCTTCACTTCAGCGTAGTCGACGTCGTCGAAGTAGTCGATATAGTCCTGGTCCTCCGGGGAATCCTAATATACGGATATATAAATAAATACCGACAACTACTAGCAATGAACTCCAAATAAGAACCAATAGAGAGCCAAATAACAGCAAACACTATTCTATCGTGTTCGTCATGATTTTAGAAAAATACTGAAACTGGTTTCATATTTTTCTGAGCTACGGTTGATTTATTATGAATTTCTGAAGTTTAAATCAATTTCTTGGTTTTATAAATAATTCCGAAAACGAAAAAGAAAAGGGACAGGGACCTATTTGTAAACTGCCAGGGACCTAAATGTGATTTTAGAAAACTTCAGGGGCCAAACTGCAAAAATGCAGTGGGCTGGGACTTGCTGACGTCATCGTGGGCCCGGATGACGTCAACGTTGACCGGTCAACGTTGACCAGGTCAACGGTCAAGGTCAGCGGGCCCACAGTTCAGATAGTGGGTCCCATTACTCAGTTGGAAGGGCTTTGATGTTAAATCTAAAAAGGGGCTGTGTGAAAGCGGCCAGCGGCTGGCTGACGTCATTGATGACGTCGGCAGCCGCAAAGGATCCCATATGGCTAGTTCCCCTGTGGCTCAGGCGGTGTGGCTCGGCTTGCGGCTCCATTCGCGGGATGACACGTGGCGTCGGGCGGAACGCGGCGGCGCGTGACTCTTCTCCCTCCCCTCCGCCGGACGGCGAAGCTCGCCGAAGATGGGGTTCTTGGCGGCGCTGGGACGCGGACCGACCCCAAACTCGCCGCTATGGTCTAAGACGTCACGACGGGGGCGATGGTCACCCTCAAGTCCGGCAGGTCCCGCCAGAGCGGCGAAACGGCGAAGTCCAGATGCGGCGGCGCCGGCGAGCTCGTGGTACTCGCACACGGGCGCGTTTCGCTTGACTTAATCAAGCGTGTGTGGCTTCAACGGAGCTTGGCAGATGGGTAGGTGGCCAAAGGCCGGAACTTGGCTGCGTGGCGGCGCGAAGACGGCCGGCGGACGGCAGCTGTCGGAGGCAAGGCCCCACCGGCTTTAGTTAGGCATGGGCAAGGTCAGTCGGTGGTTAAGGATGGCTAAGGCGACTCGAAACTCAAGCCTTGATACCTTGCCGTGGCTAGCGCGCATGGCGGCACGGCTGGCCATGGCGGCGGCGGTGCGGGGCACACAGCGGCGGCAAAGGCTCGCACGCGGGTCGCGACATCGGCAAGGCACGGTGGCTGGCCAAGCTGTAAGGCAAGCAACGCACACAGGCTAGCAAGTAGTTGAGTTAGCTAGAACGTGCACGTCGATTTGAACATGAGCTAGCACAACCGCTTGAGGGTAGGAGCACCTGCACAAGGAGACACGGCTCGAACAAGGAAGGAACAAGGGCAGGTCCGGCATGGTTAGTATGAACGGCGGGCGCGCGACTGTCTTGGTCAGGCATGACGGCTTCAACTTGGCCCACGCGGCGTTGTTCTCCTCGGGCCGCAGTTTGGTGTCGGCGTTCCCTTCCTCCGTGTGGTGGCCGGTGGCGCGGGTCCAAGTTCCTCTTTTTCCGAAGACAAGGACATTGATGGGTGCCTAAGGTCTACGAACAAGCGTTCACGATGTTAAAGCCTAGACCTTTGGCTCCTAAGGTTCGGTTCGGGCTGGTTTAGGAAGCTCAAGAGGACGCACGGAGAGTGCTCGGTGAAATGCCGAAAAGCGGCGTTCACCGTGCACATCGAGGTTAAGGTCGCGCTTTGGTTCCTCTACGGCGTGTACCTGCACAACACGATGCTTGGCACGAAGGCCAAGCCACAAGTACGAGAAATGCAGGGGCTTTGTGCGTCGTCGGGGCTTCGGCGACGACGGTCAAGGCACGACGGCGGGCCAGAACAGAGCAAGAGGGAGAGTAGGGTCACGAGGTGCTCACGAAGTTGGAAGGAGTGGCTGGCTCGGCTTGGAGAAGAGGTTCCTCGGCGCGGCGACGGACGACGGGATCACGTTTCCTCGGACTCGTTGGTGTCGCGACGCTCTTCTTCAGCCCGCGGACGTCGGCGGCGGCGTGCTCGGCGGCGGCGCTGCAACTCCGGGTGCTTGGCGTCGTGGTGTTCGGCGGCGAGCTCGCGGTACGGCGGCGGCGACGTCGATGGCGTGGCGCTCCAGCTTGGTGAAGGCAGCGGCTCGGCGTCGACGACGGCGTCGGCTTGGTGGCGACACCCTGCTGCTCGGCGGCGTGGACGACGTCGTGGTGCAGGCCTGGGCGAACGGCGGCGCGGACGGCGTCGTGGCTGCAGTTTCTGCTCCTACTCCAGCTCGTCGGCGTCGTGGTCGACGGCAGCGACGGCTCTTCAGGGCGCGGGCGCTCCCCCTCTCCTCTCCTCTCCCCCCCTTCTCATTCTCCTCCTCCCTCATCTCTCTTTCTTCTCGGCAGCAGCAGGAAGCTTGGGGTTTTCTGGGAGCGGGCTGGTGGATGGCGGCGCGGAGGGAAAAGTAGAGCGGCTGGGCAAGGGGGCTGGGATATTTATGCCCGAGGGCTAGGGTTCCAGGGCGAGTGAACGGCCGGCGATTTTTGGCTTCCGGGCCAGGGACAGATGTCCATCCGGGCGGTAGCGTGGAGGTCACGCGGCTGGGCTAGCGGCATCCGAGGCTGGGCGAGCAGGTGGGCGAGGTGCATGTGCGCTGGCGGTCAAAGGGGCAACGGCGGCAGCGTTGCTTCTACGCGAAGCGTTGGGCGAGCGGCGCGCTGCTGCCTGCTGGTTCACGCCTTCACGGTCGCGAGTGCGTACGCGAGAAAAGCAAGTCGGGACCCGGCTGCAGGGGCAGAGCACGGGGGAGACGCTGGCGCATGCTGCCTGCCTGTTGTGGAACGGTGGGCGCTGGCCGATCCGTTTCGTTGAACGGCAACGGAGGCAGAAAGTTGGAAGAAAGGGGAACGACGGCAGCGAGCAGAGGCGTCCGCGTGAGGAAGACGACACTGTTGGCGTGGCATGCATGAGCGGTGATAGCTGGGCTGGGCTTCACGAGGTGTAGCTGGGCCGGATCAAAGGAGATGCTGGTTTGGGTTTCACGTGTAGGAAGGAGGTTTGGGCCAGCTCGTTGTTTAAGTCTTTGTTAAGCGTGATTAGCTCGTGAAACAAAAGAGGTCGGACTCCACGTGAAAATGAATGAAGGAATCTGGACATTTGAGATTATTAGCACAAGAAATAAATTGGTAGCAATTTATTTCGTACAAACTTGATACAAATGATTTAGACTATTTTCTGGGAATGAATTAGTTAGCGAGAAACTAATTCGAGAAGCCAGAAAATAACATCATAATTCAAAGTAAGCCTGTGAAAATCTATTACGAATGAATTAGATTATTGTCGAGATTGAATCCATCGGCAAAGGATTAATCCAAAGAGTCGACAAATAAAGTCATAACTCATGTAGTGATTTCCAAAAGAGGTTTGGGATTAAACAGGTGAAGGTAGTTAGCTGGGTCGACGATGTTAGCATATTAGCAGGCCGAGGTTAGCGAGTTAGCAGGTTGGTCTCCGGGCAAGGTCAAGTTAGATAGGGTAAGATAGATAACTAGCTTTTGATTTATATTTGAGATTAGATTTCAAATATAAACCACACTCAAAACAAACAATTGAAATTCAAATAAAATCCAAATCACATATGCATGGTCATGAAATTGTTTTATGCACAATTTAATTACTAGGAATTTGAGAGAGAGAATTTAACTTAAATTGTAAATTAATTCATGGCTCACAACATTTCAATCAAAAATTTTTGAAATCCTGATTTTTCATATAAGTAACAGACTGCAAATTTGCGGGATGTTACATGGTGCCTTTGGCTCCTGTTGTCTCCTTGTATGTCTCCTGGAAAATCTGTTCTTCCTTGGCAGCTAACAAAGTGTTACTTGTTCCTTCTTGATCGACCTCATCTGATTCTTC
Organism: Urochloa ruziziensis; assembly: GCA_015476505.1. Classification (NCBI taxonomy): domain Eukaryota; kingdom Viridiplantae; phylum Streptophyta; class Magnoliopsida; order Poales; family Poaceae; genus Urochloa; species Urochloa ruziziensis. The sequence goes on along the minus strand of CM027121.1, from coordinate 44,318,420 downwards.
TATCTGCAATCTCCTGGCTGTATGATGCTGAGGGCAAAAAACGAGTGTATCAAATCATATGTGGTCACGTTCAGTTTCCGGAAAAAAAATTATAAGGTGCAAGATCATGCATGCTTGTGTTGAAACTAGTACTCACATAAATACTCTCAGCCACAAATGTCGACCATTTTCCGTGCTTCGTGTGAGTAGTCTTCCAAAGTTCCAAAACTCCAGGCTCGGCACCAGTTTCGGAATCTCTCTACCAATATTATAGGTCATCAAGATATCATTATTTACTGTAGTCCAATTCTAGAATTCAGGATAGATTCTTACATTTTCCCAACTGCGTTGCGAGAAAGATTTGGCACCTGATGAATGGTTGGTCTTCAGTCGACTCCGATTGCCAGATTTAATGAAGCTCTTACCCTGCACACAGTTAGCGAGTAATGTTTACCAGAGAAAATTTCAACTCATGTTTGCATTATGAATTCTACCTAATGTTGTGTACCTTGAAATTTTGACATGCAAAGTATTGGTTCAAATAGTGCCACTCAACAATGTCTAGGTCTTCAGGCTTATGTTTCATTCTCTTCTCATAATTGTCGTAAGCCCTGTATGTAGCACTAAAGGTAGATCGCCAACCCCTGTAGCGTTCACCGGCAATCTTCCATATCTTTTTCTTTGGATTCTCTATGGTATCAAAATCCCATAGATCCAAGTGTGAAGGGAAACATGTTACGAGGTATTTTGAATGCATGATTACTTTGATATAACATTAAAATGGAGCATGAGGTTGCAATTAACATACCATTATAGCTTCTGCGATATCCTCCTTGACACAATCACTCACATTAGTCCAACATTTAACTCCAATTAGAGGAGTTTTAATCCTTGTGAACATAACAACTTCATCCACAAAAGTACGTCGATTTTCTCCACAGGGACCACCTAGATTTGGAGAAAACTGGATTTTTAGTTTACCAGAACCTGACTTTGATCTCTTGGCCGATGCAGCAAACCCCTTCAAGCATCCTCGACCTCCATTCTTGGAACCTACATATATTCAACAATTTCAAGCTTAGATTAATTGCTGAACAGTTATGAGTGACATGTCCCTTTAAGTGAAGTATTTTGAACCTTTTGATTTATTGCCTTTCCTTGCATGACATGGCCAATCTGTTGGTGGTGTTGCATTACTTCCATTGCTCTCATCTCGTGCTCCTGTACCCTTATCTTGAGCTTTATTATAGGACACTGAACAAGAATTTAAAAAATGGACTTAGTAGTTTCACAAATGACAACACAGTAGTAAGAAGTGCAAATGAATTTTGATATACCAATATTTCTCAGAAGGCCTTTGTGCCTAAGCCATTTAGTATAAGATTGAACTGATTCATCCCTGAAGTCATCTCTTAGCTCTGCAAGTTACCAACAACATTAGGTGAGATAAAGAGTATAGATATAGATAATAGTTGAAACTGTATTACGAACATCAGACATACCGCAATCAGGGCCTTGTGCTTGTAGCCATTTTTTGTACTCATCAACTATGTCATGATTACCATCGTCATCAGTCTCTCTCTCCCTCAACCGTTTCAGGGGTGTAATGTTTACAGGTGCATTATTCAATGCAGTTTTGGTCACTACCAGCCTCACTATCTTTTCACCACTTGATTCCAAATCTGCAATCATGTTATCGACATCTTTACTGCAATCTATTTCGTCAGGGCAGCCTAAGTCGTTTCCCCTTCTCTTGAGGTAGTAGTAGTAGTCCCGAACACCAAACCCTAGTTGATCTTTGAATCGTACAAGGTTAGAAAAGTTAAGGTCAACCCTGTCAATCTCGACACATACTTGGTTGTCTTCTTCATTTTCTTTGCTGCAGTATATTTTTACTTTCCACATGTCACCGGTCCTTGGGGCACTGCATATATGACACGAAGTCAACCATAAGTCCTTGGCCCAATTGTTTACTCTACAGCGCATTCGTTCATGGACAAAATTAGCTAAAACTAATCTCATCCGGGTGACATTAACCTCACGGCCGGACTGAACATATATAGATGGAACCTAACGAACTGAAACCAAGGAGAGAACATGAAATCCTTGCGAATGCATGTCGTGCTACAAACCCTAGACACCGAAAAACCATCAACGTTGGCAGATTGCAGATTAACCTAAGAAGGCCTTAGATGCGGAATCATATTGCACGCTATTTTTGTGTGTAAACCCTACCGATAGAGGCGGGGCGGGATACGCACCTGCTTCGTTCAAGAATGAGTACGTCATCGTCTTCTTCCTGCGTGTCACCATGGGCTCCTCGACCTCGGTTCTCTAGCATTGGATCGCCTGATCCTGTTCTTGGAAGGGTTGTCATGGATGGAGACTCCAGAGTCCGGATCGGGACCTCCAGCTATTTGCAGTTGCCGCCTCTCTCAACTCAATTTGTTTTCAGGGGGTGGGGGGAAGTTTTACGAGAAGAAAGGTCGATTTGAGGCAATCTAGTTTTGGGGGAAGTAATAGAAAACTTGGGGGCGGGCGAGGGGAAATTTCGTTTTGGCGGCGCGGCAAAATTTGGGGGAAGTGGGGAAAGTCGGGGGCGGGGAAAAAGGTTTAGGCGGCATGCTGAAATTTGCTCAAACGCCGAGTCAAAAAAAGGCCGTACGTGTTAGGGTTACGTGTTACTTGTTTTTTGAACTAACATGTACAAACAAAATCAACATAATATGCACATATGTCACGTTAAACTAATGGATTCACTTTGAACTAGGAAAGATCTATACTTGACTGATGCCATAGTGCAACTTTGCAGATCTTGATGAGTTGTACAAGTTTGTAGTTTGGTTTTCATGTCTTTTTCATGTGAGTGAATCTAGGATTAATGATCAATGTAGACTTTAACTTTGTCAAATGAAAAATTGTTATAAATAAATGTTGTAGATCTTGTTGAATTATGAAAATTTGATATTCATGACTTTTCCATTTGACATCATTTTGTGTTTAAAAATTCTTGATTTTTGTTATCAAAATTTGAAATTTAAAATTTTGATTATTTTCCATTTGTTTTATGGATTAATGATCTAAATAAACTTTGTAGAACTTGATGAGTTCTACAATCTTTATTTAAGTCATATTGACATATTGAAAAGTGATCATAACATGTAGTACACATTTGACTATTCTCTAACATAGTTTCTTAAACTATGTGAGTGAATCTAAGATGAATGGTCAATGTAGTCTTCAACTTTGTCAAATGAAGAAATGGCCTAAATAAAAATTGTAGTTCTTGATGAATTATGAAAATTTGTTATTCATGACTTTTCCGTTTGACATCATTTAGTGTTAAAAAATCTTGCTTTTATTTATCAAAATTTGAAATTTAAAATTTTGGATCATTCGTACTTTGTCTCATGGATTAATGATCTAAATAAACTTTGTAGATCTTGATGAGTTCTACAACTTTGGTATTCATGACTTTTTCATTTGAGTTCATTCGTTACCAATAGCTTTTCAAATTTCAATTTTAAAGAGTTGAATATCTAACTCGGATGGCAATTTATATTTTTCAAACCAACCAAGCATCAAATTCCAAAACAATCTTTATTTAGGTGATATTGAAAAGTGATCATAACATGTAGTATACATTTGACTATTCTCTAACATAGTTTCTTAAACTCTGTGAGTGAATCTAAGATGAATGATCAATGTAGTCTTCAACTTTGTCAAATGAAGAAATGGCCTAAATAAAAATTGTAGTTCTTGATGAATTATGAAAATTTGTTATTCATGACTTTTCCATTTGACATCATTTAGTGTTAAAAAATCTTGCTTTTAGTTATCAAAATTTGAAATTTAAAATTTTGGATCATTCGTACTTTGTTTCATGGATTAATGATCTAAATAAACTTTGTAGATCTTGATGAGTTCTACAACTTTGGTATTCATGACTTTTTCATTTGAGTTCATTTGTTTTTTTTTTTGCGAAAATTTGAGTTCATTTGTTACCCAATAGCTTTTCAAATTTCAATTTTAAAGAGTTGAATATCTAACTCGGATGGTAAATTATATTTTTCATACCAACCAAGCATCAAATTCCAAAATAATCTTTATTTAGGTGATATTGAAAAGTGATCATAACATGTAGTACACATTTGACTATTCTCTAACATAGTTTCTTAAACTATGTGAGTGAATCTAAGATGAATGATCAATGTAGTCTTCAACTTTGTCAAATGAAGAAATGGCCTAAATAAAAATTGTAGTTCTTGATGAATTATGAAAATTTGTTATTCATGACTTTTCCATTTGACATCATTTAGTGTTAAAAAATCTTGCTTTTAGTTATCAAAATTTGAAATTTAAAATTTTGGATCATTCGTACTTTGTCTCATGGATTAATGATCTAAATAAACTTTGTAGATCTTGATGAGTTCTACAACTTTGGTATTCATGACTTTTTTATTTGAGTTCATTTGTTACCAATAGCTTTTCAAATTTCAATTTTAAAGAGTTGAATATCTAACTCGGATGGCAAATTATATTTTCAAACCAACCAAGTATCAAATTCCAAAACAATCTTTATTTAGGTGATATTGAAAAGTGATCATAACATGTAGTACACATTTGACTATTCTCTAACATAGTTTCTTAAACTATGTGAGTGAATCTAAGATGAATGATCAATGTAGTCTTCAACTTTGTCAAATGAAGAAATGGCCTAAATAAAAATTGTAGTTCTTGATGAATTATGAAAATTTGTTATTCATGACTTTTCCATTTGACATCATTTAGTGTTAAAAAATCTTGCTTTTAGTTATCAAAATTTGAAATTTGAAATTTTGGACCATTCGTACCTTGTCTCATGGATTAATGATCTAAATAAACTTTGTAGATCTTGATGAGTTCTACAACTTTGGTATTAATGACTTTTTCATTTGAGTTCATTTGTTACCCTAAAGCTTTTCAAATCTCAAATTTAAAATTTAAAAGCTGAATCTAACTCGGATTGGGAAATAATGTAGTTCCCATGAGTTTACCCCTTCCTCTTCTGCTTAGGCTCGCTGACTAGTGGGTCCATTGATGCTAGGCCCATGTGACAGCGACTGAGCGCACTAGACGCGTCGCTTCCCGGAAACGAAGCGGCGGCGGCGGACTTAACGCCCCCCATCTCGCCCCCTCTTCCCCAAACGAGCATTCTTTCCCAATCTGTCCCATCAACTGCTCCGCCTCATCGCTAGCATCGCCGCCCTCTTGCCGGCGTGCTCAACCCGCTCCTCCACGCGCTTGCAAGATGGTTTCCACAACCCGCTCCCACTCCCGCTGCCGCCTCCCCTCTGACGGACCGCACTGTCGCAGAGCCTGTAGTGGAGCACCACTCCACCACCTAGAAGCGCGATGAGCGAGGAAGATTCATGAAGGGCCCTCGCACCAGCAACGCGCAGCAGAGGAGGTCGAGGGCGAGGACGAACCCGAGGCGCACCCAGGAGGAAGATGTCTAGGAGGTGCCAGTACAGGAGGCCATTGTCCCCGCTGCCGTTGACGAGGTTAGTTGCGAATCGAGTTTGTTTACTGCGAGTAGGGATTATTTGCAGCACTAGATGGATTTCGCACTAGATGGATTTCGCAATGTGGACACCGAAATGGGGTTTTTTAGATTGATTTCGAAATGTGGAATCCTAAATGGGGTTTTTTTAGATGGATTTCGCAATGTGAGATTCCGAAATGGGGTTTTTTAGATTGATTTCGAAATGTGGAATCCTAAATGGGTTTTTTTAGATGGATTTCGCAATGTGAGATTCCGAAATGGGGTTTTTTAGATTGATTTCGAAATGTGGAATCCTAAATTGAGTTTTTTTAGATGGATCTTGCAATGTGAAAGTCCGAAATGGGGATTTTTTTGTGCTGTGAGGATGCATTTTTTTCTAATGGAGTACAATCTAGTTGAATGTGTGGATATTAGCATGTGTATGTGTAGATGGGTTTCGAAATGTCAGATTGTTTCAGATAGCAGTGGTTAGAGTTGAATTCAAATGTATACCAGTGGATATTGGCATGTGAGGATGTCAGATTATTTCATATAGCAGTGGTTTGAAATGTAGCACTAAATAGATTAGTACAATCTAGTTGCCCTGTCGTAAACCTTGAAATTGATGTTTCCTTAAATTGTCACTCGATCATATTACATATATATGATGGAACATTTATTCACAAGTATGTTTGTGTTCAAAAGAGTACAGTTAAAATAGAGAGAATCTAAATGTCTGCCATATTTAGTATTTAACACTAGATTTGAGCAATTGTTCTTGTCTGCCACTTATGCATAATAATATGCAGACATCATAAGATAGCATATATAGCAACTCATGTCTGCTCTATTGGAAATTGTAAGGGTATTACCATATGGTAGAGACAGACTTGGTGTTATTGCATATCATTTAGTGAAAACCATGGTCAGCTTCTCACATTGTAAAATAAATGGTCACCTTAATAAGTTATGATGGCCTTCTAGCAGTATTGCAGTAATGCTTTTATACATACCATTAGTGTACAGTTTGCATCAAATAGCACCATGATTTATTTAGCACTTTCATTCATTCATTGTAATGCTGACCTGTTTCTGGTTAATGTAGCACTTGCATTTAGGCATGTTTGATATTCTAATTGTGACTCTAATTTTCTTAATGCAGGATATTCCTCAGCACGAATTTGTCATCGTGTGCAATCCCAAGGTGTCTATTCATTGCACCTTTTCTCATGACAGCGACGATGAGACTGAGGAATGGCCGATCCCGACGAAAAGGGAGGTCAGTAATGGTAAATTGTATGGTTGCTAATTTCAAATTGTATAAATGCTAACTTGTCCCTTTGTCAAATAACAGCTGAAGCAAAAGGCGGAACGAATTCGGGTCCTTCTGAAGCGCAAGTACTTCAGATGAATACTGGAGGCCAGCTGGAGCGCCTAGGGTCCTTCTGGTTCTTTTGTGTTTGTGCCTAGGGTAGCTTAGACAGATGTGCTAGTACTTATGAACTAATGTAATCAGTTTGGTACTACTTTTGTGTTTGTGTCCAGTATAACTAATCTAATCAGTTTGGTACTGCTTTTGTGTTTGTGCCCAGTATACAGTTTAAAACTAATATAATTAGTTTGGTACTAATGCTGTTGTGCCTTGTGCTAATCTCAAACATTTGCTACTTGTGAAGGTGGTAGTCAGGTCTGGGTTCAAATTGTAATCATATTGTTTGATTAATTAAGAAGCTTTTATTCCAAAAAAAAAACATTTGCCTATTTTTTGCATCAGGCACAAGCTTGTGCTTGTGCCTGATGCACAAATGTGTGCAAGCCATGTTTAGTTACACAAAAAAATAAACATGTCTCAAAATTGTTCCTATAATTATAACTCATCCTAGTTTAGTTACACAAAAAAATCATCGTCGTCCCCTTCATATTCTGCTACGGGAGCAACCACTCCATCACCAGTGTAGGTGTCATCACCTTCGTCTTCTGAGGGTATGTCATCATGGTCGGGTTCCGGCATGGGTTGAGGAAGTACAGAAGCATCACCACTTATCCCATTCACGCCCGGCCTACTCCAATCTGTCAACTCCTCATGTGCGGCCTCGAGAGTAACATTTTCCACTCCAGTGACAACCGAGTCCACATCGGTACCAGCATCAGTGTCCTCTCCTTCAGGCATGGCAAAGAGGGTTCTAGGTTTCATTGTGAGGACACTGCACCATTTAGGTTTCTTACCACTTTTCACATAACACACTTGCTCTGCTTGTATCGCTAGTATGTATGGATCATCGACACGGCGAACAAACCGAGACGTATCGATATCAATTATCCCAAATTTGTCTTTATTATACCATCTGGATGTGTTCTTATTAGGTGCCGGAACATCATACCAGTCACACTCGAACATCGTGACTTCCTGCGCATTAGGAAAATTTTTTAATCACTCCATACCATTCCATGCCATCGCCCTTGACAACAACACCACTGTTTTGTGTAGTGAAATTTTTCTCTATATCCCTTGTCCGGAAAAAAAATCCATTGATGGAGCATCTGTTAATTATAGTAACTCGATGATACGGACCACGAGATAGAGAATAAATCATATCATTTGCAGTGCCCCCAGCATGTTGCTTACTGATCTGCAGTCATATATGTTTCGAACAAAATGGATATTACAAACATAATCAAATCTTGATGCATTTAATTAAACAAAAAGAAAATTGAATCACCTTACGCTCGAACCATGAGACAAACCGGTCCTTGTGCCTTGATTCAACATTGTCTGGGTCAATTTTCCTCAATTCGTCAATATGATCACTACGACGAATCGAAAATACAACAAAAACTTAGTATATAGATAGTGAAAAATGTTTATGTTTAAAAATAACTCGAAAGTTTTTAAATGTAGCTTACTTTATCCATCGAAGGGCCTCATCACAGTTGGTTACTATGTAGTGCCTCATCTTCTTCAGTACTTCTTGAGATAGCATGTCAGTATTATGCCTATAAGATTTCTTTCTATTATTCATGTCCATGCTCCCAAATACACTTAGACCAGCAGGAGGTTCACTAACAGCGTTCTTCTCTTGACGCTCTGGACGATTCAACTTTCTAGTAATACCTTCAAAGAATCGCGAACAAAATGTAAGGCACTCCTCCAAGATGTATCCCTCAGCAATTGAACCCTCAGGGGAAGCTTTGTTCCTCACATAGCCCTTGAGGGTACGTAGGTATCTCTCAACTGGATACATCCATCTATAGCTAACAGGGCCTCCGAGTTTAGCCTCCTGAGCAATGTGAACTAGTAAGTGCATCATAATGTCAAAAAATGCCGGAGGGAATATCATCTCAAGCCGACAAAGGGTCTCTCCAATCGACTTGTTCAGTTTTTCCATCTCTGAATCCTCAAGCTCCTTGGAACATATGGAGCTAAAATACCTGCTGAGCTCGATCAATGGGATCACAACTTCTTTAGGCAATATGTCGCGCACCACCAAGGGTAACAATTTTTGTAATATAACATGATAATCGTGACTTTTCAGTCCACTAACCTTGCAACCATCAACATCAACACATCTCCTTGAATTTCTGGCATAACCGTCTGGCAACTTAACACCTTGAAGAAACTCACGAAGAATTTTCTTCTCTGAATCACCTAACGTGTACAACGCTAGTGGCAAAGTGTATTTTCCTTTCTCGATCACTGGATGTTGATCCTTCCTTATACCCATTTCCTGCATATCAAGTCTAGCCTTCTAACTGTCCTTACATTTAGCTACCAAACCAAGCAAAGTCGCTAGCAAGCTCTCACATACATTCTTCTCAATATGCATCACATCTAGATTATGGCGTATAAGCAAACATTCCCAGTAAGGAAGACTAAAGAAAATACTCTTTTTCCTCTAGTTGTGCCATTTATTATCTCCGTCATGCTGCTTCCTCTTATTAGAAGTAGTCGCTCCGAAAGTGACTTGTTCAAAACTCTGATACTGCTCCAATACTTGTGCTCCACTAAGCGGCACTGGAGTATCCCTCATTTCAGCCTGGTTGTTGAAGCTAACCTTATTCTTTCGCCACCTGTGCTCCATAGGTAAAAACCGGTGATGCCCCATGTAGCAATGCTTGGAACCATACTTTAACCACAAGTAATCAGTATCCTTATGACAATAAGGACAAGCAAACCTGCCTTTTGTGCTCCAACTAGACAACATCGCATATGCTGGAAAATCATTAATTGTCCAAAGTAGCATTGCACGTAGAGTAAAATTTTTCTTTACATTTGCATCCCAAGTCTCAACTCCATTCATCCACAGCTCTTTAAGCTCATCGATCAGAGGCTGCAAATATACATCAATGTTAATTCCAGGTGATTTTGGTCCAGGAATTAGCATCGACATCATCCAATATGATTGTTTCAAGCACAACTAGGAGGCAGGTTATAAGGAATTAGGATAACTGGCCAAGTGGTGTAATTCACATTCAACGTCCCAAATGGATTGAAGCCATCAGATGCATGTCCCAGCCTGACATTCCTTGGATCATTTGCAAATGTTTCTGACAACTTACTTGCATGCTTCCATGCCTCTGAATTCGCTGGGTGACGTATTTTCCCATCTTCCACCAATTCCTCCTTGTGCCAATGCATATACTTCGATGTGGTCTTGTTCATGTACAACCTTTGAAGTCGAGGAATAAGTGGAAAATACCTCAAAATTTTTTGAGGAAAGCGCTTCTTCTTTACTTCACTAGTATCATCAGCAGAGCCCTATGAATCTGTATATTTCCACCTACTTTTCCCACCTACTTTGCCCATATGTGAATCTGTATATTTCCACCTACTTATTTGGCTCCTCATCAATACTGCCATGTATCGCACCACTGATTAGAGACGACATGAGATTGTTGGTGGAGGCTCCATCATCATGATCTTCACCATCATCGACAGGGAACTCATGATCATCATCATCATCCACAGGGACAGATTTAGCAGCACGGCGATGATGTGTATGTTTGTTCATGAAACCCTTGTCAAACACGAACATACGCAAGTGTTCTTGAACCTCTTATTTATCTCTATATGCCATGGAACGACACCTAGTACATGGACAGGGAGCAGTCTGTCCTGGATAGGTGCCTTTAAATGTGTCATCTATGAAATTTTGATATCCAAGTTGCCAAGCAGGATCTTTTTGAGGCAGGAACATCCAACTATTATCCTCACGTGCCATATTGGGATGCTTTCAAAGAGATGATACCTAGAGGATGCAAGCAGGTGGATTAATTCTTCCTCTAGGCGATCGCGCGAGCACTATGGGTTCCTGGAGATCGGATCGTATTGACACCGAGCGGAGGAGTACGTTGCGATATGGGATCGATCCTGATACGAAAAACTTGCCCTTCTTTATGCGACACAGCCCATGTCGAGTCCGACTTGGTCTCTTTTCTAAGGTATGTGTTGGGCCAGTTAAATCCATATTTCATTTTAACCAAACCTGGCCCACGGACTAATCCCGGCGTGGTGGAGTGCATGTTAATGCAACATTTCATGTGAGCGTTGCATTTTCTTAGCCTCATTGGCAACATCATCAATTTTCGTTGCTATATCTATCTCTAAGTTGCAATGGTTGACGTTAGCGTTGCAGTACCCAAGGCTCCTTAGAGCGACACAAATCTGCGTTGCTATATGCAAATTTTCACTTGCAACATGCCACCTTTTGTTGCTATATCCAACTTCATATTGCAACCAACTTCATCACAAATAGCAAGGTTCTATAAGTGTAGCAATATATCCCACTATTGCATCCATCGAAGAAACTCATTGCAAGAACAACGCTGAACTCGCAACAAAACTATATTCGTTGAAATATATGCCACTTATTACAACCACCAGAATCTATATCGTGACGCTGCACATCTGGTGGCAATAGTCACCACTTTTGCAACCAATATCAACATTGGTCGCAAGAAGCCTACGTATAGCAACAAAAACCGAGCGTTGCATAACAAATTGCGTGGCGTTAGTGCCAAAACGTTGTAGCGGCCCTGCATTGCTGCCTTCTTCTTCACGAATTTTTCTTCAATATACAGAACAGAAGATATGCCAAATCAATGCTCCATTACATAGCCCACAAAATTGTCTTTCCAACAAGTCTTCATTTGCCCAAAACGGATTCCAAACAAGAGAGTTACGCCCATTTTACTCGGCGATGCAATCTGTCCCGAGCTGATTTCGGAACGCGCAACGCTCAATGTTTTTGTCATAATTCCTTGTACGGACCTCCAAAATTATTGGTTCTTGATGCGTTGGAATGACAACTTAATGGACCTTCTGAATATATAATTTTCCTCTATTGTACATCTCTGAACAGGCCCACAAAGTTGATGAAAACAGGAGCTTGAGTTCTGAAATTTTGGAGACATTGGTGACTAGCTTGCAAACTCTTTGGGCATGACTTTCTTCAAATGTTTCGAGTCTCATGTCCTGCATGATTAGCATAATACGGGCTTTCTCCCAACATGTGCTCTTTTAAGGGCATTAGCTTGAACAAGCGCAAGGCAAGATCGAGGTTTACAAAACTTATTGTAAACATCCGCATCCATAATCACAACCACAATTAAATTGTGGCAACAAAGCATGTTGTAATTAAAAGTAGCACATGTTTCTTGCGTAGCGCTTAGCACTTCTTTAGGCAAAGGTTCTTTAGGCATAAAATCAGTAGGTTCAAGTATAAAAATTGCCTCTTCATCATTCTCAAGAGACTCTAGCCTATCATCATGTTTATCAAAGGAACAAGCCATATAATTTATGTTGTCATTCATACTGTTGGTTGAACAAGAGTGTTTCAAAAGATTATTATCAATACCAACAGTATCTTGAGAGTTTAATGTGTACCTTAGCCATGGAGCCTTTTCAACAAGAGTGATTTTTGGTTCGTTGAACACTTCCATGTCTTGTCTCGCTAGTGTATAAGCTTCAATAGAACACAAGCTATGAATTTGTGGATAGGGAGCCTTTAGGTGTGTTGAACATCTCCCCTTCCTGTCATCCTTCTTCAAATTATCTAACTTGAGTCCTATCTCTTCCAATTTATCCTTTAATGCACTAGCTCTTCTTTTTATCTCCTCGGCAAAGAAATCTTGTCCATGGTTGTGCTCTTTTTCAACTTGATCGATCCATCCTTCATCTTCTTCTTCTTCTTCAAACATCTTTTGGATCGATTCTCCACTCATCTCTTGATCAAATATATCATCAGTTATTTTGGGGACACGTCGGTGTTTCTCATTCCTCCGAAGTGAGCATAGACACTTCGGAGCGTGAGTCTGCGCTTTAGCCTTGGTGCGCGAGCAATTTGTAAAGAGCGTAAAGGTTCCGAAGTCGGCAAGCGATGACGTGTAAAGTAACAGCTGTAAAGTAAAGGGAAATGACCTTTAGCACCTAGGAATATTCCGGGAATGTAGCATGTGAGGGGGTATCCCCCAGAAAGTTGTAAAGTGCCTGGCCTATAAAAGGAAGGCTGATGTACTGAAAAGGGGATCGACTTTTGAGAAATAGAAAGGGACTTTGAGTGGCGAAGTGTTCTTTGAGTTCATTGTGTTGTTTGAGTCCTTCAACTGTTGGCTAGTCTTCGGGCTAGATAGTGTTTTATCCCAACAGTTTTGGAGCCCCCGGCGAGCGTCCTTGCCCTTTTCGAAGTTAAGCATGGCTCCCCCGAAGAAGAAACCGTCACAGCAGAATGCCGAAGAGGGAGGTCAACCTGAGTCCTCACGTCCATTAGACATAGTACTTAGCCCCACACATGAAAGAGTCATGAGCAGTGAGGGTTGAGTGGAATTAGTAGCAGAAGGAGAGTTGAACACTGGTCTGATGGACCAAGGCATAGAAGATGAAGACTTGGAAGCCCTGAGGAAGATAGAGAAGAAGCTGGAGCACAAGTACAAGCAAGCAACCCAGGCAACTTCGCAAGTGCAGACAAGAGCGCAAGTGGAAGCATCCCTAGCCAAAGGCAAGACCAGACAAACAGATGCTGAAGAAGAAGAAAGGCAGCGGATTCAAGAGCTTCGAAGTCAGGTGGCAAGGAAGAGGCAAGTGTTAGAGCAGTTGCAAGCTAAGCAAAGGCGAAGTCAGGTTCACCATACCACTGAGCAGCTAGAATGGATGTTGCACACCATCCAGGCTAAGATACAGGCAATACAAGCTCCTGATCACCTGACACAGCAAGGTATGCCATTTCACGAAGACCAAGATGACTTCGAGACTGGTCGCACGAATGAAGATCAATGGTTTTCTAAGGATGGGGCGTTGGCAGACCATAGACCGTCTCAAAAAAGAACTGTGTGGCAAAGATTGCAGTCAAGCGCGGAACCTACAACCCCACTTTCGGTTGAGCTCGAGCTAACACCTTGGTCAGCTCAATTTCGACTTCCTGCTTCCTTGCCAGAATTCGATGGCGAAGTTGACCCTGAGGACCCGGTGTGTCCGAGGACCGGTGGATGGTCGCTTCCTAGTGTGATGAGTGATTGACAACGTGGTGTGGATTGACGTTTCCCTTGGCTCAAGTATTGCAGGTGTAGAATGCGGCTTGGTTGCATTGGTGCAGGTGAAGAACAGGCGCGAAAGGTCTTAGCCATGGCGGCCTCCGAGGAGCGGAGAGACAAGTAGGCTTGGTTCGAGGGACCCGGTGGCCGGTGGATCAAGTGCGGTTCACATGCTGGCAAGAACGAGCAAGGGGACGTGGTTCCGGTGCGAGGTAGCGGCTCACAACCGAAGCTCGTACGCGGACGAGAAGCCGGCGCAAGGTGGCGGCTAACAACCGAAGTTTGCGCGCGGGGTTTGGTGATTTGGCCACAAAATCATCGGTGGACGGTTTCCCTTGGTTTGGGCCTCAAAACCAAGGACCGAGGACTCGACGTGGCGAAGATGGGCTGTTGGACTGATTGTATGTACTAGGCAGTGCCGAGTTGAACAACTCGGCAGTGCCGAGTACATGCACTCGACTGGGCCGGCCCAAAACTCGGCGTCGAGGAGCTTCGATCCGGAGGACACGCGGCGTGACTGCAAGGCTTGCGTCGGAGGGAAGCTAGCTTGCAGTGGAAGGTGCCCGAGCCGGAAAATATCTGAAGATCAAATGTCAAATTTGCCCCTGAGGGGTATGTATCACTTAGGGGTAGTTTAGTCTTTAGGACACCACCACTTGGACTACTAATAGGCCCCTTCAGGGCTGGTGGCTGTTATCTCTCTAGTTATCTTTATTTGGCTTGTTTAGTTTTTCCTCTTCCCTTCATCCTCTCCACCTAGAACTACTTCGAATCTTTCTTAGTTTTGTATAGGTGAATTCATGGTTATGTGATGGAGTTTGTGCTGCTCATCTTTGTGCCATGATTTGATTTCCCGAGCTCCTTCTTCCTTTTCTATTTTCGTGGGTATTTTCGGAGCTATTTTTGGGGGATTTTCGTTCTTCTCTTTCTAGGGCGTTTTCTCTCGGATTTCTTTGGGGGATTCACGTATGAGTGCCTTGTGCCTCTTTTGCTGGTGATCCTTTGCCCCCAAGCGCCGAGAATCGCTTTGGATTTGAGATTTTCGGGATGAACTTGATGTCATGGTGTTCATCACGAGATCTGAGTTTCCGGGAGTTGTACTGAGTTAGAGGCCGAGATCTTTTGGGAAAACACTCCACTGGAGGTCTAGATCATCTGACCAAAATCTCGCCTCAAGAGCTCAAGCCGTTTGGGAGATCCATCCTCGAGTTGACTTTTGGGGCTGTGCTGTTTGCGTGTACCCGGCACTGCCGAGTTGTGAAAACCGGCGCTGCCGAGTACATAGACTCGAGGGGTGTTTGTGTGTTGTGTGTATCCGGCAGTGCCGAGTTCTGAAAACCGGCAGTGCCGAGTACACACACCCAGTGGCTGTTTCGGTGAAGTTTTTGGATCGAGGATTCTTTCTGTGTTTCCGCTGCATGTTTCTTGTTCCTAGGGTCAGTAGCATCTCAGTTGCTGCGTGATCTTGGCAAGATTGTGATACGAAGTCCGGAAGTGATTTTGGGGTGAAAGCCGGATTTGAAAAGAAAGTTTTATCGGCTCCCATTCACTCCCCCCCTCTCTGGTCGCCGTTTCGGTCCTTCAATTGGTATCAGAGCCGGTTACGGGTCTTTGCGACTCTAACCAGTCTAAGATCCAAAGATGGCGTACCAAGATCGGGGTTCCGGGCCTCCGCACTTCGATGGGAAGAACTACCCGAACTGGGTTGCGCGTATGGGCGCTTTCTTGCGAGGCAAAGGAAAGTTGCTGTGGGATGTGACGAAAGATGAAAACTATGTCAATCCCACCAACTTAGATGCCCAGGATGCAAAGGATAGATTTGAGGCGAATGCCCGAGCTGTTGACTACTTGTTCCGTGCTTTGTCCGCCGAGGAGTTTGAGCGTGTTTTGGGCGAGGACCTAGCTAGCCAGATCTGGCTAAAGCTCAAGGTAGCCCATGGTGGTGATAGTCATGTTAAGGCTAGGCTTTTCTCGGTTTATCGTAGAGAGTACGAGAACTTTGAGCAGTTGGATGGTGAGTCGGTTGATGCGATGTTTCAGCGCTTTACTGCCATAGTCAACAACATGAAAGCCAACATTGCCGCACTTCCATACACGGATCATGACAGAGCTTTGAAGCTCTTGCTTTCCCTTGATCGGTCCGTGTGGGGTGCCAAGGTTGAGGCGGTCATGGAGTCGGCTAACTATGAAACCTTGAGAGTTGATGAGCTTTTCTCGAAGTTGAAATCTTCAGAGGTTGATAGACGGTTGCTTGCCAAGGCTAAGAGTCCGACTGATCCCCATAGTCTGGCTCTAGTCGGTGGCTCTGGATATGGACATGCTAACACTCCTAGACACTTTGCTTTGTCTTCTCTTGTGTCCCTTCCAGATGAAGAGTATGAGGTGCTGAGCGAGGAGGATCTCGCGTTGCTCACGAGGAGGTTCGAGCGGATGTACCAGAACCGCAAGAGTTCGAGGCGTGCGGGGAGTACGTGCTACAGGTGCGGGAAGATGGGCCACTTCATCGCCGAGTGCCCCGAGGAGATCAAGAACGACTACAACCGCAAGCACCGCCCGCGAGACGACCACAAGCACCGTCCCAAGGACGAGTACCGCTCCAAGAACAAGAACAAGGACGAGAGAAGATCCAAGAACAAGCACGGTGGACACAAGAAGCACAGATCTCGAGCGATGGTGGCTGATGCGAGCGACATCGACACAAGCTCCACCAACACGTCGTCAAGCTCAAGCAGTGAAGATGAGGACCGCGGCCACCGCAAGGAGAAGAAGAGCTTGAACCGCAACTTCAATGGCATCTCCTTCGCCGCCGTCGACTACTGCACCATGGCGCACGACTCCGTGAAGAGCAAGGACGACTCCGACTCCGACTCCGAGGATGAGGTATTGACAGATCCCACCTCTTTGCGTCAGGAGATTGCTAGGCTAGAGCAGTTGGTCGATAACCGCGATGATGTGCTTAGAAAGACCAACAAGGAAAAGAGGGAGTTTAGGTCCTTGCTAGGAGAGTCCAAGGATAGAGTGGCTGAGCTTGAGACCTTGCTTTCTGAGACTGGAAAGAAGGCCATGGAGTTTGAGTCTTTGCTTTGCAGTCTAGGGAGAGAGCAGCTTCGCTTGAGTCTGAGATTGCTGTGTTGAAAGATGCTCCTCTTGTGTCTGATGAGGTAGAATGCTCGTTCTGTGATGTGCATATTGCTGATCTGGTTGTGCTTAAGGAGAAACACATGACTTGCTTGGATGAACTAGAGAGTGCTAGAGTTGAGCTTGCTGAGTTGAAGTCTAGGTCATCTTTGCTAGGTGCTTGTACTTCTTGTCCTGCTTTGCATGCTCAGTTGCTTGAATCACGCACCATGATTAGTTCACTTGAAGCACAACTTAAATCACCTATTGCGAATTCATGTTCTGCTTGTGAAGTTGTTGCTTTGAAAAATGTTGAGTTAGAGCAGTGTGTGAACCGCTTGCAAGATGAGAATGATGAGCTGAGACAGTGTTTGGGTTGGTTGTCTGGTCGTGAGCCTCAGCTTAAGATGTTGATTGCTAGTTTCAAGAGAGCTGATGGTTGTGGTCTTGGTTCTGAGAAGGTTGGTGAGAGTAGTGGTGAGAGAGAGAGAGATCTAGAGAGCTCCACCGCAAACATTCCCACAAACCCACCAAAACCATTCTCAAGAACACCTTCACACCCAAACCAAACCACCTGCTGAACAAGCTTGACACCACTCCAGATCCTCCCAAGTTTCCACCTAAGTCAGAGAACTTTCAGAGGAGAGTGACCTTTGTGAGGAGTGGGGTTTACCAGCCGAGAGAGAGGGCACAGCCGAGAGAAACCCCAAAGCCAAAGCCAGTCTGCTTCCATTGTGAGCATTGTGGAAGGGATGGACACCTTGAGGAGTTCTGTTGGAGGAAGAAGAGGGAGGTGAGAAGAGAGAAGGAGGTGGGGAACAGGGACAGGTACTACTCTTCTCGTAGTGTGCCTGTGTCTCGTTCACCCTGGCCGAGAGGCGACGCCTTTGTGCGCACAGTTCCTGTGGTTGCCAGTCGTGGTGTTTCAGCTGTTCGTGAGTTTGCTAGGCGGCCTCCGTTTCGCGGTCAGTTTGGTTCAGGGAGGTTCGACCGTAGCTTTGAGGCTAGGAGAGAGTCTAGGCCACGTTTTCCCCCGCGTGGTGCTAGAGGTCCGATGGTGAGAGACGAGAGGGTGTCACGCGGTAGAGTTGATTTTGCTAACCCTTCTTTTGAGCAGATGGCCCGACACTGGTTTGACTCGTTCTGTGCTAACCCCAGTGTCGAGTCATTTGCTCATTCTCGTTCTCGGTTCTGATTGTGCAGGTGGGAGGCTTGGAGAACTTTTGGTTGATGGATTCTGGCTGCTCGAGACATATGACAGGTAATGGTAAGTGGTTCTCCAGTCTCACCCCGGTGGTGTCCAGGCAGTACATCACTTTCGGGGATAAGGGTAGAGGTAGAGTGTTGTCCGAGGGTGCTATTCAGGTGAGCGACACTTTCATGTTGAAGCGGGTTGCACTTGTTAAGAATCTTGGTTTCAATTTGCTCTCAGTTTCTCAGCTTCTTGATGAGGGTTATGAGGTTCGCTTTAAGCGTGGTGATTCGAAAATTCTTGATTCTCGAGGTGACCTTGTGTGTATGATCATTCCTGAGGGACAGCTTTTTCGTGCTGATTTTTCTCGATCTTTTGGTCCTTCATGGTGTTTGATCGCTGGTACTTCTTCTGAGCTTTGGAAGTGGCATAGGAGATTGGGTCATGTGAGCTTTGATTTACTCACACGCTTGAGTGCTCTTGACCTTATCCGAGGATTGCCCAAGCTCAAGTTCGAGAAAGATTTGGTTTGTGCACCTTGTAGGCATGGAAAAATGGTTGCTGCTTCTCACCCACCTTTGACAGATGTTATGACTGAGCGTCCAGGGGAGCTTTTGCACATGGATTTGGTTGGCCCCGCTCGAGTTCGTTCAGTTGGTGGGAAGTGGTATGTTCTTGTGGTTGTTGATGACTTTTCTCGGTATGCGTGGGTGTTCTTTCTGGCTTCGAAGGATGAGACTTTTGATTTTGTTCGAGATCTGATTTTGAGGTTGAAAAACGAGAGTAATGGTGGTGCCATGAGAGCTATACGTAGCGACAATGGTACGGAATTTAAGAACACTCATTTTGATGCCTTCTGTCGTGATCTTGGTCTCGAACATCAATACTCTTCGCCATATGTTGCTTGTCAGAATGGTGTTGTTGAGAGAAAGAATAGAACACTTTGTGAGATGGCTAGGACGATGCTAGATGAGCATAGGACTCCTAGGAAGTATTGGGCAGAAGCGGTGAACACAGCTTGCTATGTTTCAAATCGGATTTTCCTTCGTGCTTTCAAGAAGAAAACTTGCTATGAGCTTTTCCATGGTCGTTCCCCCCGTGTGAGTCACTTTCGGGTTTTTGGTTGCAAGTGTTTCATCTTGAAGAAAGGAAATTTGGACAAGTTTGAGTCTCGTTCGATGGATGGAATTTTTCTTGGTTATGCTAATCACTCTCGAGCATATCGTGTGCTCAATCTTGAAACTAACCAAATCATGGAGACTTGCGAAGTCACCTTCGACGAGACCATTCCGTGTAGCTCTTCTGCTTTTGAGTGTGCAGGTGATGATGACTTGGGACAGCCCATCTTTGAGGAAGAACAGCTTGATGATGAAGACGATGAGGAGATTCATGCACCATGTGGAGATCGTGTACCTTCTACTTCCACTACTACCACGACGTTCGACGACGGCCCCTCTGCTACACCTTCGTCGAGTCGCGCTCCAGATCGAGTTCAAGTGGAAGCTGATGTTGAGGGGGAGGCAATCTCGAGGCGAGAAGCTCCCCGGCTGGTACAGAGAGATCATCCACCTTCGAAGATCATCGGGAACATGGATGAACGCACTACACGGTCGAGGTCACAGAACATCTCTTATTATGCTCATTCTGCTTTTGTCGCGTCTTTTGAGCCCAAAAATGTTGGACACGCTTTATCTGATTCTGATTGGGTCAATGCCATGCATGAAGAGCTTGAAAACTTTGAGAGAAATCAGGTGTGGAAGTTAGTAGAACCACCTCCAAATTGCCATCCTATAGGAACCAAGTGGGTTTTCAAGAACAAGAGGGATGAGAGTGGTGAGATTGTGAGAAACAAAGCGAGGTTGGTTGCTCAGGGGTTTTCGCAGCAGTCGGGGATAGATTATGAGGAGACATTTGCTCCTGTTGCCCGTTTGGAGGCAATTCGGATCCTTCTAGCATTTGCAGTTGCTAAAGGGTTCAAATTGTACCAAATGGATGTGAAGAGTGCCTTCTTGAATGGGGTGATCGAGGAAGAAATGTATGTGAGGCAGCCCCTGGGTTTTGAGAGTGAGAGATACCCACACCGAGTGTACAAACTCCACCGAGCTTTATATGGCCTAAAGCAAGCACCCAGAGCGTGGTATGGCAGGTTGAGAGGGTTCTTGCTTAGTAAGGGGTTTGTGATGGGAAAGGTTGACAAGACGCTCTTCTTGCTGAGAAATGGCAATGATCTTTTAATCGTTCAGATTTACGTGGATGATATCATTTTTGGTGGCTCTTCTCATGATCTTGTTGCCAAGTTTGCAGACGATATGAGCAGGGAATTTGAGATGTCGATGATGGGAGAGTTGCAGTTCTTTCTCGGGCTGCAGATCAAGCAAACCAAGGATGGGACATTCGTGCACCAAAGCAAGTACACCAAGGACATCCTCAAGAAATTCGACATGAGCGACTCCAAGCCGATGACTACGCCGATGAGTACGACTACAGCTTTGGATGCGGATGAGGACGGAGAACCAGTGGACCAGAAGGAGTACCGGAGCATGATCGGCTCCCTTCTCTACTTGACGGCGACGAGGCCGGACATACAGTTCAGCGTGTGTCTGTGCGCTCGTTTTCAGGCTTCACCGAGGACTTCACATCGTCAGGCCGTCAAGAGGATTTTCAGGTATCTCAAGTTTACTCCTGAGCTGGGTCTTTGGTATTCTGCCGATTCCACTCTTGCACTTCATGGTTTTTCTGATGCGGATTTTGCTGGATGTCGTGTTGATCGCAAGTCTACTTCTGGTCAGTGTCAGTTTCTTGGATCGTCTCTTGTGTCTTGGTCTTCTCGCAAGCAGTCTAGCGTAGCCCAATCCACCACTGAAGCCGAGTATGTTGCTGCTGCTAGCTGTTGTTCTCAGTTGCTTTGGATCACATACACCTTGAGAGATTTTGGCTTAGACATGTCCCATGTTCCACTTCTTTGTGATAGCACCAGTGCCATAAGCGTAGCCAAAAATCCCGTGCTCCATTCTAAAACCAAACACATAGAAGTGAGGTACCACTTTCTGAGAGATCATGTGGAGAAAGGAGATATTGAGCTTGCCCATGTTTCTACCCAAAACCAGCTTGCAGACATTTTCACTAAGCCACTTGACCAAGTTACCTTCACCCGCTTGCGAGGAGAACTTGTGTGTGTGAAGTTTACTGAGCTGAGTTTTGGAGGCTTCTCTTGTAGCATATGTATATTTGTGTACCATCTTTGTATCTTGATGTATATTTTTCTTGCTTTTGTATCTTGATTTTATCTTTTGTATCATATCTTAGGATGAGCTTCTCCTATATGCAGTGATTGGTACAACTTGCTACATTTTAGAGTTTAGGCAGGCTGGCTAGGGATTGATTGTATGGATGGCTATGCTCTTGATGGTTTTGATATATATTCTTTTGAGATAGTCTCTTTTCGAAATTAAAATGACAAACTGAACTTAAATTTCTTCACCCATGAGTAAATGCCTTTGCATGTCTTGTTTGAGCCGAAATGGCTATATCTGGCTTAAGATCATGTTAGGGTGTGATATTCTTTTCAATTGGGTCAAAGACCTTTGTCATTATAAATGTTTAGCCCATGCTTTATCTTGTGGAGGAGCATAAGCTTCTTTCTGTCGCAAAGACATTTCATGTACCATGCTTAACTTGAAAAACTAGAAAAATGAGATGTCTATGCATGAAAGAAGAAAGTTGAGAAAAAGATATATTTGCAGAAAATTATGCTCATGTCTCTATGCTTTCACCATTGCACACACTTGCACACATGGGTGCTAAGCGGTTGCATGTTGTTTGCCGGAGAAGTCTCCCATGAGAAGTGAACACATGGCTCCGTGCTTTGACATGACATGAGGTAGAACTTGGGCGTTTATGATGATCTTTTGTCAAGAATGCTTGTCCTTTCATGATTTTGGTGAGATGAAGTTTATTTTTGCTTAAACAATCCATGGTTAGGACTTTGCTCATGCGGTGACATTTTTGATAAAAATCCACAATTTGCTCATGGCTTTGTCAATTGGATATATGTCTTCACCTTCTTGATGGCAATGCCCAGTGTGACACGATGAACTATCTTGTTTGCCTCTTCTCTAACCTGTAGCACTTTGTATTGCTCATTGTATATTTGAGAAGCTTGTAGTTGCATTTTTGCATTTCTTGCTGTGCTGCCTGTGCATACTTGGCAGTGCCGACTGGAGCAACTCGGCAGTGCCGGTTCTTGCGCTTGTAGTTGCATTTTTGCATTTTTGTTGAGCTGTCTGTGTATACTCGGCAGTGCCGGTTTGTGCAACTCGGCAGTGCCGACTTGTGCACCTCAGCGTCGGTTTTTGCACTTTGGGTTTTTCTGACCTTGATTCATGCATTGTCAACAAGGGGGAGAATGTCTTGAGCATTTCTAAAAGAAGAGGGAAAATTTTCTGGAAAGATTTTGAAAGTTTGTGCAAGATTGCATTTTCTAAAAGAGAAGCACATGTGTTGTGAAATTGAGCCATTTTTGAGTGTTTTTCGCATGCACAAGTTCACTTGTTCAGGGGGAGTTGCATCAATGCAGGGGGAGTGCTTTGAGTGTCCTGAGAAGTGTTTTGGAGATTCGTGACTTGTTTTGTGCTTTTGCTCTTTTGCCGATGGTGTTGAGCCCTTTCGCTTCTTCTTGAAGGGTCGGCGTTTCTGGAGCTTTCTCTTGCAAAGTGACTTTGTTCTCAGCTTGTTCTTGCTTTTAGTCACTTGCTTGAGTCTTGTTTTCGATTTCTTTTATATTTTCTTTATCTCAATGGTTACTATGTGTGTGTTGTCAATGCACTCATCAAGGGTGAGATTGAGGACCCGGTGTGTCCGAGGACCGGTGGATGGTCGCTTCCTAGTGTGATGAGTGATTGACAACGTGGTGTGGATTGACGTTTCCCTTGGCTCAAGTATTGCAGGTGTAGAATGCGGCTTGGTTGCATTGGTGCAGGTGAAGAACAGGCGCGAAAGGTCTTAGCCATGGCGGCCTCCGAGGAGCGGAGAGACAAGTAGGCTTGGTTCGAGGGACCCGGTGGCCAGTGGATCAAGTGCGGTTCACATGCTGGCAAGAACGAGCAAGGGGACGTGGTTCCGGTGCGAGGTAGCGGCTCACAACCGAAGCTCGTACGCGGACGAGAAGCCGGCGCAAGGTGGCGGCTAACAACCGAAGTTTGCGCGCGGGGTTTGGTGATTTGGCCACAAAATCATCGGTGGACGGTTTCCCTTGGTTTGGGCCTCAAAACCAAGGACCGAGGACTCGACGTGGCGAAGATGGGCTGTTGGACTGATTGTATGTACTAGGCAGTGCCGAGTTGAACAACTCGGCAGTGCCGAGTACATGCACTCGACTGGGCCGGCCCAAAACTCGGCGTCGAGGAGCTTCGATCCGGAGGACACGCGGCGTGACTGCAAGGCTTGCGTCGGAGGGAAGCTAGCTTGCAGTGGAAGGTGCCCGAGCCGGAAAATATCTGAAGATCAAATGTCAAATTTGCCCCTGAGGGGTATGTATCACTTAGGGGTAGTTTAGTCTTTAGGACACCACCACTTGGACTACTAATAGGCCCCTTCAGGGCTGGTGGCTGTTATCTCTCTAGTTATCTTTTATTTGGCTTGTTTAGTTTTTCTCTTCCCTTCATCCTCTCCACCTAGAACTATTCGAATCTTTCTTAGTTTTGTATAGGTGAATTCATGGTTATGTGATGGAGTTTGTGCTGCTCATCTTTGTGCCATGATTTGATTTCCCGAGCTCCTTCTTCCTTTTCTATTTTCGTGGGTATTTTCGGAGCTATTTTTGGGGGATTTTCGTTCTTCTCTTTCTAGGGCGTTTTCTCTCGGATTTCTTTGGGGGATTCACGTATGAGTGCCTTGTGCCTCTTTTGCTGGTGATCCTTTGCCCCCAAGCGCCGAGAATCGCTTTGGATTTGAGATTTTCGGGATGAACTTGATGTCATGGTATTCATCACGAGATCTTAGTTTCCGGGAGTTGTACTGAGTTAGAGGCCGAGATCTTTTGGGAAAACACTCCACTGGAGGTCTAGATCATCTGACCAAAATCTCGCCTCAAGAGCTCAAGCCGTTTGGGAGATCCATCCTCGAGTTGACTTTTGGGGCTGTGCTGTTTGCGTGTACCCGGCACTGCCGAGTTGTGAAAACCGGCGCTGCCGAGTACATAGACTCGAGGGGTGTTTGTGTGTTGTGTGTATCCGGCAGTGCCGAGTTCTGAAAACCGGCAGTGCCGAGTACACACACCCAGTGGCTGTTCCGGTGAAGTTTTTGGATCGAGGATTCTTTCTGTGTTTCCGCTGCATGTTTCTTGTTCCTAGGGTCAGTAGCATCTCAGTTGCTGTGTGATCTTGGCAAGATTGTGATACGAAGTCCGGAAGTGATTTTGGGGTGAAAGCCGGATTTGAAAAAGAAAAGTTTTATCGGCTCCCATTCACTCCCCCCCTCTCTGGTCGCCGTTTCGGTCCTTCAGACCCCAAAGAGTTCTTAATGCTCTATGAAGCAATGATATCAGCAGCTGGAGGAAAAGGTCCTGAGAAAGCTAAGTCTCTACTCATGTCTTTGAAAGGATTAGCTTTGAAATGGTATACTTTGTTGCCACTCGGGTCCATTGACAGCTGGGATCAGCTTAAAGCCAAGATGTTTCAAAACTTCAGAGGATTCCAGCAGTAAGAGTTGACTTCGGGAGATTTGCATCACATCAAGCAGGGTGTAAAAGAGCCTTTACATGATTACTTGCGCAGGTTCATCAGAGAGAGATCGAAAGCTCCTAATGTTCCCGAAGTGACTGCTATTGAGGCTTGCATCACAGGACTAAAATTGGGTCCTTGCGGAGAGTATTTGGACTGAAGGAAGCCGAAGACAGAAACTGAGCTGTACGAAATCATTCATTAGTACTGCAGATCAGACAGAGGTCGCATGCGAAGGTTAGATAACATGAACAAGAGAATGCGCGAAGATCAATCCAAGGATTTCGATCACTTCGCAGGTGGGTCAAATCAGCGACAATTCAAGCCTAATCAGCAGAAGCAAAATAATGACAGAGTAGTTAACAGTGTGTCTAACGAAGACCATCAAGGACATTCAGAAGGCTTTCAGTCAAATTACAGAGGAAGAGGTCGTGGTCGTTCTGACAGGGGCAGAGGAGGCCGAAATCAAGGGCGAAGCAAACAGCCATTCTACTGGATACATGGAGAAAATGCCGGGCACTGGACTAGTGAATGTCAAGTAGCACTAGAAGCAAAGAAGAGGGAAGCAGAGAAAAAGGGGGCGCAATTTGAAGAAGCGAAGTCAGTAAATCACACTTCGCAATCTCGTCAAACAACTGTTCAACCCTCAGCGCAAATGAACTACTTGCTTGCTCAGCCCTATTTAGCATCATATCCTCAGTTATCAGGGCCACAACAATGGGGTCATTATCACAGAGTGCCACCGTACGACCGGACAAATTACTAGCTGTATGCAACTCCGCGAGCTGAAAGCAGTAAAGCAAATTCATCGCAGAAGATTGACATCCCAAAGAAAGAAGAAGATTCTGAGCCTCGAGTGAATGTGATCAATGCAATAATTGGGGGATGAAGCGCGCCAAAGCTGGAAACAAAGAGGCAGAGGAAAGATTACATGAGAAATGTTGCAAATGTCTCTTCGGGTACGCATTTCCGAAGTGAATGGTCACATATACCAATAGTGTTTTCTGAGCAAGACATGCATTTAAAACAATTCCCTCACGAAGATCCTTTGGATATACGAGCAAACATGGGCAAAAATGCAAAGTATCTGTTGGGTAGTGACGTTGGAGGCATCTTGGTAGACAACGGGAGTTCAGCAGATATAATCACTTACAAGTTATTTCAAAGTTTGGGTTACGAAGACTCTCAGTTGAAGTTAACAAATAAGCCACTGTTTGGCTTCGGGGGAAAGAGAATTGAAGCTAGGGGAACGATCGAAATGAATGTTTCTTTCAGCGAGGGCCCTCAGCAAAGAATGGAAATGATTACTTTCGATGTGGTGGACATCGTGTATCCGTATCTGGCAATCTTCAGGAGGCCATTGATAAACAAGTTTGCGACAGCGATTCATCAGGCATACTTATGCATGAAAATTCCTACACATGCCGGAGTCTTGTCGATTTTTGGTAATCAGGAAGATGCCAGACGTCGTGAAGGCAATACAGGAACTCACCAGAAGCCTGTGCACTTGATACAAGAAGAAAAGGGCGAAAAAGAAATTGAAGAAGATATTGAATGTTATCCCGAAAAGCCAGATTCAAAAGAGGACACCAAGATGGTAGCGCAAGAACATACTAAGTAAGTCCCGTTATGCGATGATGTTGTTGACAAAAAGTGGTGATTGCAAAAGGCTTACAAGAAAGTGAAGAAGCAAGACTGTTAGAGTGCTTGAGGAATAATCAAGATGTATTCGCTTGGGAGAAATCAGACCTCAAGGGTGTATCCCAAAGTGTCATCGAGCATAAATTGAATGTAGACCCGAAGTATCCCCCAAGAAAACAAAAGTTGAGAGTGTTGTCAGAGTAAAGAGAAAAAATGGCAAAAGGCGAGCTGCAAAAGCTGCTTGATGCAGGAGTTATCCACGAAGTCATCTATTCAGAGTGGTTGGCAAACATAGTGCTGGTGCCTAAAAAGAATGGAGATTGCCGCATGTGCATAGATTTCACTGACTTAAACAAGGCTTGCTCGAAGGATGCTTTTCCTCTGCCAAGGATACATGTACTAGTAGACTCTGCCGTGGGGTCTGAAAGAATGTCTTTGTTGGATTGTTTCTCTGGGTATTATCAGATTTGGCTGTGCAAAAAAGACGAAGACAAGACAAGCTTCGTAACACCTTTTGGGACATATTGTTTCGTGAGGATGCCAGAGGGGCTCCGCAATGCTGGACCCACCTTTTGTAGAATGATTTAAATTGTATTGAAATCTCAGTTGGGGAGGAATGTGTCAGCATATGTTGATGACGTGGTGGTCTAAAGTCTGAAAAAAGAAGATCACGTGCAGGATTTATGTGAAACATTCGCGAACTTCAGAAAATTTGGCCTCAAATTAAACCCAGCAAAATGTGTCTTCGGAGTCAGCAAAGGGAAGTTGTTGGGTTGCATGATATAAAAAAACTATAATTCAGGCCAACCCAGAGAAAATCGAGGCTATCAGACGAATGCAAGTTCCGAAGTCCCGGAAAGATATACAGAAGTTGACTGGCCGTATAGCAGCTCTGGGCAGATTCATCTCAAAATCAGCAGAGCGAAGTTTACCTATTTCAAATTGTTGGGCTCCTCAAAGAATTTTAAGTGGGGGGACGAAGAGCAAAAAGCCTTTGATGACTTGAAAAAATACCTTGAACAAACGGCCATCTTGGCTAGCCCTTCTCCAAAGGCAACCTTGTTGTTGTACATAGCGGCTTCGGAGTCAGCATTGAGCGCAGTGTTGGTGGAAGAGAAAGAGATTGATGGTCAGCTTGTGC
>CM027121.1:44173356-44290481 GCA_015476505.1 Urochloa ruziziensis | reverse complement strand
TCTGATTCACAGTTAAATTGTTCCAACTTTAAAAGAAAAATGTTCCAAATTTTTTAAAGCAAATATTGTCAAGTGTGATTTAGTTTTGAAGATCTTGTCATAAGAAATATAGTGATGAATAAGAATTTGTCAGAATTGATTTGGATACGAATCTTTATTTTTCACATCTTCTTCTGACATCCGTAAACTGTTAACGCACCTCGTGGGGTGTGCGGCGTAGATTCCCACACCGCGGGTGCTGGGGGCGAGTCGTCGCCCTCAACACCGGCGCACGCCTCTGCCTCCGCGGCATCCGCACATCCGGATACCCTGGATCGGTTTGGCATATGGAAATAACATGGGACAATCTCGTATATACTATATCTGCTATCTGGTTCCTTTTCAACTCGGAGATATGAGATACTAAGGGCAAGTACATTAGTGTGTCTCATAGGCGGTCTCATGCATTGACACATAATTTTGAGATGGCTTAACAAACAACTTATACAATCGGTGGTTCTTTTAGTTGTCTCGTAGCAATACTGCATCCCTTAATTTCAGGAGGGAATAAAAGTAATTTTGTGAGTTGCATGCAACAACAACTCGTACAATGGTGGAGAAGCCATCTCATGTCTTAAACTTTAGCTCATGAGGCGGTTGTACGTTTCTATGAGATCTAAATCTTCGATGTTAAAAGT
Source organism: Urochloa ruziziensis (assembly GCA_015476505.1). NCBI lineage: Eukaryota > Viridiplantae > Streptophyta > Magnoliopsida > Poales > Poaceae > Urochloa > Urochloa ruziziensis. The sequence continues at coordinate 44,289,804 of CM027121.1, read as the reverse complement.
TTTTTTTGAAGTCATTTATATGCCCAAATAGTAGATCTAAACTTTAGGCAATAAGGGTCAAAAGGAATAGAAGTCTCTAGTGTGTGTAGGAACTGACGTCTAGATGGGATGGTAAGGAAGGGTTGCTTGAGGCAAGAAGTCCGTGAGTTCGAAGGCTGGGTACTGCACGTGCAGTATTTCGCATGAAAAATGTGTGACTTGTGACTTGTTTTATGAGATGAGTTTTAGTATTTGTACCTTTTGATGTAAAAGGTTGTTTGCATAGTTATGTGCTACAATTATTGTTGTGCGAAATATTGGGCTCCGAACTCGTTGAGTTTGTCGCCGCTATCACATTTTGTACTCTCTTAGTTCAGTATTTATTTTCCAAAAAGAAACACAAAGATGCTACCATGATTCTTTTGGGCAAGTAACAAAAACATATGAAAACACGACGTGGTTGAATTTTAGGTATATGAGCCCAAAATGGCCATCGTCTTGATGACTCCAAAATGGCCATGGATAGAATTTTTGAGGAAAATTATGGTCTGAACTTAATATGCACTTCAAAGACAAATTCATCTCTCGTGTTTCTTACCATTTCTATATCTGTTGAAGCTTTCAGATTTGTTGTTGTCAACCACGCCGGCACAATATTCAAAATGCCCATACTATCCGTGGCTAATTAACACAATTTTACCAGATTTGATAGTGATCATGTTTCCATACAGTCAAATGTAGCATACGCGTCTAACTAAGACATATATATATATATATATATATACTCCTCCTTGTGTCACATTTCACAAATCCATCGAGCAAACAACTCCATTTCCGAAAGGCCAACCAAATCGACTTACACAACTTCGATAGCTCTCTTGTTCCCCATGGAAGAGCATACTATAGTCCTCATCGTCGGTGCAGGTCCAGCAGGCCTCGCAACGGCTGCATGCCTAGCCCAATTCTCTATCCCTTATGTCATCATGGAGCGTGAGGATTGCAGCGCATCGCTATGGCGAAACCGTGCTTATGACCGCCTCAAGCTACACCTTGCAAAAGAGTTCTGCGAGCTCCCCCCACATGTCATACCCAGTAGATGCCCCAACATATATCCCAAAGGACCAGTTTGTGAAGTACCTTGATAGTTACATAGAGCGGTTTGACATCCACCCAAAGTACAATACTGACATCAAGTCATGCACATATGACGAAGGAAAAGAGTGTTGGATCAGCTTGGCGTGTGATACGGTGACATCCAGGGTTGTTAGGTACAAAAGCAAGTTCCTTGTTGTTGCAAGTGGTGAGAACAGTGCGGCGAATATTCCAGTGATCCCTGGGTTGCATGACTTTGCTGGAGAGGCTATCCACTCATCACTATACAAATCTGGCACTGCCTACTCAGGGAAGAATGCGCTAGTAGTTGGCTGTGGCAACTCAGGAATGGAGATCGCCTATGACCTTGCAACACATGGTGCCAATACATCAATTGTTGTTCGTAGCCAGGTACGTATGCTATTTCATTGCATTTGAAAGTAAAGATGCAACTTTTAGTTTAATTATGTGAGAAACTTATTATTTGGAATAACCATTATTCATAAAGTTTGTGTGATACATTATGTTGCAAACAGGTACATATAATGACAAAAGAAATTATACGGTTAGGAATGACATTGGTCCAGCATACCCCGGTGAATGCTGTGGATGATCTTCTTGTGAGGATGTCAAAGTTTTTGTTTGGAGACCTGTCTAAGCATGGAATTGTGGAGACCAGAAACAGGTCCTCTCCTACTTAAGGAGCAAACAGGCCGATCTGCTGTGATTGATGTTGGGACTGTTGGTTTAATCAAGAAAGGGACTATCAAAGTGAGCATACTTCCTTAGATGACAAATTTATAAAATGAAATTTGTCCATCAATTTATTCATGTTTATTTCATCTTTATAGGTACTTAGAAATATTTCCAAAATTAATGGCAATGTTGTCGAATTTGAAGACAAAAAGGAAAGTTCTTTCGATGTTATTGTGTTTGCAACTGGGTATAAAAGCATGGCAAATACATGGCTCAAGGTAGCAATGCTAATGCTTAGTTCTTCCATGCAAATTAATTCGTTTGTATTGCAACTATATCATTTGTGTTTTAATTCTTTTTTGTATTTGTGATTTTAGAATGGTGAAAGCATGCTAAATAATGATGGATTGCCAAAGAAAGAATTCCCAAATCATTGGAAGGGTGCAAATGGACTCTATTGTGCTGGATTGGCTAGGAGAGGCCTAGCTGGTATTGCCATTGATGCCAAGAATATTGCCAATGACATATTGTCTAGCTACGATATGCATAGATGTGAGACGAACTAGCTGGACATTAACTACATGTTTGTGGAAACTTGTACTATCATTTAGCCATATTGGCTATTAATGTAATGTGTCACATTCATAATGAAAGAAGGATTTTATTTCGAACTATCATTTCATTTTTTTTTTGACCGAAACAGCAGGGGAAGCCCCCACTGGTTTTTTATATATATATAAAGGAAGAGAATATGTACATGGTACATGGCCACAGGCCAAAAGCAGACCCTAGCTAACACAAAAGTAATCTAATGGATATTACATAACCAACTATTCAGCAAGATCTTCAAAGAAGGCTTGGCTCGAATAAGAACCAAGCTAATCTCCTCCTTGAAATGTTTCTTCCATCTAGAAAAACAGCGAGTTTGCCCATCAAAAATAATAGCATTTCGATGCACCCAAATACACCAGGCTGCCACAATTGCAACTTCTCTGAAGACTTTGCTACCAAACATTTGTCGAGCATGGAGAATCATTTCTGTGAATGAAAGAGAGAAGTTCCAAGTGATCCCTAGAAACCTCCAGCAGGCAGCACTGAAAGGGCATGAAAAGATGAGATGGATGAGGGACTCATCACTTCCTGTAGTACAAAGAACACATGTGTAGCTTGGCAAAATCATGTTCTTCCTACGAAGCAGACATATTGTGTTCAGACGATCTCGAAGAAGTAGCCAGAAAAAGAATTTGTGCTTTCCCAAAACTCGAGATTTCCACATCCATTTATACACTGGGGAAGCCTGAGCATTACCTTTTAGTGCAAGATAAGCTTTCTGAGAAGTATAAAACCCAGTCCCCCAAATATATGCCCATTGATCATGCTGTGTCATGGGGTGTTGCAGGCTCTGTATGGCCGATGCGAGAAGCTGAAGCTGGGCTGAGGCTTCAGCAGAAAGCGGTGTGTAGAAATTAGCATAGGCATCCTGCTGAAGGAATTTAGCAACTGAGATATTGTCATCTTTCACAAACGAGAAAAGCTGTGGATATTGCCATTGCAGGATACCAAGGTCCCAGAGATCCTTCCAAAACATCACTGTGAGACCATCACCTACTGTGCACGAGGATATCATTCTGAACTTCTCAGATATACTCATCACATCACGCCACCAAAAAGAACCAACCAGTGTCCTGACATGGGGAACAATTGGTCTTTTATAAAGGCAATTCCAAGTGAGATGCACCCAGGGCAGATCTTCTTTGCTTGTAGAATTTGTGCAAAAACTTCATCAGCAAAGCAGTATTCTGTGCTCTAAGATCAACAATCCCCAAGCCACCCTGATCCTTTGGCAGGCAAGCTTTAGCCCATGCAACTAGGCAGCCACCTTTTCTATTTACATCACCTCTGTCCCAAAGAAAATGTTTTCGATACTTATCAATTTGCTCAATGACCCAGACTGGGAACTTGAGAGTACATAAATAAAAGGTGGGCAGGGAACTTAACACTGAGTTGACAATGATTAGTCTGCCAGCATAAGATAGGAAAGTGCTCAGCCCCATCAAACGTCTCTCAATACGGTTAAGCAGAGGCAACCATTCTTGTACTGATGGGCGAGTTGTTCCCAGGGGAAGGCCAAGATAAGTGAAAGGCATTGAACCAACCTGACACTCCAAAACTGCTGCTAGTTGTTGTGCCTTGGCATCATCAACATTAATAGGAACGAGAAAAGACTTGTTGAAATTGACCCGTAGCCCTGTAGAAAGTAGCAAAATCATGAAGAAGTTGCTTAAGAAACACTAGTTGGGCTGGTTCAGCTGGCAGGACAAGAAGGGTGTCATCAGCATACTGAATAATAGGATAATCTCCCCCAAAAGTTGCACCCAGAGGATGCTGCAAATTGCCTTGAAGACAGGCCTGATTAATCAAAGATTGTAATAAATCTGCAGCCAAGACAAAAAGTAAAGGAGACAAAGGATCTCCTTGCGTAACACCTCTCTTGCACTGAAAAGTTTTCCCTGGGATGCCATTCAAAAGAACAGAAGAAGATCCAGAACAGAGTATGGACCTTATCCAACCAATCCACTTATCAGAGAAGCCCTTATGTTTGAACATAGCCAAGATGAGTTCATGCTCCACTTTATCAAAAGCCTTTTCAAAGTCAAGCTTCAACAAAATGACCTCCTTCTTTGATTTGTGACAAATGTGCAAGAATTGAAAAGCCTAGGCTAAACAATCTTGAATGGTGCGACCTTTAATAAAACCATATTGATTAGCATGCACCAATTTGAGAATTACTGCTTGTAATCTATTTGCCACAAGTTTGGTTAGCAGCTTCAGAGAGTAATTAAGCAGGGAAATAGGCCTATAGTCATTAACACCCAAAGGAGTATCATTCTTCGGAATGAGTGTGATGAGTGATGAATTTATACATTCCAGATTCACCTGTCCTTTTTCAAATGCTTCACACAGCCTGTAAAAATTCTCTGCAATGATGGGCCAACATTTCTTCATGAAAAATCCATTGAAACCATCAGGGCCAGGGGCATGGTCAGAAGGCATATCTCTAACTGCATTGGCTATTTCCTCTCTTGAGAATGGATGATCCATTTAGGTAGCAAAACAGGGCTAATAAGATTGTGAAGATCAAACAAGATGCCAGTAAAATCAGATACACCAAGCCTGTCTTTAAAAGCAGACCATAAAACCCCAGCTTTAAGATTGTGATCACAGACAAATGTGCCATCCTCCAGCTGCAATTGTGCAATCTGATTCTTTGTTCTAAAGTTAATAGAAGCAATAGCTTGGAAGAAATTGGTGTTCTCATCCCCAAACTTGACCCATCTGATGGTGGCTCTTTGCTTCCAATATATGCGTTTAGCTTCTAAAAGGGAGGCTAAATGAGACTTTACTGCCTTCCTGAAGTTCAACTCAATGATAGACAAGGGTCTTTGATCCTCTAGTCCATCTAACATGCCCAAGATCCAGCTACAGTTGTTGATTAACTTCCCTAACTTGGACAGCTCTCTGCTCCAGGCTTTGAGCCCCTTCCTTAATTGCTTAAAATTGCCTGAGATAGTTTTAGCCATATTACCATAGAAGGGGTTATTATTCCAATGCAGCTTCACTGTCTCCATAAATCCTGGGAAATCAGCCCAGTAATTCTCAAACCGAAATTGCTTGGATTTGGGAATAGCAGTATCAATAATGACAGTATATGGCACATGATCAGAAATGGGTCTAGCCAAAGGTTGGACTTTAGTTGCTGGGTAAAGCAGCACCCAAGAAGCCGAGGTAAAGACCCAATCCAGCTTTTCTAGCAAGGGATCAGATTGCATATTGCTCCAAGTGTATTTTCTCCCCTCAAAAGGAACATCTACCAAGTCCAAATGATGAATAAGGTCATTAAAAAGTAGCATGTCAGAGACAGAGCCACCTGGCTTATTTCGATTTTCTGGGCCCCTGATCAGATTGAAATCACCAACCAACAGCCAATCCTCTATGGCATCAGTATCAAAGTTATACAACCAATTTACAAAAGAAGCTTTCTCTGCAGGTGAAGAAGGACCATATATGTTTGAAACATGAAAACTCTGTCCAGAAGCAGTGGATTTAAATTTCATGGTCAGAGCAAAAGCATTCGAATGAAGCAACTCTCCTTCAAAGAGACTACCATTCCAAATAGTCAATAGTCCACCAGAGGCTCCATCTGAAGCACTAAAATTAAACTTATTGAGATGTCGTGGACAGAACTTAGAGATGTAAGCAGTATTAAAATTTCCACGCTTAGTCTCCTGCAGACAGATAATGGAAGCACCACTTTCATTGATCTTATCTCGAACACAATCCCATTTCTCCTGAGAGTTGATGCCCCTTACATTCCAAACCAACACATTCCAGGATTTAAATGTACTCATTGGGGAAACAAGGTGACAACCAAGAAATAGATCTCATCCACCACCAGGGGGGAGCAACATTCACACGATGGGTAGAGCAAAAGTAAGGCAGGCACACATGCATAGGGACATACCAAACCAGGATAGATTTAAGGAGGTTCATAACAACTAAAGAGATAACAGTGCTCACGCAGGAGCAGACAAAAGTAGCACACCAGAGAGTTTTGACCAAGAGTTCACACTGCCAACCCAGGCAAAAGAAAACAAAAGAAACTACGAGGGCACTAGTGAGAGCTGCCCCACTGATATAGCTGGGTTTATTCATTTGGAGACTGGGCCTTTAAAACCTCCTCAGAAACAGCACTAGGCTGCATTTTGAGGTATCCAGTGCCAATAGCCTGCACCAGATCCACAGGGAGATAAGGAGCAGCTTCCACTCTTGAAACTGAAGTGCCAACATAAGGCACCAGATCAACACCAGGTGGGAGAACCTCTAGAGGTGCAGCTTGAACTTCCTGATCCTTGGACACTTCAGAGCTTCCCTGTCCATTCCCAGATTCAACACGAGCCTCAGCAGCTGCTGCACTTGCATCATCCTTGTAGCCATGCAGCTTCTTAAGACGAGTGCTCCTACGCAGAGCACTAACATCCAGTGGGCCCCTGAGCTTTCTGGCTCTACGCTTTTTAGGTGCTGTCCTGGCTGGCATCTTGTCCAGGATCTCAACATCTGAGTACTGCTCCACCACCCTAGGTTCATCCCTGGTAGGCTCATCAGACACCACCTTAGCCAAGTGCCAAATAAGATCAGGATCAGATAAGTATGATGGAATCAACATATCAAGATTGACAGTGATCTTTGAGATATTATGGAAAGAAGGCAAAATATGAGAAGGGAAAAGAGACTGCCAAAGGCGCCCAAAAACTACCTTGAGAGGGATAGGCTGATGAGGAATCATGGGAGATTTGACCCCTCCAGAAGCAGCAAAGTCCATGGAAGCCCCCGACATTGGGGACTGTACTGCATTGTCCATATCAGCATTTGCTCCCACATCTTGTTCCATAGGCACAGAATGCGAATTCTCCTCCCCAACATTGCCAGAGTAGTTCCCAACAGAAGCTGCCTCATGAGCCACATTCTGAGACAGAGAAGGGTCAGCTGGCGCCTCCATCCATGGAGGACCATCCTGTGGCAGAGGATGCAGAGCACCATCAGCAGGCAGAGCATCCTCATCAGCAAGAGCTGTGATATCAGAGGCATAAAGGATGAACACAGGCATGGTCCAGGATGCAGCTCGAGGGGAATCCCCAGGTGACACCACAATAGCATCAGGAACATCATCTTCTTTGTTAATCAACACCTTGACTATCACACGAGCCACATTGGAGGAGGGGTGTATATGCTTGAGGATGGCGAAACCAGACAGAGCCTTGTCGATATCCGCATCAGAACGATAGTCATTGTTGGGGCAAAGAAGCATAAGCCATGCCTCACGATCCATATCTAAACTATCATTTCATTGCAGCATATATGTGCTACCTAGTGGAATGATGAGATAGGTAAAAAAATCTAAAACAGAGGTTCCAAAATTATTTTGTACATATGAGTAGTAGAAATTTACAAAGCTGCATACTAAAATAGGTATAGTTTTAAAATGATAAGTCAGAATATTTGAAAATTTATAGCAAGACAATTACAACCCAATATGCCATTTTATAGCAAGATAACTCGGGCAGTAGTTATTCCACCACTTTAGCACTAAATAGTATACAACAAAAAAGGAACGATCCAATTAATTTTTTTGGAATGAAAATATAGATATAGCTCAAAAGTAACAACAATGATGATCCCAAAAACAAAAAATGGTGCAAAAAAAGATACATAATAAATATACTGACAAGAGAATTGAATGACGTCTAGATGGAAAGGTATCAAAAGGGTCACGCGAGGCAGGAGGCCGTCAGTTCGAAGGCTAGGTACCGCACGCGGACGTATTTAGCATGAAATACGTGTGACTTGTGACCGTGACCGTAGCTCATGGTGGCCTCCCGAGCTATGAAAAATAATATTTTTACCATTTTTATTTGTCAATTCCTACTTTTACTAACCGCGTCAGGGCAAGATCCACCTGTTAGAATAACTTGCCAAACATGACTGTTAAATAATCATCGTGAATAGCCACCTCATTATCATCAGCTAAATGTAAACGGTTAAATAACAGGTGCGAATGAGAGTTCCACGGCGACGTGGATGAGGGTCAATGCAGTAGTGAAAATTAGACCACACTCAACTATATTTTGAATACAATTTTTTTATGAAGTTGGAAGAAATCGATTAGAATCTAGCATACTCACGGAACAAAATCTGGAACAAATTTCATTGTTCTGATTCACATTTAAATTGTTCCAACTTTGAAAACAAAAATGTTCCAAATTTTTTTAAAGCAAATATTGTCAAGTGTGATTTAGTTTTGAAGATCTTGTCATAAGAAATATAGTGATGAAATAAGAATTTGTCAGAATTTGATTTGGATACGAGTCTTTATTTTTCACATCTTCTTCTGAGATCCGTACACTGTTAACGCACCTCATAGGGTGTGCGGCGTAGGTTGCCACACCGCAGGTGCGGGGGCGAGTCGCCGCCTCAACACAGGCGCACGCCTCTGCCTCCGTGGCATCCGCACATCCGGATACCCTGGATCGGTTTGGCATATGGAAATAACATGGAACAATCTCGTATATACTATATCTGCTATCTGATTCCTTTTCGACTCGGAGATATGAGATACTAAGGGAAAGTACATTAGTGTTGTCTCATAGGCGGTCTCATACATTGACACATAATTTTGAGATGGCTTAACAAACAACTTATACAATCGGTGGTCGTTTTAGTTGTCTCGTAGCAATACTTCATCCCTTAATTTGAGGAGCGAATAAAAGTAATTTTGTGAGTTGCATGCAACAACAACTCGTACAATGGTGGAGAAGCCATCTCATAGTCTTAAATTTTAGCTCATGAGGCGGTTGTACATTTCCATGAGATCTAAATCTTCGATGTTAAAAGTTTTTTTTGAAGTCATTTATATGCCCAAATAATAGATCTAAACTTTAGGCAATAAGGGTCAAAAGGAATAGAAGTCTCTAGTGTGTGTAGGAACGACGTCTAGATGGGATGGTAAGGAAGGGTCGCTTGAGGCAAGAAGTCCGTGAGTTCGAAGGCTGGGTACTACACGCGCGGTGTTTCCCATGAAAAACGCGTGACTTGTGACTTGTTTTATGAGATGAGTTTTAGTATTTGTGCCTTTTGATGTAAAAAAGTTGTTTGCATAGTTATGTTCTACAATTATTGTTGTGCAAAATATTGGGCTCCAAATTCGTTGAGTTTGTCGCCGCTATCACATTTTGTACTCTCTTAGTTCAGTATTTATTTTCCAAAAAGAAACACAAAGATGCTACCATGATTCTTTTGGCCAAGTAACAAAAACATATGAAAACACAGCGTGGTTGAATTTTAGGTATATGAGCCCAAAATGGCCATCGTCTTGATGACTCCAAAATGGCCATAGATAGAATTTTTGAGGAAAATTATGGTCTGAACTTAATATGCACTTCAAAGCCAAATTCATCTCTCGTGTTTCTTACCATTTCTATATATGTTGAAGCTTTCAGATTTGCTGTTGTCAACCACGCCGGCTCAATATTCAAAATGCCCATACTATCCGTGGCCAATTAACACAATTTTACCAAATTTGATAGTGATCATGTTTCCATACAGTCAAATGCAGCATACGCGTCTAACTAAGACACATATATATATACTCCTCCTTGTGTCACATTTCACTAATCCATCGAGCAAACAACTCCATTTCCGAAAGGCCAACCAAAATCGACTTACACAACTTCGATAGCTCTCTTGTTCCCCATGGAAGAGCATACTATAGTCCTCATCGTCGGTGCAGGTCCAGCAGGCCTCGCAACGGCTGCATGCCTAGCCCAATTCTCTATCCCTTATGTCATCATGGAGCGTGAGGATTGCAGCGCATCGCTATGGCGAAACCGCGCTTATGACCGCCTCAAGCTACACCTTGCAAAAGAGTTCTGCGAGCTCCCCCACATGTCATACCCAGCAGATGCCCCAACATATATCCCAAAGGACCAGTTTGTGAAGTACCTTGATAGTTACATAGAGCGGTTTGACATCCACCCAAAGTACAATACTGACATCAAGTCATGCACATATGACGAAGGAAAAGAGTGTTGGATCAGCTTGGCGTGTGATGCGGTGACATCCAGGGTTGTTAGGTACAAAAGCAAGTTCCTTGTTGTTGCAAGTGGTGAGAACAGTGCGGCGAATATTCCGGTGATCCCTGGGTTGCATGACTTTGCTGGAGAGGCTATCCACTCATCACTATACAAATCTGGCACTGCCTACTCAGGGAAGAATGCGCTAGTAGTTGGGTGTGGCAACTCAGGAATGGAGATCGCCTATGACCTTGCAACACATGGTGCCAATACATCAATTGTTGTTCGTAGCCAGGTACGTATGCTATTTCATTTGCATTTGAAAGTAAAGATGCAACTTTTAGTTTAATTATGTGAGAAACTTATTATTTGGAATAACCATTATTCATAAAGTTTGTGTGATACATTATGTTGCATACAGGTACATATAATGACAAAAGAAATTATACGGTTAGGAATGACATTGGTCCAGCATACCCCGGTGAATGCTGTGGATGATCTTCTTGTGAGGATGTCAAAGTTTTTGTTTGGAGACCTGTCTAAGCATGGAATTGTGAGACCAGAAACAGGTCCTCTCCTACTTAAGGAGCAAACAGGCCGATCTGCTGTGATTGATGTTGGGACTGTTGGTTTAATCAAGAAAGGGACTATCAAAGTGAGCATACTTCCTTAGATGACAAATTTTATAAAATGAAATTTGTCCATCAATTTATTCATGTTTATTTCATCTTTATAGGTACTTAGAAATATTTCCAAAATTAATGGCAATGTTGTCGAATTTGAAGACAAAAAGGAAAGTTCTTTCGATGTTATTGTGTTTGCAACTGGGTATAAAAGCATGGCAAATACATGGCTCAAGGTAGCAATGCTAATGCTTAGTTCTTCCATGCAAATTAATTCGTTTGTATTGCAACTATATCATTTGTGTTTTAATTCTTTTTTGTATTTGTGATTTTAGAATGGTGAAAGCATGCTAAATAATGATGGATTGCCAAAGAAAGAATTCCCAAATCATTGGAAGGGTGCAAATGGACTCTATTGTGCTGGTTTGGCTAGGAGAGGCCTAGCTGGTATTGCCATTGATGCCAAGAATATTGCCAATGACATATTGTCTAGCTACGATATGCATAGATGTGAGACGAACTAGCTGGACATTAACTACATGTTTGTGGAAACTTGTACTATCATTTAGCCATATTGGCTATTAATGTAATGTGTCACATTCATAATGAAAGAAGGATTTTATTCGAACTATCATTTCATTGCAGCATATATGTGCTACCTAGTGGAATGATGAGATAGGTAAAAAAATCTAAAACAGAGGTTCCAAAATTATTTTGTACATATGAGTAGTAGAAATTTACAAAGCTGCATACTAAAATAGGTATAGTTTTAAAATGATAAGTCAGAATATTTGAAAATTTATAGCAAGACAATTACAACCCAATATGCCATTTTATAGCAAGATAACTCGGGCAATAGTTATTCCACCACTTTAGCACTAAATAGTATACAACAAAAAAGGAACGATCCAATTAATTTTTTTGGAATGAAAATATAGATATAGCTCAAAAGTAACAACAATGATGATCCCAAAAACAAAAAATGGTGCAAAAAAAGATACATAATAAATATACTGACAAGAGAATTGAATGACGTCTAGATGGAAAGGTATCAAAAGGGTCACGCGAGGCAGGAGGTCGTCAGCTCGAAGGCTAGGTACCGCACGCGGACGTATTTAGCATGAAATACGCGTGACTTGTGACCGTGACCGTAGCTCATGGTGGCCTTCCGAGCTATGAAAAATAATATTTTTACCATTTTTATTTGTCAATTCCTACTTTTACTAACCGCGTTAGGTCAAGATCCACCTGTTAGAATAACTTGCCAAACATGACCGTTAAATAATCATCGTGAATAGCCACCTCATTATCATCAGCTAAATGTAAACGGTTAAATAACAGGTGCGAATGAGCGTTCCACGGCGACGTGTATGAGGGTCTATGCAGTAGTGAAAATTAGACCACACTCAACTATATTTTGAATACAATTTTTTATGAAGTTGGAAGAAATCGATTAGAATCTAGCATACTCACGGAACAAAATCTGGAACAAATTTCATTGTTCTGATTCACATTTAAATTGTTCCAACTTTGAAAAGAAAAATGTTCCAAATTTTTTTAAAGCAAATATTGTCAAGTATGATTTAATTTTGAAGATCTTGTCATAAGAAATATAGTGATGAAATAAGAATTTGTCAGATTTTGATTTGGATACGAATCTTTATTTTTCACATCTTCTTCTGAGATCCGAACACTATTAACGCACCTCATAGGGTGTGCGGCGTAGGTTGCCACACCGCAGGTGTGGGGGCGAGTCACCGCCTCAACACAGGCGCACGCCTCTGCCTCCGTGGCATCCGCACATCCGGATACCCTGGATTGGTTTGGCATATGGAAATAACATGGAACAATCTCGTATATACTATATCTGCTATCTGGTTCCTTTTTGACTCGGAGATATGAGATACTAAGGGAAAGTACATTAGTGTTGTCTCATAGGCGGTCTCATGCATTGACACATAATTTTGAGATGGCTTAACAAACAACTTATACAATCGGTGGTTTTTTTAGTTGTATCATAGCAATACTTCATCCCTTAATTTGAGGAGCGAATAAAAGTAATTTTGTGAGTTGCATGCAACAACAACTCGTACAATGGTGGAGAAGCCATCTCATAGTCTTAAATTTTAGCTCATGAGGCGATTGTATGTTTCCATGAGATCTAAATCTTCGATGTTAAAAGTTTTTTTGAAGTCATTTATATGCCCAAATAATAGATCTAAATTTAGGCAATAAGGGTCAAAAGGAATAGAAGTCTCTAGTGTGTGTAGGAACGACGTCTAGATGGGATGGTAAGGAAGGGTCGCTTGAGGCAAGAAGTCCGTGTGTGGGGGATATAGTACCCGGATATCTCACGAGCAAGTCTGGCATCCCACCAAGAGGGGGCGGCCCAGCCCACCGTTCTGGACCTGATGACGTGCGGAACAAGTCGGCGCACGAAGGAAGGGTCTAGAAGGTTGAGTTCTAGTTGGAATAGGAATTATTGTAAAGAAGGAAAGGATCCTTAGAGATAGGATCGGCTACATACCGACTTGTAACCCTGCCCCCCGATATATAAGGCGGGCAGGGACCCCCTCAAAAAGGAAGTCTCACGACGAAATCTCTCAACACACAATCCACGCAATACAAACACCCCAAAACAGGACGTAGGGTATTACGTCGAGTCGACGGCCCGAACCTGTATAAACCCTTGCGTCTGTCCATCCTAACCATCTTGCTTCCGATCTTTGCGATCTTCCCTGCATACAAATCACTTCCGTGGGCTACCCCGTGGAAGACTGCCGGAGATAATATCACCGACAGTGGCACGCCAGGTAAGGGATATCGCCGAGATCAACCTGGTAAGCTTGATGGATCGCGTCTAGATCTTGGACAGCTGCAACCTCCCGGACGTCGACGGATTCGAGATCCAGTTCGGGAACATCACCGCCGCCGCCTTGGATACCCAAGCGGCAGGAGCTACGACCGCCACGGAGGTTTCCTCTCTGGCGCCGACTTCGGCCATCACGGCCCAATCCGGTCCGATCGCATCTGATCGTGCCGATTCTACCCCGCTGAATCCATCGCAGAACGCGAGGCCCAACCAGTCGGGAACAGATCTACAACCACTCGGTTCCGATCCGACTCTTGAGAGTCGCGTCGCCGAATCGTCTCAGAGCGTGAACGCTCAACCGATGCGCGTCCCGAGCCCTGAGGTCATCACTGTCCAGACCCCCGGCTTTTGCGCGCTCGCTCAGAAGCAGAAGATGAAGGACATCGTCCAGGCGGATGATTCCCTCTCTGGGAGCGACTCCTACGAGTCAAACCCACGGGGACCCTCAATCTTGGACGACCTGCAGGAAGGTTACACAGCGTCCGACGCCTCTATAGAGCCGGAGCTGTTAGGATCACCCGGAGGATTAACTCCGAGTAGCTTGGAGCGTTATACGCCCACATCTGACTTCTCCGAGTCCGAGGAAGATTACCTCGCGCAAGAAGGAGCCGGATCATACTGCTACATGGTGGCGCCAGCAACGCCACCTAACCCCGTGTCAGAGGACGAGGTCACCCCGGCTGAAGAGACAACTGAAGCCAGGGACCAGCGTCGAGGACGCAACGCCAGTCGGGCGACTCGCAGAGCCACACGACCACACGGGGCCACCGCATCAGGATCTGGCACCGCTAGACTCCAAGAACCACGGTCGGAGGATCACCGTCGCCATCGGGATCGGCACGACAAGAGAAGCAGCCGGAACCTGGTGCGCGACGGCATGTTCGAGTACAACGGATTCGACGTCTACGAGACGCCGGTCCAGAACCTCGTCACCATCAACGAGGAAATCAGTCGGCTGCCACCCAGCACTCTGGGCCTGGAAAAGGTAAGGGCTCTCGTGCAGGCCGCCTCCGTCCAGGTCCACCAGATGCAGGGCAGAGCACACACGGTCGCCTCTGAGCCCGGTCCGTCTCGACGCCGGGCCAGCGGTGGATCGGATCGCGACGAAGACCTTCGCACCACGATCAACAGAGATCGAGACGCGAGGGACGTCATCCGCAACTAGCACCGAGGAGCGCCATCGTGAGGAGATCCGATGGCGCGAAGAATACGATCGGGATCATGGAAATCCCCGTCGTAACTCCGACAGGAGCGGCTACTCGACGGAGTCAGACCACTCTGACCCCTCCGGTAGCCCAAGGCGCGGCAACGACGGCGGTCGCACTCCGCCACGAGGACGAGCGGCTCCCCCACGCAGGCGGTCGACCCCGCCAAGGGAGCGAACTCCACCGCGCAGCAGAACCTACCGAAGGGACCGAACTCCGCCCAGGACTCGGAACTATCGGAGGACCCGTTCCCCGCCCAGGGATCGGGATCACAGGAGGGAGAGCACTCCCCCAAGAACAACAGACGGCTCGGGTCCGAGTGGTTCCCGCCCTAGAGGTCGGATCGGCGGATTCTAGTCATTCACGGAGCGCTTGAGAAGCGTGACATGGCCCAGAGGCTTTAAGCTGTCGGATATCGACAAGTACGACGGGAAGTCTGATCCATCTCAATGGCTTCAGATCTACTACACCGCCGTACAAGCGGCCGGTGGCGACGAGGACGTGATGGCGAACTACCTTCCCATCATGCTCACCAAGGACTGCCGCAACTGGCTGGCAGGACTCCCGCAGGACGCCATCGACAACTGGGATCAGCTTACCGCACTCTTCGTCGGTAACTATCTTGGTACCTGGGAGAGGCCCGGGAGCAAGCGGCTCCTCGGCCAAATAAGACAGCGCAAGAACGAGACCCTGCATGACTTCGTGCGCAGGTTCTCGGAGAAGCGCAACTCCATTACGGACGTGACGGATCAGGAGGTTATGACAGCCTTCCAGAACGGCATCTCCGATGGAAGACTGATTCACAAGTGGACCAGGAAGCAACCCGCGACTGTCAATGACATGTTCCGGATCGCTAGCACGTGGGCGGACGCGGAGATTGCGGAGAAGGAACAGCTCAGCGAGCTCAAGAATCGCTGGGAAGAAGAGAACAAGACGACCCGCAAGCGCGACCGCCGCGAAGATGAAGACCGACACGACGACCATCGTCGCAGCGACAGTCACCCCCGCAAAAAGAAGAGCGAGGGGGATATGGTCGCCACTCTGGACCGGCCCAGAGGCCGGGTAACTCCAGAGGATTTCCAGCGCATGCTCGATGAGCAATGTCCATACCACAAGCACAAGCACTCGGCACGAGAGTGCTACGGGCTCAAGCGAGCCTTTACTGGGGGCAACAGAGGCCCTCCCTACAGAAAGAGGAACGATGGTTCCCCGCGCGAGGACAGGCGGACCGACGAGCATGGCGACGACTTCCAGGAGGCCGACCGAGTGGTCCGCATGATCTATGGCGGACCAGAATTCGAGACGAAGCGCCAGCAGAAGCTCACCCATCGCCAAGTCATGCACGCGAGGGAGCCACCGGTACCAGAGTACCTCAAGTGGTCGGAAGTTCCGATCACCTTCACCCGCGAAGACCACCCGAGCTTCATACCGAAGCCCGGATCCCACGCCTTGGTAGTAGCTCCGACGATACACAACGTTCAGCTCACCAAGGTGCTAGTCGACGGTGGCAGTGGCCTGAACATCCTCTTTGCTAACACATTGAAGGAGCTCGGCCTGACCACTCTCGACCTCCGTCCCCCCCAATCTGCGTTCTACGGTTTGATACCGGGAGAGGGGGCAGAACCACTCGGGCACATCACATTGCCCGTTACCTTCGGAGACCGGAACAACTACCGGACCGAGCATATGCAGTTCACGGTGGCGAACTTTGAGACTGCATATCATGCCATCCTCAGGAGGCCGGCGCTCGCCAAGTTCATGGCGATCCCTCACTACGTCTACTTGCAGGTCAAGATGCCAGGACCCAAAGGCGTAATCACCGTCTTGGGGGACATCCGAGTCGCTTACACATGCGAACAGGAGACCCTCAACGCGGCAGCCGCCCTGGACATGTCGAAGCGCATGGAGCAAGTACTGGCTGCATCACAGGAGGTGGACAAGGACTCTCTGGAGATCCCCGCCAAGAGGCCAGCAAGAGAAGCCATCGCGCCAAGCAAGGAGACGGAGCTGAAGAGGATCTCGCTGGACTTGGATGACCCGAAGAAGACGGCCATCATCGGGGCAGAGTTAGACCCCAAATAGGAAGAAGTGCTCGTCAAATTCCTAAGGGAAAACGCCGACATATTCGCGTGGAAACCATCCGATATGCCAGGTGTCCCAAGGGAACTTGCCGAGCACTCCTTGAAGGTCAATCCGACTGCCAAACCGATCAAGCAGAGGCTTCGTCGATTCGTGCAGGACCGCAAGGAGGCGATTAGGGTAGAGATTACAAGTTGCTAGCTGCTGGTTTCATTCAGGAGGTGTTCCACCCCGACTGGTTAGCTAACCCAGTTCTTGTAAGAAAAAAGAATAATAATGATTGGAGAATGTGCGTTGACTACACATATCTCAACAAAGCTTGCCCTAAAGACCCCTTCGTTCCCCCCCCCCCCCCCCCCGCATCGATCAAGTCGTTGATTCCACGGCAGGCTCTGCCCTGCTCTGTTTTCTCGATTGCTACTCAGGCTATCACCAGATAGGCCTAAAGCTGGAAGACCAAATAAAGACCGCATTCATCACGCCGTTCGGTGCCTTTTGTTACAATACAATGGCCTTCGGTCTGAAGAACGCAGGCTCAACTTATTAGAGGACAATCCAAGCATGTCTGGATCAACTGATTCCAGACATAGTAGAAGCCTACATCGACGACATCGTGGTCAAGATCATGAACCCCGAGGACATGATAGGGAATCTTGTGACGACCCGGATTTTCGTAATCGAAAATCCGACTCCCTGTACCATTGTGATAGTCCCTGGATCAGTAGCTATCACGTACAGAACTCATCTCAGCATAATATCATATCCATACAACGAATTTAAATTACATAGAAGAGATTTACATCCATACCATTATGGAAATACGAGTAAAGTACAAGCCCGTCGGGCTAAGCGACAAGCGGAAATCCTGCGTAGCGGTAGCTAGGCTTCAAGTCTTCATCTTCGATCAACACCACAGGCAACTCGAGCGAAGCACACAACCCTTTTTCCAAACGTCCAAACCTGCATGCTCACAAACTATCCCCAAGGAGTGGGATAGGTTCACGTCACCATCTGTATGCAAGCTTTAAGTGGCCTAGAATCTAAAGGTATAAAAGTAATTCAAGGAAAGGCTGGGGTTTCCTATGCAATAGCAGCAATAATAATCAAGGTATCATCTCCACAAACCATTCCCAAATCCCGCCTCACATCACATCACCTTCTTCACACTCGTCTAAGTCGATGCGAGAGCTCCCTCCCCTCGCACCTCACCAACTACGACCGGATCCTGAAAGAAGAGGGAGCAGACTCTCCTTCTCCCCGTCCGTAGCTGCGAACCTTAATCACTCTGTCACTGGCTAAAATCAGGGGGAGGTAGAAGATCCCAAATATGAGAGGTAACAGTGCAATGGGCAATGTCCATACCGAGGACGCGGCTATACGTATAGATTCTAAACTCTCGAGAGCTTGTACAACTGGACCCACTCGGGCTGCAGACGGTGATCAACCGCCTTGAGACACAACCCACAGCACAGACCCTAACAGCATCGATGCCCGCCTGCCCTTCCTGTCTCGATCCATCGGCTCGCAATCCAATGCTTCGGAAGCTGTGTCGAACTCTCCCTCGTAGGGCCAGACGGGGCCATAGTCCTTCGGGGAAACGGTCTCTCCCGTTCCCGTACACCATCCACCTGATCTTCTCGCAGTACAGGCATCGCGCTAGATAGGAAGGCTGGAACCCGTTCATATGGGTAAGCGGTAAGTACGTGGGGCCCAAAGAGTGGTTACCCCACTCGGTTTCAGACCGGGGCGAACGTCATCGTCCAAAAGGCGTATCCCCCACAGAGGAACGCAGATCGCAGTACCCACTATAGGTACCGCCGCCAAACTCCTATGCTCCTATCATACATCTGTGTACCCGCCACAAGTACGGTGTGGGACCCCCTCGAGAGCAGGGGTCTCCCGGCACCTCGATCAAAGATCGAGTTGTTATAAAATGCTCGCCCCCGCCAAGTTTCCCAAAAACACCTTCTCCTGCCGGTTTTATCCCCACACACGCCAAGAATCCTATTCCACAATATCCCAAACACATGCAAGCAGCAGCATAGCATTCATATATATAGTAGTAGGTAAACAAGGAATCAGGATATATAAGTAGGCTATGCGTGGCTCAATCATCATCATCATCATATAAGCAAAGCGCTAGCATTCTACTCAGCAATGCCTAATAGGTCAAAGAGTCAGGATGGGCGTGAACCTGGAGCAAGGTCCTTTATCTCTTCACTTCAGCATAGTCGACGTCGTCGAAGTAGTCGAAGTAGTCCGGGTCCTCCGCGGTTCCTAATATACGGATATATATAAATAAATACCGACAACTACTAGCAATGAACTCCAAATGAGAACCAATAGAAAGCCAAAAGGCTGCAAACTCTATTATATCGTGTTTGTCATGATTTTAGAAAAATATTGAAACTGGTTTCTTATTTTTCTAAGCTACGGTTGATTTATTATGAATTTCCAAAGTTTAAATCTTTTTCTAGGCTTTTAAATAATTCCGAAATGAAAAAGAAAACAACCAGGGGCTTAACTACGAAACTGTCAAGGTGGAAGGACCGATCTGTGATTTCTAGAAAACACGTGGGCCTAACTACAAAAAGACAGGGGCTCACGGGAATGGCCGGCGGCCGGGTGACGTCATGGATGATATCACCCGCCACAAAAGATCCCTTGCGCTTGAGCTCCTTGTGGTCTGCCATGTGGCTTCGCCCAGGTGGTGACGACACGTGCACAGTGGGATCCGGTGTCTCTTCGTCACGGCTCGGCAGCAGCAGCTGCGATGGCAAGCTCTACGCGTGCACGGGGTCTATCCCCGGCCACGACGGCGGCGAGGCTGTGGGTTGGATGCACGGGTACGTGTGCGTGCGCACGCGCGGTGGTTGTGTTCTACAAGAGCAGTGCTAGCTAGGTTCGATGGCTGGCCATCACAGGCAAGGTAGCAGGGCAAAGAGGGCACGGGCTTTGGCTGTACAGGGCACGCGCTGAACGTGTTAAGTGGTGAGGCAGAGCAAGCAAGGATGCGGCGCGGGCATGCAGCGGCAAGGCTCGGCTCGTGGTCCTTCCCAGCAGTGGCTTTGGTGCCTTCTTGTTCATGGCGTCGGCGGCGGCGCGGTGTCGTCGCCTTCGGGAGCTCCTCGTCCGGTTCATCTCCTCCACGAGCTCGCAGTCCGGCTGAGCGACGACGGCGGCGACGTCTACACTTTGGCGCGGAGCGGGTGCGGTGGCTAACGTGCGGTTCGGCGGCGCGTCGCGCGTGAACACGGAGTAGACTCCGGCCACGGCGTCAGCACACAGATGGTGGCGAAAGGCGACGGCTTCCTACACGAAAAGGTGGCTCGAAGACCACAGTCACAGGGAGCGCACGCGCGGAGTCAGGCACTGCCTGAGCCGCGGCGTGGCCGTGGTGGGGCTTGTTCAAGCATAAGCTCGAACAGGTCGCGAGCAAGGGTGGTCGTTGGTCAAGGGTGACTATAAGCGGCCAAAGGTCCAAGCTTGCAGCCTCGCTGGGGCTAGCGCACATGGCGGCGCGACTGACAACGGCGACGGTGGTGTGGAGCACACGACGGCGGCGAAGGCACGCACGCGCGCGGCTCCATGGCGGTCAAGTGCACGCCAACACCACGGCTTGCACCTAGGTTACGCGTTCAAGGGGGGTTCACGCGGGTTTTGCTTGGCCAGAGCGCGATGGTGGCGGCGCAAAGCTCGCCGGAGCGAGCTAGCGGCGCACGGCGTCGCGGCGGCGTTGCGGGATCCTACACAAGATAGGTACGGCTCGAAGGCCGGTTCACAGCGTGACGAGGCTTGGAAGCACGACGGCTTCATCTACGGCTACGCACGCGGGTTCATGGCGGACCATGGCCGCGGCGGTGTCAACCACGACGGCACGGAGGAGAGCGGCGGCGACGGCTCACCTTCGGGCTCGTGGGCGACGGGTTCGGTGCGGTGGCGAGTCGGTGCAGGGTGAGGTCGAGGCCGTGCAGTTCCGAGCAGCAACGTCGATGTCGAGGATCGGGGCGGCGAGGTACTGGCGGAACTCCGGCGTCGTGGCGGCGTTGATGCATTCCGTCGAACAGGTTGAGGGCGAGGTGGATGAAAGAAACAACTCGGGGTTTGGCTTCGTCGGGGACGATGGCGTGCCGGTCGTCGACGTAGTGGTCCACGGTGGCTCTCGTTTGGCGTCCATGGCGGCGTCGGCGAGCTCGCGTTACGACGGCGGCTGGTCTTGATCTTCATGGGAGCTGGAAATTTGGCCACGTGGCTTGTATCCTTTTATATTATTGCACTGTTGGAACTTAATCTTTCTTATGCACTGGAACTTGGAACCTCGTTAAGTACTATTCTATCTTAGCTATTCATCTCTAATTATCTATACGTTGAGTTGGTCAGCATGATTTTCATGTATAATTATATATAGATATATATTTTATATATATGCCGTATCGGCGTATCCTGGTTTTTGCCAAAACTCCGTATCGCCGTATCGCCGTATCCGTATCGCCGTATCCGTGTCCCGTATCGGTGCAACGTAGTTCATGGTGTCGAGCTCACCTCCCATGGCGTGGACGGCGTCACGGCTGCGGCGTCGGCGTCGCGGGCGCTCCGGCTCGTCGTCGTCCTCGGCGGCGTGGCCACGGCGTTCCTCTCCTCCCGGACCTCCTCTTCCTCTCTGCTTCTCACGAGTGGCCCTGGAATTGGGGTTTTCCCCTTGTGCTGGACTGCTGGCTCGAGCAGGAGGCGGCGCTGGTGGGAGATGGGAAAGAGGGAGGCAGTGCTGGAAATTTATAGCGGAGCGCTAGGGTTCGCGCTGCTGCAAGGGTGAACGAGCGGCGGTGATGTTCGGGGTCCGCGCTTTGGACGCGTGGCTGCATCAGGCGGGCGGCAGCGTTGGCGTGAGGGTCACGCGGCTGGGCGAGGTAGGCAGGTGGGCACGGCCGCGAGGGGAAAAGCGACGGCGTTGGGTTGACGGGAAGGAGGGCGAGCGAGAAGTGAGAGAGAGCAGGCGGCGCGGTCGAGAGAAAAAGCGACGGCGTCGCTGCGTCTGGTCGTACGGGAAGAAGAACAGCGTCATGCAACAGCGGTGGGCAGGCCTAGCTGGGCCTTCACGCTTCAGGTTGGGCCCGGGAAAAAGGATTGGACCGGGCTGTGGCTGTTGGGTTTGGTTGGTTTGTGATCCAAGGATAAAACGGTAGAAAGGGTAGCAGACAGCTGGCTGGGCTGGGTTGGCACTTCGGCTTCACGCGTGTGGCCTGAGAGTTTGCTCGTGTATTAGCCTGGTGCTAATCGAGGATTAGGACCAGTTGATTAAGATTAGCGATAGGAAAAGAGTGGGTTAGGCCTAGGGCTTTGGTTAGGTTGATGTTTGGGCGAAAACATTATTAGGCCACGAAATAAATTGGTGGCAATTTATTTCGCCAAAACTTGATACAAATGATTTAGACTGATTTTTCGAGTACGAATTAATTAGCAAAGAATTAATTCGAGATGCCGAAAAATGACGTCATAAGTCAAAGTAGGCCAGTGAAAATCTATTACAAATGAATTATACTATTGTCGAGATTGAATCCATCGGCAAAGGATTAATTCAAAGAGTCGACAAATAAAGTCATAACCCATGTAATGATTATCAAAAGAGGTTTGGGATTAAACAGGTCAGGGTAGTTAGCTGGGTCGACGGTGTTAGCATATTAGTAGGCCGGGGTTAGCGAGTTAGCAGGTTGGTCTCGGGGTCAAGGGCTAAGTTAGATAGGGTAGCTAGTTTAACTAGCTTTTGGTTACAAATTCAAACAAATCCAATTGGAATTCAAACAATTCCGGATAAAATCCAAATCACACATGCATGATCATGAGAAATATTTATGCACAATTTAATTACTAGGAAATTAGAGAGAGCAATTAACTTAAGTTGCAAACTATTTCATGGCTCACAACAATTCAATCAAAATTTTTTTTGAAAACCCGATTTTTCATACAAGCAACAGACTGCAAATTTGTGGGATGTTACAAATCTGACAAAGGTCTTCGAACGCCTACGTATATTCCGGTGGAAGCTCAACCCGGAAAAGTGTGTCTTCGGAGTACCATCAGGTAAACTACTCGGCTTCATGGTCAGCAACCGCGGCATCGAGGCAAATCGCGAGAAGATCACGGCCATCACCAAGATGCTACCACCAACCTGCCAGAAGGATGTGCAGAAGCTTACGGGATGCATGGCAGCGCTCGGTCGTTTCATATCACGACTCGGCGTTCACGGATTGCCGTTTTTCAAGCTGCTCAAGAAGCAGGATAAGTTCGTGTGGGATGACGAGGCGAAGCAATCTTTCCAGGAACTCAAAGATTACCTGCAGAGTCCGCCTATCCTCGTCCCACCTCAACCAAGAGAACAGCTCTACCTCTACATCTCTGCTACTCCCCGAGTGGTTAGCACGGTACTAGTGGTCGAGCGTCCTGAAGAAGGACACGCATATGGAGTTCAGCGACCAGTCTACTTCGTCAGCGAGGTCTTGACCGTATCCAAGGTACGCTATCCCCATGTGCAGAAGTTACTCTATGGAGTTTTATCTCAGCAAGAAAGCTGAAGCATTATTTTGAGGCCCATCCAATCTCGGTTGTGAGCGAAAATCCTTTAGGGGAAATTCTCCATAACCGAGACGCCAGCGGCCGAATCGTCAAGTGGTCAATAGAATTGGCCGCTCACCACATAACCTTTGTTCCACGTACTGCTATCAAGTCTCAGGTTTTGGCCGACTTTGTAGCAGACTGGACAGAGAACCAAGCTCCGGCTGACGACGAGATAGTTGAGTACTGGGAGATGTACTTTGATGGCTCCCTCCAGATCAAAGGAGGCGGCGCGGGCGTACTCCTGATCTCTCCAAGTGGACAGGAATTAAAATACGTCCTTCAAATCATGTTCCCAGTATCCAACAATGCAGCCGAGTACGAAGCAGCCTTGCACGGTCTTCGCATCGCAGTATCTTTGGGTATCAAACGCCTGATGGTACGCGGGGACTCTGCCCTGGTCATAAACCAAGTAAACAAGGACTGGTCCAGGACCAACGAGAAGATGGACGCTTACTGCGAAGAAATCAGGAAACTAGAAGGGAAATTTTATGGCTTAGAGTTCCATCACGTGGTGCGCGACCATAACAAGGCAGCTGATGAGCTTGCTAAGATGGGGTCCACCCGTGAAGGCGTTCCACCCAGAGTCTTTATACAAGACCTTGTCAAACCATCTATCAAGATAAACCCGGATGATACTGTCGCGGAACAACAAGTCGGAGAATCCCCCAGCCACATTAGTGGTAGACGAAGTGTTGGACTGGAGGATCCAAATCATAGACTACCTCGACAGCGGCATATTGCCCACAGAGGCTGCAGAAGATAAGGATCTGAAGTCGCTCCACGAACAAATCGTGCGGTGCAGCAAAAGCTACGTCATCATCGGAGACAAGTTATATCGTCGATCTGGAGCCTCTCAAATCCTCCAGAAATGCGTGAGTCGCGCAGAGGGTGTTGAGCTCTTGACTGACATACACAAAGGAATCTGTGGTAATCACGCCGGGGCTAGAACCATCGTTGGTAAAGCTTTCCGGTCTGGTTTCTACTGGCCGACTGCTGTAGCAGACGCAGAAAATATTGTGCGGCGCTGCAAAGGGTGTCAGTATTTTGCAAGGCAAATACACGCACCAGCACAACAGCTGCAGACTATACCAATGTCCTGGCCCTTCGCGTGTTGGTGCTTGGACATGATTAGTCCATTCAAGAAGGCTCCTGGTGGTTTTGACCATGTCTTAGTGGCTATTGACAAGTTCACCAAGTGGATCGAGGTGAAACCAGTCAGAAAGCACACGGCAGCCAAGACCATTGAGTTCTTCACCGACATCACCCACCGCTTCGGAGTCCCAAATCGTATCATTACAGATAATGGTACAAACTTCGTGGCGCAGAAGTTTAAAGATTGGTGCAGCGAGAGGAGCATCAAGCTATGCCCCGTATCTGTGGCGCACCCAAGGGCCAATGGCCAGGTTGAAAGAGCCAATGGCGAAATAATTAAGGCACTCAAAGCTCGGATATTCAAGCAGCTGAAGCAGTACGATGGACGATGGATCAAGGAGTTACCAGCTGTAGTCTGGGGGCTGCGGACCCAGCCGAGTCATGCCACGAAGCAAACCCCGTTCTTTCTGGTTTACGGCTCGGAAGCTATCCTACCAACAGACCTCGCATACGGCTCACCCCGAGTGGAGTTCTATGATGAATACGACGCGCAAGTGGCGCGCATTGAAGACATCGACAGCATCGAGGAGAAGAGATTGACTGCCCAGATCCAAGCCGCGCGTTACGCTCAGGTCCTGCAACGGTATCATGATCGAACAGTTAAGCAGAGATCTTTTGAAGCAGGCGACTTGGTTCTGAGGAGGAAGCAAGACACTAAGGGCGCGCACAAGCTTGCGTCCCCTTGGGAGGGGCCATACATCATCAAGTCAGTGAGTCGCCCAGGCTCATATCGCCTCATGACGGAAGACGGTGTAGACATCCCAAATCCATGGAACATCGAGCACTTACAGCGTTTCTACGCCTGATTCAGTTATGTATTCATCTTTTTTGTTAATATTTGTTTTTCCAAGTGATTTTGGAGGGTAATCATCCCCAGTCACGACTCAGCAGTTTCATAATGAGTTATCAATAAAGTTGATTTCATCTCCCATCTATATCTACTACTCGAATTTCCTCTTTCGCGTCACGCACATAAAGTACGAGTGGCACAAACCTTAAATCGAGGGGGAAAGTACTCGCCAAGTCAAAGCTCTAAACGTACGACAAAGACTCTGCGGCATGAGACTGAGACCAACGAGGCTAATCTACTCCGTAACAGGTCAACCACTCAGAAATTAAGGCTAGCGCTGAAAGAAAGGGAGTAGTAGTCACATAAAAACTTATATACAATGACAAAAGCTCAAATATTGTTCAAAGGTATTACTTCTACCAGATACTACAAATACTCTATGAAAATTACACTGCAGGGTCACCAACACCAGAGGGGGCCGCATCATCAGAGTCATCGACAACGTCCTTGGACAGGACATTGGCGATCGGCTCGACTTCAAGGAGCAGTCTGCTCACATCATCTTCAGAGGTGCCAGCAGCGTATCCGCTGCCGAGTGGCTCCAGATCCGATGCTGGGAATAGAGACTTGAGGACCGCCAGGACATGCCCGCAGCTGGCTTGGCTGATGGAGCAAAGTTGTCGCCGGAAGAAGCGTGGAAGCGCCCGAACGCGGTCGAGGATAGAAGCCGAAGATGATGCTGCCTCTGGCTCGATCTCCTCCGCCACCACCCGGACAACATCTTCAAGCGCGCTCTTCTCGGCGCGCAGTGCCTCCGCCTCGCCCTGCAGCCGGGCCACCTTGGCAGTGAGCTCTGCAAATTGGGCCATAATACGGAACCGGTAATCTACAGAAAGTTAGATCTGGATAGTATATTCACGTCTGACATAAAAACAAACAGAGAATAACATACCTCTAAGCTCATGCACGGCCTGGGCTTCGTTGAGTCTAGCCTGCTCCACCTCTCCGCGAAGATCACGATTGGTGCGCTGGGCTTCCTCCAACTCGGCCTGGTGTTGGGTCGTAGCAGCTTCAAGTTCAGCCACTCGGGTCACCAAGGAGTCGGCCTTAGCGGCTGCATAAGAAAGCTCTTGAATCACCGAGGATTTTGCCTCGGCATCAGCAGCTAAGTCCTACAAAAGATAGTCAGATGACACAATAAATAAGTGTACCACTCGGTACTCAATCTAAACAAGAAACATGGCTCAGGAAATACCTCGGCTATTTGGCCCATACGAAGATGGAGAGACATGAACTCCGCCAGAGGAGTCATGGGAGCACCACCACCTGGAGTGACGACCGCCGCAGGAGTGACTTCGACGCCTGCAGCCTGGGGTTCCTCCACCACAGCAGTCTGCTCAACCACAGGAGCAGGCTGGGGGCTGCCCTGCGGAATTGGCAGTGTGGTCGGCGACGCTGGTGCAGGACTCGGCGGAGGTGGGGTTGGTGCTCGCAATGACTCTGGTGGCGGACCCACAGGCTGATCGCTGAGAAGATCAGCTGAGTGGGACGACACCTCTGGCACTTGGATTGGTGGGATCTCTGACTCAACGACCGACTGCGGCGCAGGACCCGCAAATGGGATTTCAGACGGCGTGCTGCAGGATAAAGCACATAAGGATTGATCACAGAAAAATATAAAGGTCAAATCAAAAGTTGACATTGTTACTTACAGAGTAGATACGCGCATTCTCGGGCGCTTTCCTCTCCGAGTGGGGGAAGGAAGGTCCCTCGGACTTGCAGTACTCAGAGGTACTATGGCAAGGGGCGACTGCTCCGAGCTGATAATTGGGGGTGGGATTGACGATCCGGCACCACCAGCTTCGTCTTCATCCGAGTCAGATGACTCGGAAAGGAGGAGTTAGCGACGACTCGGCGCATCCCCAATCACGATCCCCGTTGAAACAGAAACCTTCCGCTTCTTCGGGACAGGGGCAGCCTTTCCACCACTCGGAGATAGCACGTCTGGAGAAGGCAAGGACGACAGACTGATATCTGAGTCATGCAGGTCACTCTCGCTTCCTCTGACTGCTTCTTCAACAGCACCGGCTCTGCGCGGAGCCGACTGATCCACTCCCTTCGGCATCTCAGGCAAAGGAGGGATAGACACAAAAGCAGCTCGACCCTGCAAAAGATGGGTTCAGTTCTTTACTGAGATTACACCCAATGGGTGGAATTGAAAACATAAAACAGCAACAGATTGGTTCAGTCACTCAGGGAAGTCCCTGACACAAAGAATTTGCCAAGCCGAGCTGCGGCTTGGCCCTTGTCAACACGCTCGGGGGCTTCACGCGTGTTGTCCCCCTCGGCGTAGTACTCATACGCCGGATGAGCCCGCTGCTTGAGGGGCTGGATCCGGCGCAGCACGAAGTTGGCTGCCACTCCTACGGCAGTCAACCCTCTATCCTTCAACTGGGCTATGAAACCCAGCAATTCCCGAACCTCGTCCATCTCACTCTCTTTGGGAAGAGAAGTCCAGGACTAGGAGGGAACAGGACGCGAATCGATTTCAGGAGAGATGGCAGGCGAGTGGTTTCCTACGTAAAACCACTCGGACTGCCACCCTTTGTTGGAGGTAGGAAAAGGAATATCAAAATACTCCTGGGTTCGACCCTCACGGAGTTGGAACCCGGCGCCTCCGACTACTCGCGGGCACTCGGTTCCAGGATAAGGTTTCAACAGGAAAAGATGGAGAAAAAGGTTGAAGTGAGGCTCTATCCCAAGATAGGCCTCACAGAGGTTGATAAAGATGGCGATATGAAGAATGGAATTGGGATTCAGTGCGCAGAGACTGATCCCGTAGAAATGCAGCAGCCCGCGGAGAAAAGGGTGCGCGGGCACGCCAAATCCGCGCAGAAGAAAAGACTCGAAAACCACCAAATCAGAAGAATTTGGGGTGGGGAAAGACTCACCGGAGGCTGCGCGCCACTCGGCGGTTTGCTGGTCTGGGAGGATGCCGTCGATGATGTGCTGCTCGAGGCGCCTGGTGGTGGTGATGGACTCCCTCCACTCGGTGGCGCGATCCACGGCGACTTCGACGGCGGCCTTGGCTCTGACCGACCGAGCCCTTCCTGGTGACCTCTCCTTCCGCTTCGGGGCTTCCCTCCTCTTCGGCGCCATGGCAGCAAGCGGGGGCTGAGGATTGAGGATGGAAGTTGCAAGAATGGATCTAGGGTTTGCTCTCGAGCGTTGAGGAGAACTTGAGCGCTGGGAAGGCAAATGGCGAGGAAAGGAAGAAGATTGCGGCGGGGATGGCTTATAATGGAATGAACCGTTCCTCCCGCGCGCGGCGCGATGTGTGTCTCGGGAACTCAACCGACGCAGGCACGTCCCGTCGCTTTGAATTCAAAGATGCGGTATGGAGTCGCGATATCTCGCGATATTTTGGCTTCAATAAGGCAACCGTTAGTTTCCCTAGGAAACAACGGACTTTACGGGATTGATGGGACTAAATGGGCTAAATATGACACGACCTTTTTGGTTCTGTCAAATTAACAAACATGTGGGTTCCTGAGCTAGTGTTCAGGGGCAGAAACCACTCGGTCGTGAGGCTAAAATTAGTCGACGGCCAGATTTATTTTTGCAATTAATATTGCAACCTTGTAATTGATTTTTACGTAAGGCATGCGATACTATCGCTAAATTCACTCAGAAGACTGGGTCAAGTGCCGACAAGTATAAATCTTGTGAGAAGGTTGCTTACCATATGGTCAAGCTGGGTCGTGGGACACGACTCGGGAGTCACACCGAGTTCAAAGAACTTGAGAACAAAATCCTTAAGAAGGGGAAACAAAAAAGCCCCAGAAGGAAAAGATTATCCGAAATCCATGCCCAGAGGCATGGGGGCTGAAAAGTTCAGTCAGGGGGCACGATCGTGCCGAGTCGAATCAAGACTCGGGGGCTACACCCAATGGGTGCACCTGGAGGTGCACAAAATTGATGGATTAAGTTCAAGAGGAAATTCATAGTATTTTATTTTTGACCCTCGACCGGAATATTCTATTCTGCTCAAGGCTCGGGGGCTACACCCAATGGGTGCACCTAGAGGTGCACACCATTGAAGATCAAGGTATCGACGGAGAAAAGTTGAAGACCCTTGGCCAATTTCATACTAAAATTGCCCAAGGCTCGGGGGCTAAGTGTATTCACTTCGCTGTCGCGTTGTGAAAAAGAGCACTTCTTCCCCTCACTATGGCTACAATTGAAGAATCGTTTTCAGGAACGTCTGAGCAAGCACTCAGATTTTCCTCGAAACCACTCGGATCTTCTTTGAAATCACTCGGATGAGGTCTTAGACAACTTGAGAGCACTCGGATCATGCAAGAAAAGACAGATCAATTACAGCCAGCGATCGGCCAAGAAGTGCTCGGGGGCTACTGTGGGGGATATAGTACCCGGGTACCTCACGAGCAAGTCTGGCAGCCCACCAAGAGGGGGCGGCCCAGCCCACTGTTCTGGACCTGATGACGTGCGGAACAAGTCGGCGCACGAAGGAAGGGTCTAGAAGGTTGAGTTCTAGTTGGAATAGGAATTATTGTAAAGAAGGAAAGGATCCTTAGAGATAGGATCGGCTACATACCGACTTGTAACCCTGCCCCCCGATATATAAGGCGGGCAGGGACCCCCTCAAAAAGGAAGTCTCACGACGAAATCTCTCAACACACAATCCACGCAATACAAACACCCCAAAACAGGACGTAGGGTATTACGTCGAGTCGACGGCCTGAACCTGTATAAACCCTTGCGTCTATCCATCCTAACCATCTTGCTTCCGATCTTTGCGATCTTCCCTGCATACAAATCACTTCCGTGGGCTACCCCGTGGAAGACTGCCGGAGATAATATCACCGACACCGTGAGTTCGAAGGCTGGGTACTGCACGCGTGGTATTTCCCATGAAAAACGCGTGACTTGTGACTAGTTTTATGAGATGAGTTTTAGTATTTGTGCCTTTTGATGTAAAAAAGTTGTTTGCATAGTTATGTTCTAAAATTATTGTTGTGCAAAATATTGGGCTCCAAATTCGTTGAGTTTGTCGCCGCTATCACATTTTGTACTCTCTTAGTTCAGTATTTATTTTCCAAAAAAAAACACAAAGATGCTACCATGATTCTTTTGGCCAAGTAACAAAAACATATGAAAACACAGCGTGGTTGAATTTTAGGTATATGAGCCCAAAATGGCCATCGTCTTGATGACTCCAAAATGGCCATAGATAGAATTTTTGAGGAAAATTATGGTCTGAACTTAATATGCACTTCAAAGCCAAATTCATCTCTCGTGTTTCTTACCATTTCTATATATGTTGAAGCTTTCAGATTTGCTGTTATCAACCACGCCGGGTCAATATTCAAAATGCCCATACTATCCGTGGCTAATTAACACAATTTTACCAAATTTGATAGTGATCATGTTTCCATACAGTCAAATGCAGCATACGCGTCTAACTAAGACATATATATATACTCCTCCTTGTGTCACATTTCACAAATCCATTGAGCAAACAACTCCATTTCCGAAAGGCCAACCAAAATCGACTTACACAACTTCGATGGCTCTCTTGTTCCCAATGGAAGAGCATACTATAGTCCTCATCGTCGGTGCAGGTCCAGCAGGCCTCGCAACGGCTGCATGCCTAGCCCAATTCTCTATCCCTTATGTCATCATGGAGCGTGAGGATTGCAGCGCATCGCTATGGCGAAACCGCGCTTATGACCGCCTCAAGCTACACCTTGCAAAAGAGTTCTGCGAGCTCCCCCACATGTCATACCAAGCAAATGCCCCAACATACATCCCAAAGGACCAGTTTGTGAAGTACCTTGATAGCTACATAGAGCGGTTTGACATCCACCCAATGTACAATACTGACATCAAGTAATGCACATATGACGAAGGAAAAGAGTGTTGGATCAGCTTGGCGTGTGATGTGGCAACATCCAGGGTTGTTAGGTACAAAAGTAAGTTCCTTGTTGTTGCAAGTGGTGAGAACAGTGCGGCGCATATTCCGGTGATCCCTGGGTTGCATGACTTTGCTGGAGAGGCTATCCACTCATCACTATACAAATCTGGCACTGCCTACTCAGGGAAGAATGTGCTAGTAGTTGGGTGTGGCAACTCAGGAATGGAGATCGCATATGACCTTGCAACACATGGTGCCAATACATCAATTGTTGTTCGTAGCCAGGTACGTATGCTATTTCATTTGCATTTGAATGTAAAGATGCAACTTTTAGTTTAATTATGTGAGAAAGTTCTTATTTGGAATAACCATTATTCATAAAGTTTGTGTGATGCATTACGTTGCATACAGGTACATGTAATGACAAAAGAAATTATACGGTTAGGAATGACATTGGTCCAGCATACCCCGGTGAATACTGTGGATGATCTTCTTGTGAGGATGTCAAAGTTTTTGTTTGGAGACCTGTCTAAGCATGGAATTGTAAGACCAGAAATAGGTCCTCTCCTACTTAAGGAGCAAACAGGCCGATCTGCTGTGATTGATGTTGGGACTGTTAGTTTAATCAAGAAAGGGACTATGAAAGTGAGCATAGTTCCTTAGATGACAAATTTTATAAAATGAAATTTCTCCATCAATTTATTCATGTTTATTTCATCTTTATAGATACTTGGAAATATTTCCAAAATTAATGGCAATGTTGTCGAATTTGAAGACAAAAAGGAAAGTTCTTTCGATGTTATTGTGTTTGCAACTGGGTATAAAAGCATGGCAAATACATGGCTCAAGGTAGCAATGCTAATGCTTAGTTCTTCCATGCAAATTAATTCGTTTGTATTGCAACTATATCAATTTGTGTTTTAATTCTTTTTTGTATTTGTGATTTTAGAATGGTGAAAGCATGCTAATAATGATGGATTGCCAAAGAAAGAATTCCCAAATCATTGGAAGGGTGCAAATGGACTCTATTGTGCTGGTTTGGCTAGGAGAGGCCTAGCTGGTATTGCCATTGATGCCAAGAATATTGCCAATGACATATTGTCTAGCTACGATATGCATAGATGTGAGACGAACTAGCTGGACATTAACTACATGTTTGTGGAAACTTGTACTATCATTTAGCCATATTGGCTATTAATGTAATGTGTCACATTCATAATGAAAGAAGGATTTTATTTCGAACTATCAATTCATTGCAGCATATATGTGCTACCTAGTGGAATGATGAGATAGGTAAAAAAACTTAAAACAGAGGTTCCAAAATTATTTTGTACATATGAGTAGTAGAAATTTACAAAGCTGCATACTAAAATAGGTATAGTTTTAAAATGATAACTCAGAATATTTGAAAATTTATAGCAAGACAATTACAACCCAATATGCCAGTTTATAGCAAGATAACTCGGGCAATAGTTATTCCACCACTTTAGCACTAAATAGTATACAACAAAAAAGGAACAATCCAATTAATTTTTTTGGAATGAAAATATAGATATAGCTCAAAAGTAACAACAATGATGATCCCAAAAACAAAAAATGGTGCAAAAAAGATACATAATAAATATACTGACAAGAGAATTGAATGACGTCTAGATGGAAAGGTATCAAAAGGGTCACGCGAGGCAGGAGGCCGTCAGTTCGAAGGCTAGGTACCGCACGCAGACGTATTTAGCATGAAATACGTGTGACTTGTGACCGTGACCGTAGCTCATGGTGGCCTCCCGAGCTATGAAAAATAATATTTTTACCATTTTTAGTTATGTCAATTCCTACTTTTACTAACCGCGTCAGGGCAAGATCCACCTGTTAGAATAACTTGCCAAACATGACTGTTAAATAATCATCGTGAATAGCCACCTCATTATCATCAGCTAAATGTAAACGGTTAAATAACAGGTGCGAATGAGAGTTCCACGGCGACGTGGATGAGGGTCTATGCAGTAGTGAAAATTAGACCACACTCAACTATATTTTGAATACAATTTTTTATGAAGTTGGAAGAAATCGATTAGAATCTAGCATACTCACGGAACAAAATCTGGAACAAATTTCATTGTTCTGATTCACATTTAAATTGTTCCAACTTTGAAAAGAAAAATGTTCCAAATTTTTTTAAAGCAAATATTGTCAAGTGTGATTTAGTTTTGAAGATCTTGTCATAAGAAATATAGTGATGAAATAAGAATTTGTCAGAATTTGATTTGGATACGAATCTTTATTTTTCACATCTTCTTCTGACATCCGTACACTGTTAACGCACCTCATAGGGGTGTGCGGCGTAGATTGCCACACCGCAGGTGCGGGGGCGAGTCGCCGCCCTCAACACAGGCGCACGCCTCTGCCTCCGTGGCATCCGCACATCCGGATACCCTGGATCGGTTTGGCATATGGAAATAACATGGAACAATCTCGTATATACTATATCTGCTATCTGGTTCCTTTTCGACTCGGAGATATGAGATACTAAGGGCAAGTACATTAGTGTTGTCTCATAGGCGGTCTCATGCATTGACACATAATTTTGAGATGGCTTAACAAACAACTTATACAATCGGTGGTTCTTTTAGTTGTCTCGTAGCAATACTGCATCCCTTAATTTGAGGAGCGAATAAAAGTAATTTTGTGAGTTGCATGCAACAACAACTCGTACAATGGTGGAGAAGCCATCTCATAGTCTTAAACTTTAGCTCATGAGGCGGTTGTACGTTTCCATGAGATCTAAATCTTCGATGTTAAAAGTTTTTTTTGAAGTCATTTATATGCCCAAATAGTAGATCTAAACTTTAGGCAATAAGGGTCAAAAGGAATAGAAGTCTCTAGTGTGTGTAGGAACGACGTCTAGATGGGATGGTAAGGAAGGGTCGCTTGAGGCAAGAAGTCCGTGAGTTCGAAGGCTGGGTACTGCACGCGCAGGTATTTCGCATGAAAAATGCGTGACTTGTGACTTGTTTTATGAGATGAGTTTTAGTATTTGTGCCTTTTGATGTAAAAAGGTTGTTTGCATAGTTATGTGCTACAATTATTGTTGTGCGAAATATTGGGCTCCGAACTCGTTGAGTTTGTCGCCGCTATCACATTTTGTACTCTCTTAGTTCAGTATTTATTTTCCAAAAAGAAACACAAAGATGCTACCATGATTCTTTTGGGCAAGTAACAAAAACATATGAAAACACGACGTGGTTGAATTTTAGGTATATGAGCCCAAAATGGCCATCGTCTTGATGACTCCAAAATGGCCATAGATAGAATTTTTGAGGAAAATTATGGTCTGAACTTAATATGCACTTCAAAGCCAAATTCATCTCTCGTGTTTCTTACCATTTCTATATATGTTGAAGCTTTCAGATTTGCTGTTGTCAACCACGCCGGCTCAATATTCAAAATGCCCATACTATCCGTGGCCTAATTAACACAATTTTACCAAATTTGATAGTGATCATGTTTCCATACAGTCAAATGCAGCATACACGTCTAACTAAGACACTATATATATATATACTCCTCCTTGTGTCACATTTCACTAATCCATCGAGCAAACAACTCCATTTCCGAAAGGCCAACCAAAATCGACTTACACAACTTCGATAGCTCTCTTGTTCCCCATGGAAGAGCATACTATAGTCCTCATCGTCGGTGCAGGTCCAGCAGGCCTCGCAACGGCTGCATGCCTAGCCCAATTCTCTATCCCTTATGTCATCATGGAGCGTGAGGATTGCAGCGCATCGCTATGGCGAAACCGCGCTTATGACCGCCTCAAGCTACACCTTGCAAAAGAGTTCTGCGAGCTCCCCCACATGTCATACCCAGTAGATGCCCCAACATATATCCCAAAGGACCAGTTTGTGAAGTACCTTGATAGTTACATAGAGCGGTTTGACATCCACCCAAAGTACAATACTGACATCAAGTCATGCACATATGACGAAGGAAAAGAGTGTTGGATCAGCTTGGCGTGTGATGCGGTGACATCCAGGGTTGTTAGGTACAAAAGCAAGTTCCTTGTTGTTGCAAGTGGTGAGAACAGTGCGGCGAATATTCCGGTGATCCCTGGGTTGCATGACTTTGCTGGAGAGGCTATCCACTCATCACTATACAAATCTGGCACTGCCTACTCAGGGAAGAATGCGCTAGTAGTTGGCTGTGGCAACTCAGGAATGGAGATCGCCTATGACCTTGCAACACATGGTGCCAATACATCAATTGTTGTTCGTAGCCAGGTACGTATGCTATTTCATTTGCATTTGAAAGTAAAGATGCAACTTTTAGTTTAATTATGTGAGAAACTTATTATTTGGAATAACCATTATTCATAAAGTTTGTGTGATACATTATGTTGCATACAGGTACATATAATGACAAAAGAAATTATACGGTTAGGAATGACATTGGTCCAGCATACCCCGGTGAATGCTGTGGATGATCTTCTTGTGAGGATGTCAAAGTTTTTGTTTGGAGACCTGTCTAAGCATGGAATTGTGAGACCAGAAACAGGTCCTCTCCTACTTAAGGAGCAAACAGGCCGATCTGCTGTGATTGATGTTGGGACTGTTGGTTTAATCAAGAAAGGGACTATCAAAGTGAGCATACTTCCTTAGATGACAAATTTTATAAAATGAAATTTGTCCATCAATTTATTCATGTTTATTTCATCTTTATAGGTACTTAGAAATATTTCCAAAATTAATGGCAATGTTGTCGAATTTGAAGACAAAAAGGAAAGTTCTTTCGATGTTATTGTGTTTGCAACTGGGTATAAAAGCATGGCAAATACATGGCTCAAGGTAGCAATGCTAATGCTTAGTTCTTCCATGCAAATTAATTCGTTTGTATTGCAACTATATCATTTGTGTTTTAATTCTTTTTTGTATTTGTGATTTTAGAATGGTGAAAGCATGCTAAATAATGATGGATTGCCAAAGAAAGAATTCCCAAATCATTGGAAGGGTGCAAATGGACTCTATTGTGCTGGATTGGCTAGGAGAGGCCTAGCTGGTATTGCCATTGATGCCAAGAATATTGCCAATGACATATTGTCTAGCTACGATATGCATAGATGTGAGACGAACTAGCTGGACATTAACTACATGTTTGTGGAAACTTGTACTATCATTTAGCCATATTGGCTATTAATGTAATGTGTCACATTCATAATGAAAGAAGGATTTTATTTCGAACTATCATTTCATTTTTTTTTGACCGAAACAGCAGGGGAAGCCCCCACTGGTTTTTTATATATATATAAAGGAAAAGAATATGTACATGGTACACGGCCACAGGCCAAAAAGCAGACCCTAGCTAACACAAAAGTAATCTAATGGATATTACATAACCAACTATTCAGCAAGATCTTCAAAGAAGGCTTGGCTCGAATAAGAACCAAGCTAATCTCCTCCTTGAAATGTTTCTTCCATCTAGAAAAACAGCGAGTTTGCCCATCAAAAATAATAGCATTTCGATGCACCCAAATACACCAGGCTGCCACAATTGCAACTTCTCTGAAGACTTTGCTACCAAACATTTGTCGAGCATGGAGAATCATTTCTGTGAATGAAAGAGAGAAGTTCCAAGTGATCCCTAGAAACCTCCAGCAGGCAGCACTGAAAGGGCATGAAAAGATGAGATGGATGAGGGACTCATCACTTCCTGTAGTACAAAGAACACATGTGTAGCTTGGCAAAATCATGTTCTTCCTACGAAGCAGACATCTTGTGTTCAGACGATCTCGAAGAAGTAGCCAGAAAAAGAATTTGTGCTTTCCCAAAACTCGAGATTTCCACATCCATTTATACACTGGGGAAGCCTGAGCATTACCTTTTAGTGCAAGATAAGCTTTCTGAGAAGTATAAAACCCAGTCCCCCAAATATATGCCCATTGATCATGCTGTGTCAAGGGGTGTTGCAGGCTCTGTATGGCCGATGCGAGAAGCTGAAGCTGGGCTGAGGCTTCAGCAGAAAGCGGTGTGTAGAAATTCGCATAGGCATCCTGCTGAAGGAATTTAGCAACTGAGATATTGTCGTCTTTCACAAACGAGAAAAGCTATGGATATTGCCATTGCAGGATACCAAGGTCCCAGAGATCCTTCCAAAACATCACTGTGAGACCATCACCTACTGTGCACGAGGATATCATTCTGAACTTCTCAGATATACTCATCACATCACGCCACCAAAAAGAACCAACCAGTGTCCTGACATGGGGAACAATTGGTCTTTTATAAAGGCAATTCCAAGTGAGATGCACCCAGGGCAGATCTTCTTTGTTGTAGAATTTGTGCAAAAACTTCATCAGCAAAGCAGTATTCTGTGCTTTAAGATCAACAATCCCCAAGCCACCCTGATCCTTTGGCAGGCAAGCTTTAGCCCATGCAACTAGGCAGCCACCTTTTCTATTTACATCACCTCTGTCCCAAAGAAAATGTTTTCGATACTTATCAATTTGCTCAATGACCCAGACTGGGAACTTGAGAGTACATAAATAAAAGGTGGGCAGGGAACTTAACACTGAGTTGACAATGATTAGTCTGCCAGCATAAGATAGGAAAGTGCTCAGCCCCATCAAACGTCTCTCAATACGGTTAAGCAGAGGCAACCATTCTTGTACTAATGGGCGAGTTGTTCCCAGGGGAAGGCCAAGATAAGTGAAAGGCATTGAACCAACCTGACACTCCAAAACTGCTGCTAGTTGTTGTGCCTTGGCATCATCAACATTAATAGGAACGAGAAAAGACTTGTTGAAATTTACCCGTAGCCCTGTAGAAAGTGCAAAATCATGAAGAAGTTGCTTAAGAAAAACTAGTTGGGCTGGTTCAGCTGGCAGGACAAGAAGGGTGTCATCAGCATACTGAATAATAGGATAATCTCCCCCAAAAGTTGCACCCAGAGGATGCTGCAAATTGCCTTGAAGACAGGCCTGATTAATCAAAGATTGTAATAAATCTGCAGCCAAGACAAAAAGTAAAGGAGACAAAGGATCTCCTTGCCTAACACCTCTCTTGCACTGAAAAGTTTTCCCTAGGATGCCATTCAAAAGAACAGAAGAAGATCCAGAACAGAGTATGGACCTTATCCAACCAATCCACTTATCAGAGAAGCCCTTATGTTTGAACATAGCCAAGATGAGTTCATGCTCCACTTTATCAAAAGCCTTTTCAAAGTCAAGCTTCAACAAAATGACCTCCTTCTTTGATTTGTGACAAATGTGCAAGAATTGAAAAGCCCAGGCTAAACAATCTTGAATGGTGCGACCTTTAATAAAACCATATTGATTAGCATGCACCAATTTGAGAATTACTGCTTGTAATCTATTTGCCACAAGTTTGGTTAGCAGCTTCAGAGAGTAATTAAGCAGGGAAATAGGCCTATAGTCATTAACACCCAAAGGAGTATCATTCTTCGGAATGAGGGTGATGAGTGATGAATTTATACATTCCAGATTCACCTCTCCTTTTTCAAATGCTTCACACAGCCTGTAGAAATCCTCTGCAATGATGGGCCAACATTTCTTCATGAAAAATCCATTGAAACCATCAGGGCCAGGGGCATGGTCAGAAGGCATAACTCTAACTGCATTGGCTATTTCCTCTCTTGAGAATGGGTGATCCATTTCAGGTAGCAAAACAGGGCTAATAAGATTGTGAAGATCAAACAAGATGCCAGTAAAATCAGATACACCAAGCCTGTCTTTAAAAGCGGACCATAAAACCCCAGCTTTAAGATTGTGATCACAGACAAATGTGCCATCCTCCAGCTGCAATTGTGCAATCTGATTCTTTTTTTCTAAAGTTAATAGAAGCAATAGCTTGGAAGAAATTGGTGTTCTCATCCCCAAACTTGACCCATCTGATGGTGGCTCTTTGCTTCCAATATATGCGTTTAGCTTCTAAAAGGGAGGCTAAATGAGACTTTACTGCCTTCCTGAAGTTCAACTCAATGATAGACAAGGGTCTTTGATCCTCTAGTCCATCTAACATGCCCAAGATCCAGCTACAGTTGTTGATTAACTTCCCTAACTTGGACAGCTCTCTGCTCCAGGCTTTGAGCCCCTTCCTTAATTGCTTAAAATTGCCTGAGATAGTTTTAGCCATATTACCATAGAAGGGGTTATTATTCCAATGCAGCTTCACTGTCTCCATAAATCCTGGGAAATCAGCCCAGTAATTCTCAAACCGAAATTGCTTGGATTTGGGAATAGCAGTATCAATAATGACAGTATATGGCACATGATCAGAAATGGGTCTAGCCAAAGGTTGGACTTTAGTTGCTGGGTAAAGCAGCACCCAAGAAGCCGAGGTAAAGACCCAATCCAGCTTTTCTAGCAAGGGATCAGATTGCATATTGCTCCAAGTGTATTTTCTCCCCTCAAAAGGAACATCTACCAAGTCCAAATGATGAATAAGGTCATTAAAAAGTAGCATGTCAGAGACAGAGCCACCTGACTTATTTCGATTTTCTGGGCCCCTGATCAGATTGAAATCACCAACCAACAGCCAATCCTCTATGGCATCAGTATCAAAGTTATACAACCAATTTACAAAAGAAGCTTTCTCTGCAGGTGAAGAAGGACCATATATGTTTGAAACATGAAAACTCTGTCCAGAAGCAGTGGATTTAAATTTCATGGTCAGAGCAAAAGCATTCGAATGAAGCAACTCTCCTTCAAAGAGACTACCATTCCAAATAGTCAATAGTCCACCAGAGGCTCCATCTGAAGCACTAAAATTAAACTTATTGAGATGTCGTGGACAGAACTTAGAGATGTAAGCAGTATTAAAATTTCCACGCTTAGTCTCCTGCAGACAGATAATGGAAGCACCACTTTCATTGATCTTATCTCGAACACAATCCCATTTCTCCTGAGAGTTGATGCCCCTTACATTCCAAACCAACACATTCCAGGATTTAAATGTACTCATTGGGGAAACAAGGTGACAACCAAGAAATAGATCTCATCCACTACCAGGGGGGAGCAACATTCACATGATGGGTAGAGCAAAAGTAAGGCAGGCACACATGCATAGGGACATACCAAACCAGGATAGATTTAAGGAGGTTCATAACAACTAAAGAGATAACAGTGCTCACGCAGGAGCAGACAAAAGTAGCACACCAGAGAGTTTTGACCAAGAGTTCACACTGCCAACCCAGGCAAAAGAAAACAAAAGAAACTACGAGGGCACTAGTGAGAGCTGCCCCACTGATATAGCTGGGTTTATTCATTTGGAGACTGGGCCTCTAAAACCTCCTCAGAAACAGCACTAGGCTGCATTTTGAGGTATCCAGTGCCAATAGCCTGCACCAGATCCACAGGGAGATAAGGAGCAGCTTCCACTCTTGAAACTGAAGTGCCAACATAAGGCACCAGATCAACACCAGGTGGGAGAACCTCTAGAGGTGCAGCTTGAACTTCCTGATCCTTGGACACTTCAGAGCTTCCCTGTCCATTCCCAGATTCAACACGAGCCTCAGCAGCTGCTGCACTTGCATCATCCTTGTAGCCATGCAGCTTCTTAAGACGAGTGCTCCTACGCAGAGCACTAACATCCAGTGGGCCCCTGAGCTTTCTGGCTCTACGCTTTTTAGGTGCTGTCCTGGCTGGCATCTTGTCCAGGATCTCAACATCTGAGTACTGCTCCACCACCCTAGGTTCATCCCTGGTAGGCTCATCAGACACCACCTTAGCCAAGTGCCAAATAAGATCAGGATCAGATAAGTATGATGGAATCAACATATCAAGATTGACAGTGATCTTTGAGATATTATGGAAAGAAGGCAAAATATGAGAAGGGAAAAGAGACTGCCAAAGGCGCCCAAAAACTACCTTGAGAGGGATAGGCTGATGAGGAATCATGGGAGATTTGACCCCTCCAGAAGCAGCAAAGTCCATGGAAGCCCCCGACATTGGGGACTGTACTGCATTGTCCATATCAGCATTTGCTCCCACATCTTGTTCCATAGGCACAGAATGCGAATTCTCCTCCCCAACATTGCCAGAGTAGTTCCCAACAGAAGCTGCCTCATGAGCCACATTCTGAGACAGAGAAGGGTCAGCTGGCGCCTCCATCCATGGAGGACCATCCTGTGGCAGAGGATGCAGAGCACCATCAGCAGGCAGAGCATCCTCATCAGCAAGAGCTGTGATATCAGAGGCATAAAGGATGAACACAGGCATGGTCCAGGATGCAGCTCGAGGGGAATCCCCAGGTGACACCACAATAGCATCAGGAACATCATCTTCTTTGTTAATCAACACCTTGACTATCACACGAGCCACATTGGAGGAGGGGTGTATATGCTTGAGGATGGCGAAACCAGACAGAGCCTTGTCGATATCCGCATCAGAACGATAGTCATTGTTGGGGCAAAGAAGCATAAGCCATGCCTCACGATGAATATCTAAACTATCATTTCATTGCAGCATATATGTGCTACCTAGTGGAATGATGAGATAGGTAAAAAAATCTAAAACAGAGGTTCCAAAATTATTTTGTACATATGAGTAGTAGAAATTTACAAAGCTGCATACTAAAATAGGTATAGTTTTAAATGATAAGTCAGAATATTTGAAAATTTATAGCAAGACAATTACAACCCAATATGCCATTTTATAGCAAGATAACTCGGGCAGTAGTTATTCCACCACTTTAGCACTAAATAGTATACAACAAAAAAGGAACGATCCAATTAATTTTTTTGGAATGAAAATATAGATATAGCACAAAAGTAACAACAATGATGATCCCAAAAACAAAAAATGGTGCAAAAAAGATACATAATAAATATACTGACAAGAGAATTGAATGACGTCTAGATGGAAAGGTATCAAAAGGGTCACGCGAGGCAGGAGGCCGTCAGTTCCAAGGCTAGGTACCGCACGCGGAAGTATTTAGCATGAAATACGTGTGACTTGTTACCGTGACCGTAGCTCATGGTGGCCTCCCGAGCTATGAAAAATAATATTTTTACCATTTTTATTTGTCAATTCCTACTTTTACTAACCGCGTCAGGGCAAGATCCACCTGTTAGAATAACTTGCCAAACATGACTGTTAAATAATCATCGTGAATAGCCACCTCATTATCATCAGCTAAATGTAAACGGTTAAATAACAGGTGCGAATGAGAGTTCCACGGCGACGTGGATGAGGGTCAATGCAGTAGTGAAAATTAGACCACACTCAACTATATTTTGAATACAATTTTTTTATGAAGTTGGAAGAAATCGATTAGAATCTAGCATACTCACGGAACAAAATCTGGAACAAATTTCATTGTTCTGATTCACATTTAAATTGTTCCAACTTTGAAAACAAAAATGTTCCAAATTTTTTTAAAGCAAATATTGTCAAGTGTGATTTAGTTTTGAAGATCTTGTCATAAGAAATATAGTGATGAAATAAGAATTTGTCAGAATTTGATTTGGATACGAGTCTTTATTTTTCACATCTTCTTCTGAGATCCGTACACTGTTAACGCACCTCATAGGGTGTGCGGCGTAGGTTGCCACACCGCAGGTGTGGGGGCGAGTCGCCGCCTCAACACAGGCGCACGCCTCTGCCTCCGTGGCATCCGCACATTCGGATACCCTGGATCGGT
Source organism: Urochloa ruziziensis (assembly GCA_015476505.1). Lineage (NCBI taxonomy): Eukaryota > Viridiplantae > Streptophyta > Magnoliopsida > Poales > Poaceae > Urochloa > Urochloa ruziziensis. Next base: position 44,246,488 of record CM027121.1, on the reverse strand, counting down.
TTGGCATATGGAAATAACATGGAACAATCTCGTATATACTATATCTGCTATCTGATTCCTTTTCGACTCGGAGATATGAGATACTAAGGGAAAGTACATTAGTGTTGTCTCATAGGCGGTCTCATACATTGACACATAATTTTGAGATGGCTTAACAAACAACTTATACAATCGGTGGTCGTTTTAGTTGTCTCGTAGCAATACTTCATCCCTTAATTTGAGGAGCGAATAAAAGTAATTTTGTGAGTTGCATGCAACAACAACTCGTACAATGATGGAGAAGCCATCTCATAGTCTTAAATTTTAGCTCATGAGGCGGTTGTACATTTCCATGAGATCTAAATCTTCGATGTTAAAAGTTTTTTTTGAAGTCATTTATATGCCCAAATAATAGATCTAAACTTTAGGCAATAAGGGTCAAAAGGAATAGAAGTCTCTAGTGTGTGTAGGAACGACGTCTAGATGGGATGGTAAGGAAGGGTCGCTTGAGGCAAGAAGTCCGTGAGTTCGAAGGCTGGGTACTACACGCGCGGTGTTTCCCATGAAAAACGCGTGACTTGTGACTTGTTTTATGAGATGAGTTTTAGTATTTGTGCCTTTTGATGTAAAAAAGTTGTTTGCATAGTTATGTTCTACAATTATTATTGTGCAAAATATTGGGCTCCAAATTCGTTGAGTTTGTCACCGCTATCACATTTTGTACTCTCTTAGTTCAGTATTTATTTTCCAAAAAGAAACACAAAGATGCTACCATGATTCTTTTGGCCAAGTAACAAAAACATATGAAAACACAGCGTGGTTGAATTTTAGGTATATGAGCCCAAAATGGCCATCGTCTTGATGACTCCAAAATGGCCATAGATAGAATTTTTGAGGAAAATTATGGTCTGAACTTAATATGCACTTCAAAGCCAAATTCATCTCTCGTGTTTCTTACCATTTCTATATATGTTGAAGCTTTCAGATTTGCTGTTCTCAACCACGCCGGCTCAATATTTGTCGGTGATATTATCTCCGGCAGTCTTCCACGGGGTAGCCCACGGAAGTGATTTGTAATGCAGGGAAGATCGCAAAGATCGGAAGCAAGATGGCTAGGATGGACAGACGCAAGGGTTTATGCAGGTTCGGGTCGTCGACTCGACGTAATACCCTACGTCCTGTTTTGGGGTGTTGAATTGCGTGTTGAGTTGTTGTCTGATGAGTCCAGTTGTGGTTCAGATGTGGTGTAGTTGTTTTTGAGGGGGTCCCTGCCCGCCTTATATATCGGGGGACAGGGTTACAAGTCGGTTTGTATCCGATCCTATCTCTAAGAATCCTTTCCTTCTTTACAATAATTCCTATTCCAACTAGGACTTCTCCTTCCAGATCCTTCCTCCGTGCGCCGACTTGCCCCGCACGTCTTCAGGTCCAGAACGGTGGGCTGGGCTGCCCCCTTTTGGTGGGCTGCCAGGCTTGCTCGTGAGGTACCCGGGTACTATATCCCCCACAGTAGCCCCTGAGCACTTCTTGGCCGATCGTTGGCTGTAATTGTTCCATCTTTTCTTGCATGATTCGAGTGCTCCAAGTTGTCTAAGATCTCATCCGAGTGGTTTCGAAGAAGATCCGAGTGGTTTCGAGGAAGATCCGAGTGGTTTCTCAGACGTTCCTGAAAACAATTCTTCAATTACAGTCAAAATGAGGGGAAGGAGTGCTCTTTTTCACGACGCGACAGCGAAGTGAATACACTTAGCCCTCGGGCTTTGGGCAATTTTAGTATGAAATTGGCCAAAGGTCTTCAACTTTTATCCATCTGTATCTTGATCTTCAATGGTGTGCACCTCCAGGTGCACCCATTGGGTGTAGCCCCCGAGCCTTGAGTAGAATAGAATATTCTGGTCGAGGGTCAAAAATAAATATTATGAATCTCTTTTTGAACTTGATCCATCAATGGTGTGCACCTCCAGGTGCACCCATCGGGTGTAGCCCCCGAGTCTTGTTACGACTCAGCATGATCGTGTCAAGACTCTGAAAGCCATGAATTCCGACTGATTTTTTCAGCCCCCATGCCTCTGGACATGGATTTTAGATAATCTTTTCCTTCAGGGGCTTTTTATTTCCCCTTTATAAGGATTTTGTCCTCAAGTTCTTTGAACTCGGCATGACCTCCAAGTCGTGTCCCACGACTCAGCTTGACCATATGGTAAGCCATCTTCTCACAAGATTTATACTTGTCAGCATTTGACCCAGATTTCTGAGTCAATTTAGCGATAGTATCGCATGCCTTACGTAAAAATCAGTTGCGAGGATGCAATATTAATTGCAAAATCAAGTCTGGCCGTCGACTAATTTTAGCCTCACGACCGAGTGGTTTCTGCCCCTGAACCCTAGCTCAGGAACCCACAAATTTATTATCGTAACAGAACCGAAAGGTCGTGCTATATTTCAGCCCATTTAGGCCCATTATTCTTCAAAGTCCGTTGCGTCCCTAACGGTCGCTTTACGGAAGGCGAGATATCGCGAGATATCGCGACTCCCTACCGCATCTTTGAATTCAAAGCGACGGGACGTGCCTGCGTCGGTTGAGTTCCCGAGACAAGCGCCGCGCCGCGCGCGGGAGGAACAGTTTATTCCTTTATAAGCCATCTCCGCGGAATTTTCATTATATCCTACAGTAACCTGCCAGTATCTCTAGTTCCTTTCAGTATCTATAATTGTGTCCAGTCTCCATGCTTCGTGTGCTTGAACTAATAATAGATCAATTTCCAACCCAAAAACTCATAGATCATTTTGACAGAATAATCTGGGCAGTACAAATGGGCGATCGTAATTAGCTAAAAACACAGAGACATCTCCCACGGTCAAGCTCAAAACTGAAATGATGAATAGCATAATTTTGAAATCTGAATGGAACAAATGACACCGTACTTGATGAAAAGAGTATTTCTCCTACAATTTGAATGACCACCGAAACCTATGCGATTGCTTTACTGCAGCAAGAGTATTGTTCTGCACGAGCACCCCACTTGTTGGATGTCAAGTCATGGTTCAACTACGCCACTATTGTACAACATCTGCAGGGCTAATCCACCATCCATCTCCCACAACGGAAAAAGGATGGGGAAATTCAGCCAAATGAAGTGTATAGAGTGATGGGGAGATTTGGCCCACTAAATGGTTTCGCCATGGCCCGTAAGTTTCCTTAATTTTTTATCGGGCTTACGTCATTAAAATCAACAAAAATGAGGGGGGAATGCGGGATCGAACCCGAGAACTTGGGGTCCTTGAAAGGATGAGGGGGGAATGCGGGATCTAACCTGAGAACGTGGGGTCCTTGAAAGGAGCGATCTACGATACCACTAAACCAATGTCATTTGTGACTCAAACCAAGTCTGAAAATATCTATGTTTGTAATTTGTTTCTTTGTTATCTTTTATATTTCATTTCATATTTTATTTATTCTTTTGTTTGTGTTTTATTTCACACATTTTTTATTTTGGTTTCTAATTCCATTCCCTTTTATTATGCTTTTTATTTACTCTTTCTATCATACGAACTTTTTTATTTTGAATTTTACTTTCTTTGTATGTTTTCTAATTTTTATTTTTGTTAGAACATTTTTATTGTTTATTAATATTTTACAATAACTTGTTTGCCATGTGAAAATATCTTGTATTACTTTTGTTCGTGTTTACTATTTTATGTTTTCTCTCTATTCAGTTTTAACTATTCTTTACTTTATCTTTCTTTGTATGCTAACACGTTCGTCAGTTTATTCATGTACAAAAATAATTTGTATTAATGTTCATGGGGCATACCTATGTGTTCGCAGTGCTTAATAGTTTATTCGTTGATCATTTGTTCGTTATATATTGATCATGTTTCTTTATAGATTAATTTGTTCATAAGGATAAATATTTTTGTTCGCACTGTTATACTATTTTGTTCGTCATATTTAACTTTTGTTCGTATAAAATAATTATTTGTTCCTGTTATGCAAATAATTGTTCAAAGTAATCATATTTAATTATTCCTTATTTAAGAAAACATTTTTTAAATATCATGTAAATATAGTCAAGTGTGATATTGTTTTGGTAAAATAAGTAATGGTGCAATTATAATTTAATTTTATTACTTCGTATGGGATTTATAATTTTTTAGTTTAAAATTTATATGCATGTAGATGCTCTCCTCAGTGTTGTCTCGTTATCTTTTATTGCAAGCATGCCCACACAGCTATGCCTTTTGTATTGTGCTGTTGTGGAGGAATTCATTTATACGTGCAGGCGGGCCGCCCTACCATTGGATGCACTGCTGGGACGCATGGGTGGACCGTGCTGTTGGGACATGTACTAGTGTTGTCCTTAAAGATGATGTTTAATCGTCTCGGCCCATGTTGCTGGCGTATATGCTGGTGGCGAATGGGAATACAGGCAATGCAAGTTACTTGGATGATACAAACATCACCTAAGTCAGGCACATACTAGTTACCCCAACAAGTAAGGGAGAATCGCCGCCGCTGCTCGTCTTCGGCCCCTTGTCGCCTTGCTCTGCTGGCCACGGCCCCGTGCACCTCCTCGCATCATAGGTCAGATCCAGCCATCGCAACCTACCACTCGCCGTCGCCACAACTAGCGCCCGGTGGCGCAGCTCGCCGCTGCCTTCGCGTTTCGCCTCGCCGGCCGCTGAACCCTGCCGCCTCTCCTCACTGCTGGAGGTGAGGGGTTGCCCCCACGTGGCTCCTCGCGCCACAGGTCGGATCCAGCCGCCACATCCGCTGCTCACTGTCACTGCAACCCGCTCCCGCTGCAACAGCTCACCGCCGCCCCCGTGCTTCGCCCCGCCAGCCACCGAGCCCGGCCTCCGAGCCCTGCCGTCGCTCCTCACTGCTGTAGGGGAGGGGGCGTAGAAGGGGAATGAGAGGGGCAGAGAAACGGGAGGGGCAGAGAGAGGAGATGGGAGGAGGAGGAGGAGGAAGAAGAGAGGGCGCTAGTGGACGAGATGGGAGGAGGAAGAGCAGAGGGCGTGAGTGGACGAGATGGGAGGGGGGAGGAGGAGAGGGCTCCGGTGGAGGAGAGGGGATGGAGAGTTTGCTGGAGGATAAGGTTGGGTGGGAGGGAGGGGAGGGGGGACGGGCGGATGCCAAGGAGCAGCCAAAAGCGGAGTTAATGGGAATTTTGGGTCCGAATTCAGTATTACAACCTATTTTTGGAAAACAACCGATTGTGATGGCCAGGCCAAAAAAACCAGTTCCCGTTTTTTACAGTTAGTTGCCACACTAGCCTAAAAACCGGTTGTGATGCCCTATCATAGCCGTTTTTTTAATCCAATTGTGATGACGCGTTTGTAAAAGTGGGTTGTGGAGTAGTGCCAAACGCAGCTCTCGGGTCTGGGGAAGGCGGCGCTAGTAGCTTCAGGCAACAGACGGTGATTCTATCGTGCGTGCATGCCAACTTATCACCTAGATATGGGCCTCCCGCCTTGCATATATGTTCTCTCCTTCATTGATACCTTGATCATGCTGCGAACTTTGATAACACGTTTGTTCGATAAGCTGCAGCGGAAGACACGACTAATATAGGGGATAAGGTCCGATCCACGACTCCTTTGTACTGTTCTTTTTTTCTTTGTGGGGTTAACATGTTGATGCTTGGAATAACCCGACGACTTCATGGGTTCAATTTCTACCTTGTAAATAACGTTGATAGATGAGTCTGTACATATTAGAAATGTAAGTATTGTTCTACAAGATCTGATGGTAAGGCATACTAATATGTAAATCGTTGATGCTCCTATGTAATAATGTGAATAGCTAAATCAGGCTGCATACAAACAGGTGTAAACCATTTGTAAAATACAGCAGATCTAAATCAATCATAAAAACATGACACAAACTGAGAATGGTTCAACAGTACGATAATGATCTAAATACATTCCCAAGGCTTTTCCACATGCCTAAAGTACATCACGGGTGACGATAAGTTTTATAATACTTTGCATTGCATTTAAATGGGAAAGAAAGAAACATTCAAGTATGTTTTACACCTGAATTTTGGCATTGTTGTTGTTGCTCACTCCCTTAGGGGTTGATTTTCTTTTAAAAGAACACATCCAATAATTTTTTTCTAAGAGTTCAAATATTCAGTATATGAGCATTGGGTTTCATCTTGGCACAATTGGATATCTTTGTACGTGTGGTGGTAAGCTCAATGTGTATCAGTCTTATACTAGTAACCAAACAACATATGTATGTAACGAGGCTAAAGCAATGCATCCAAATAAGTTTAGAGGAGGTTCCATGGGATGGGCCCATTTTGCCGGACCAGGCAACAATAGTGCGCGCATCCAATGACATCTTCAAATACTGTACACTTATAGCTATAGGAAGGAAAATATGTACAAGTGGTTTCATTGTTTGCAGGGTACTATACATATCAGGCAGGGAGTGATCGACGTGATGCCTCTGTGGCTTGTATATATAGTGCCATCGGATCAATGTAGACGCAACAACACTAACAAGAAAGAGACCATGAAAAGAAGCATAATCCTGGTAGGCATGGTTGGCATCAGAAATTTTACTATTACTTTGTTTCTTAGTTGTTCCAGGAGCAGTTGAAGACCATGTGGACAAGCTTTGAAATCAAGTAATTATTATAAGAGACTAGAACAACAAAGAAACATAATGTTCGTATGTCGATGCGTGCCATGTTTGAAGGAATCTGTCGCGCCCAACTGAAATATAGATAGCCACCTCCACCGGTGTTCGTCACCCCAAACCTTGGGTATCAACAGAGATCCTAGTGGCAGCGCCCTCCGGAAATCCTGAAACCTAAAGAACCACCGTCTAGACCACCCGCTATGGCCGACCGCAACCTCGCTGTCCTGCCCACCCACACCCTGTGAAGCCCTGCGATGGCATCGAGTGGCAGTGGCGCGCGCGCAACGGGGAAGAAGGCGAGGTCGAGGTGATGAGGCGCATCAGTTATTGGTCTTTTTTTTGAAAAGGCCAGTTATTAGTCTGAAAAACACATTCGTGTTGAATTTGGACCTTTGGTGATGTATCAAATTCACCCACCTACTAAGTTACTATATCAAAATGAGTAATTGGAGAAATGATGTACCTATTTGCACCCATGTGGCAAGGTATTGCACCCAAATAAGCAATATGAGATATGATGCACCTAAGAGTACTCGCTTGCCAAGTTTATATACTAATTGTAAATTTAACTCTTTTATTTGTGCTATCTCTGGTTAATTATAAGACCAAACCTGTTAATTGGAACATGCAGAATCACATAGGAAAGCAGTACAACCAGAAGTATTATATGGCTTTGACGTTTGATATTAACTGAGTGAAGTTAGTGCTTTATAATCTTAGCTAAAATAGCAGATTGGGTAATAATAATAATAATAATAATAATAATAATAATAATAATAATAATAATAATAATAATAATAATAATAATAATAATAATAATATCCTGCGTACAGGTCTGGTTGAGTGGTCGCTGGGCTGCCGGTGTCAAGCTGGTTTATTACCAGTGTCAAAGCCTGTAAATAAACAATATATGGGGTATGAGAGTGTCCAGCAAAATCGCCTCCTAGCCCCCTCACTCGGCCGGACCACGCTGCGAGGGCTGCAGCCCTCCACCCTGGTTGCTGGCCCGGTCATCTTGTCGCATCAGGGCACACCGGATCTTGCCGACAGGGCCGCAGTCACCCACGCCAGCACCGGAGCTGGTCGGACCATGTGCACCAGCCAGTGCCATTGCCCCGTCTTGCAGGCCGACACTCCCGCCGTTGCATCGTGCACATCGCAAGAAGAGAGGGGGCAGCGGGAGGGAGTCACGGGCGAAGAAGGGGAGGGGCGGCGGTAGTGGAGGATGGTGGAGGGCACGCACAACGGTGAAGCACAGGGAGGGCAGTAGAGAGAGAGAGAGAGAGTTAGGGTTAGGCAGGCAGGCGGGGGTGTCTCTGAAAAAATGACGCAGGGTTACTGTAAAAATAACATCATTGGCAGTTTTTTTTCTTCTGGTTGCTGAAATAAACTTTAAACCATGATATTTTTTTAATATGTTAAATGTTTAAGCTATGTGATGTTCTGTTCATGTTGAATATGATGTTGAATGAGGTGTTGCCAAATGACAATTTGAATATTGTTGTTATGAACATCTAGCACGTACATGTGCATATTCCATTAAATGTGCAGATGTTGTTCGTGCAATTCGTTCGTAACAATGCTGCATTACTCATGGATCCAATGGCGCGTAACAATTTTTTTGGCTGCCCTAACAGCATTCTAACTGGTGTCTATCCAAACTGGTACTTATAGGTTAACAAATTAACTGCTTCGTATACGACAATCAAACACATCGATGTTTATCTAAACCGGTAGATTTATGGAAACCTAACTAGCCGGTACATCTTTAAATACGCTTGGAATATTGGACTAATCTAAACGGTGTGGAGGATATTGGCATGTTTATTAAGTCATGTGTGTCGGTTATATCACCAGCTCAGAATAGCACCCCCGTTCGCATCGGCTAAGGAGAAGCGGTCCTGTCACTGGCGCGGATGAGGATCACCCCCATTACTCATTGATATGGTTAGGTTGAAGAAACTGCCATTGGCTTATAGTATATGCTTACACTTCATTTTTAGCATTGTTGTTGTTGCTCACTCCCTTGAGGTCATTGTTACCTTGGGGTCATTGTTACATTCAAGGTTGAACCTAACCTAGATTTCTTCTTGGTAATAATTGTCAGCTTTGCTATAGGTGGTTTGCTTAAAAGAAAGTATTTCCAATAACCTTTTGATAAGAGCTCAAACATTCAATTGTTTGGCAGTATTGGTATTGGATATCTTTGTTGGGGATTTCTCTTCAGAACGTGACGGTAACCTCAATATGTATCTGTCTTATATAGTAACCAAACAACATCTCTATGTAACCTTTCAAAAAAAAAAACATCTCTACGTAACATGCATGGCTGAGGCCAAAGCAATCCATCCAACAAAATATGTTCACCGCAGGTTGCATGGGACGGGCCCACTTTACCGGACTAGGCTATAGCCACACTGGTGTGTGCATCCAATCACGTGTTTGAAAACTGTACACATGGCTATAGGAAGAATTATTTGCTGGGTACTATATCGGGCAGGGAGGAGTGATCGACGTGGCTATAGGAAGAAAAGTATATATCAGGTACCATCGAACCAATGTAGATGCACAAACACTAATAAGAAAGAGACCATGAAAATGAATGTAATCTTGGTGGGCATGGCTGGCATCAGAAATTTTATAGTTAGTTTCTTTCTTAGTTGTTCCAGGAACTGTCAAAGATATGGTGTGGACAAGGTTAACGTCATAGTGACACATGCAACGGTCCATTAATCTGTCATATGGCAAAGGCATAGGATCCGGTAGTTCATACTTCCAACGTGGACAACAACATGAAGGCGATGCTGGTGACGAAGCACGCAACAATGAGCACAGCAAAGCCACTGCAGAGCAACATGGCAAGCTCATCAGCAGCGACGAAGGGTCATGTTGGCGAGCATGAGCACACAGAGGCGGCCGACCAGCTGGCGGTGAGGGTGGATGCCAGCATGAGCTGGTTCATGGAGCCGGACAGCTTTGCTAGCTGGTTCGTTATAAAAAAAAAAGAGATATACCTAGAGCTCAACCAGCCAACCCAACAACTACCGACCCTAGGTGTACACCTAGAGCTCAACCAGCCAACCCAACAACTACCACCCGAACCAACCGGCCAGCCCACCCACCCGCGCCCGCCCAACCCCATCCGCGCGCCCGCACCCGACCCATTGACCAAGCCCCTCCCCCGCGCCCGACATCAGCTTAGAGCAAAGCTTATAGAAGTCGCTATGATGAGAAGGCCCACAACCAAATAATGTGACGCTACGGTTCTGCGCCCAATCCCAGTTGCCGAGGGGCTTTCGCGCCCGCTTGCCGGCGAGTCAAGACTCGCCCGCAGCGCTCTCTCTCCTACTCTATCTCTCCTCCACGTCGGATATTTGATGACGAGGCGGGCGTTTCGTCGGCCCATAATACCTGCTCTTATCCATTCCTTTCCCCTTTTCTCAAGCGTGCTGCGGCGGCGGCGGCGGCACTGTGGTTGGGAGCTGCGGCATTTACTGCACCATTCAGGGTGCCTGAAGGCATTAATTTAGAGCGCAGGCCCTGGCACAGGCATCATCTATTCATCTCTGTACCATGTAGCTTCCTCCGGCAGGTCAGTTCCTACATATGTATTCCCAAGTAATAAACACAAATAATTTGCTTGATTCTTCGTTCCTGGTGGCAGGGAGCAGGGGATTTTTCCCTAGATGCCGTTCATCTCTCCAGTCTATCCCGGCAAGAAGAGATGGATGCCGAGTGAATCCACGGCGGCGGCTGTGGACCGATCTCCCCAGCTACGCAGCGGATCGGCGTCAGCGGCGGTGGCGGCCGACGGCCGGCTTCCCGAGCTTCCCCAGCTATGCGAACGGATCCACGGCGGTGGCCCGAGCTTCTCCTGCTATGGCGCGCTGCGGTCGTTGCCCCAATTCGATCACCTTCAGGTTAGTGGCCACGCTCATGCAGTCGTTCCCATCCATTTTGTGTGCATAAAACTTCTTGTGTTTCGGTTTTGCAGATCAATTTGGATTGAGCAGCCCTTTCTCATGTTAGCTGGCCCATTGGATTGTGCCGCACATCAACTACCCGAGGACGTGCTAGAGGTTCAGAAAAGACAGCATTCCGTACTGATTTCCAACACTTCTTGCAGATTAATTTTTGAAACAGGTTTCCTATTGCAGATATGGTTTGAGGAGCCTATGCATTCTTCCTTTGAGAAAAGAGTACTATACTGCTGCTTACTAGTGAGTATATCATATCTAGGGTACTATGCATTCTTCCTTTGAATGTTCACGAAGTAATTCACATGTCAGCATGTCCAAAAGTAATTTTAAATATTTAGAGAAGTAATTCATCTTAGTGTCTCCGCAAGTAATTTTGAATGTGCAGAGAAGTAATTTTCAATCGAATTGAGTTTGTTTCATCATTATGTGCTGACTGCAGAAATTGTAGTACTACTCACAATTCTGCAGAGCACTTTTATCTTTGACATGGGTACCTAGTGTTTTGATCCCGCTGCCACTGATGCATAGTATTGATGGTTCAGATCGACATGATGCATGGGCATGGCTCCCTTGCAAATCCGGGCAGCCATGGAAGAGAATCAAGTGAGGCTGCGGTATGGCCATGGCGGAGCGATTTTTACGGTTGTGGTTGCGAATCTGATGGCTAAATGGCTGGATGTAATCGCCGAAGCTTCGCCCAAGATAAGACTGCCTCTGTGCTTGCCGAAGTTGATGGTTAATGTAAAATGGCTGATTGGTTTGATGACACTCATTGCTGATCTTCTTTTGTATATCAAATAATTACTTCTTGTGTTAATTTGAATGGCAGTTGACTCCTTTCATAATTTCCATTGTGTAACCGCAAGTATGATTGAAAATCCGACTTGCTTGGCATTTTTCTTGTTTTTTATTAGGCAAAACTATTTCTGTATATAATCGATAAGTAAAAGGAAAACAATTTTTTTATTCTTTTGAGATAATTAGAGGAATTACTTCTCCATTGTCTTATTATTACCCTTTGAGATATCTAGGAGTAACTATACATGACACTGGAATTTCTAAATTATCGTGAAGTAATATCTCAAATATAATTACTCGTACTTTTAATGAAATCTCTGTATCATCAAGATGTAAAAAATTCGTGCTAGTAGAATTCCATGAAATATCTTCCCGTTTTTAATGCTGTGGAATCGGCAAAGCTCATTTGTTCGTGTCTCTCCCAGAATCACGCTGCACTGTGGCATGCATGCATATGTCCCCCTCGCAAACACATCCGTAAATTGCTCCCTGAAATTTCTCCTACGCATGAAAGTATGTGCTCTAGAATCTCACTATCCAAGGACGTACGCCGGTAGCATCGAGGAGATGGATATCGATCAATAATCTAGCAGACGATGGCTGGGCTAATTGGCCGTGCTGCCCTCTGCAGTGCCCTTGCCAGGCCGCCCATGATCGATGTCCCACCGCGCTGTCCTTGCGCATACACAAGATGGACCATCGACACGTCAATGGATACGTGGAAAGACACACGATTTTTACGGCCACAACTTCGAAACAAATAATATTTTACTCCCTGATACCCAAACAATTATAACTGCACCGAAAATGAAGTAACACCACGGCCAAGACGGGATTTGGGGGAGGTCCGGCGGCTGGGTCAACACTGCCGCCATTGAGTATATAATTGGCAGCTTTGCTAGGTGGTTTGTTTTAAAAAAAATATTTCCAATAACCATTTGATAAGAGCTCAAATATTCAATTGTTTGGCTAGTATATGTGCGACTTGCATTGGGTTTCCTCTTGGCAGTATTGGTATTGGATATGATTGTTGGGGATTTCTCTTCAGAAAGTGGTGGTAAGCTCAATATGTATACAGTGACCAAACAAGATCTCTCTATGTAGCATGGCTGAGGCTAAAGCAATCCATCCAACCAAATATGTTCACCGCGCTTGCATGGGATGGGCCCCACTAAAGGTATTCTCTCAACATGCAAATTGTCCAAGTTACTATCCACTAAATTTCTCTCAACATGCAAGCTGTCCACGTCATCATCCACTAAAACCATCAATTTATGTCTTCTACTGATAATCTGTGGTTAATAGCTTCCATGCATGATTCTCAAGTTGTCCTCTCTCAATAAAAACATGTTGGCTATTGGAAGAAAAGTACCATCAGGTACGAGTTGCTTCATTGTTTGCAGAGACGATACTATATATATCGCGCGGGGAGTGATAGACATGATGTGTATATATAGTACCATCGAACCAATGTAGATGCATCAACACTAATAAGAAAGAGACCATGAAAATGAACATAACCTTGGTGGGCATGGCTGGCATCAGAAATTTTATAGTTAGTTTGTTTCTTAGTTGTTCGAGACAGAGATGAAGATTCCGTGGACAAGCTTGATGTCATAGTGACACATGCATCAATCCATTAATCGGGTTAAGACACTAGAACAACCAAGAAACATAATGTTCGCGTGTCGATGTGGACCCGTGTTTGTAGGAACCGTAAATTCACGCAAAACTGTAATATAGACGGCCACTGCGTTAAGACTTAAGAGCCAGAAAATTTATGTTTAGTCGCTGTTTTTTTCTTCATGGTTGCTCATGCATACTATCGAAGCATTTGCTCTCTCACATTGGCACATCTGCAGATGCACCAATCCTTCAGAGCATACTTCTACAGTCAGGAAGCAACTACATGTTCATGGCATCATGCATCATGGAGCCGGACGCTCTGGTAGCTGGTTCGGTTATAAAAAAGATAATCCCAATCAATTTATGGTAAGATCCCAAATATTTAGTTGTTTGGTAGGCATATATGCGACTTGGGTTTCCTCTCTTGGTAGGATTGGATATCTTTGTTGGGATTGGGGGATGATTTGTCTTCAGGACGTGGTGGTAAGTCTCAGTCTTATATAGTAACAATGTAACATCTCTATGTAACATGGCTAAAGCAACGCATCCAACCAAATAATAAGTTTAAATCATGGGATGTGCCCACTTTACTGGACAGGGCTACAAGTACTGGTGCGCGCATCCAATGACGTCTTTAAATACTGTACACATGGCTATTGGAAGGAAAGAGTCAGGTATGAGTTGTACCGTCGACTCAATGTAGATGCAACAACACTAACAAGAAAGAGACCATGAAAACGAGCATAGTCCGCCTGGTGGGCATGGCTGGCATCATAAATTTTATAGTTAGTTTGTTTCTTAGTTGTTCGAGACAGAGATGAAGATTCCGTGGAGAAGCTTGATGTCATAGTGACACATGCATCAATCCATTAATCGGGTTAAGACACTAGAACAACGAAGAAACATAATGTTCGCGTGTCAATGTGGACCCGTGTTTGTAGGAACCGTCAATTCGCGCCAAACTGTAATATAGACGGCCACTGAGTTAAGACTTAAGAGCCAGGAAATTTATGTTTAGCCGCTGCTTTTTCCTTCATGGTTGCTCATGCATACTATCGAAGCATTTGCTCTCTCACATTGGCACATCTACAGACAATCCTTCAGAGCATACTACTACAGTCAGGAAGCAACTACATGTTCATGCAAACCGGCCATTCGCGTCCAGGCCTGCATGCACCCGCCGCCCCGATCGACCGCTACCAGCCCGGCCTTCTTGTGCTTCCCTCTGCATCTTTCATTGCCTCGCCTTCTGCCTATCTACTAGTCAAGATTGTCGTGCAAAAACGGGTGCAGTTCTGACTTCAAGTTTGCATGAACATGTAGTTGCTACGGGTGCAGTTCTGACTCAAGTTTGCATGGGGTGGACCCAGTGGGTAGTCCAGGTTACCCCAGGACTACTCTAAATTTTGGCCCAATAAGTTTTGACTACTTTCAAGTTTTAACCCAAGCTAGCATAGTGACCGTGCGTTGCTACGGGTGGATTGACAAACATTATCATACATTAATACTAAATATGATTATATACAAATATAATATACCATGCACTTTTTATGCTACTTTTAGATAATTAGAGTAACAACCTTGGTCTCGGCGCTACGATCACGCGTGCGCAATAAACATCTAGAAACATATTTCAATCATGTAAGATACCAGTTTCTAAAGGTTGTATCGACTTAGATGTATAAAAAAGATTAAATTCCAAGGCTTATAGGAAATGTTTCCATAAAGAATATACCTTGAGTACATTTGTAGAAAGTCATAGTTCTTATTCAAAGCTTAACGTGAATTTTAGAATTATGTCTGCAGTTTTGTCCAGTACGTCCATTGTCTATGCGTGCCCTTTTTTGTTTTTACTTTTCTCCAGGCGCTTCATATTCGGTGACAAAGGCAAACTGCAGCCTCCAAATTTCAAATTGTTACTGAAAGAATGAAGTGGATCAGTCTAAAAAGTACACGTTCTTCAAACTTTTCATGAGGGAAAGAACAAGATAAATAGTAAAATTTTAGCTCATCTCAGTGTCCATTGGTTCGGATAACCATTATTATATTTAGCATCAAGATGAACAAGCTGGAGGTTGAGATAAAAACCTCCGTTATTCTTCTGTCTTGTTTTTCACGCGCACGCATAGCTGGTCCTCTAGTGGACCCACAATGGCACCTTATCCTTTCCTTCTCCTAGCCTCTGACAATCTCCCATGGAGTCTCCGCCGTTTCTTTTTTCTATCTGCATCTCGCCGAGCAGGAGCGGTGGGAGCACTTCAAGCGACGCACGCTGGGCTCAGAGCTTCTCGCCGGAGCAGCAGACCACCTCACGGCTAACGGATCGGAGCTCACACGGCCGGTGGAGCTGGTGGAGCTTCCGCGCCGACACCTTGTTCTTTGGTTGCGCGTGAACAGCGCCACGAGCAAGCAGTGCAGCGCCACGAGCAGCGAAGAGAGGTGGGGCGTGCATTGAGCACGGCTGGAAGGCGGCCGAAGATGCAGCGGCGCGAGTAATATGACAGTAAATTTAACATGATCAAAAACGCATCACTAAGTAAGAAATAAAATGCATTATAGATGGTTAGGAGGCTTCCTCCAAAGGTAGAGGTTGTTGGTTCAAACCCCGTTGATCCATTATTTTTTAGGGATTCTCAATTATTTTGAGGGATTTTGGATGGCTGTTTTTGTTTTCACCGTGGTGTGCTGGTGCGACGGGTGGAGACCGCGCCCGTTCCCCTTTTTTTGTCCAGGCGCTGGAGGTGGGAGTGCAGTTTTTATTGAACTTGTTTCGGTTTCGGTACTATACATCAAGGTTTTTTTTCCCGACCCGCGGGGTCAAACCGCCGCCCGGCGGTAGCGGTTTACCGCTCCGGTTGGAGCGGTAACCGCCCCCGTCCGGTCGAATTCAAATTTTCGAATTTGACGGCGGTTCGGGGCGGTTAGCCGGTCGGTTTGACCGGTTAGCCGCCCCGGTTTGACCGGTTACCGACCGAAGAAGAAAAAAATCTAAAAAATAGAAAAATAATTTTTTTGACATGAGTTATGCATATATTAATGTTAAAAGACCACAGCAAAATAATAATTTACAAATATGCATAGAAATACCATACAAAAAATACCATAAGCACTGCTTACAAATAAAAGATCAATAGTCCATGCAAATAGTCCATAGTCATAATCCATACAAATAACATAGTCCATAACTCCATGCAAATACCATAGTCCATAGTCCATAGAAATATACATGAATAGAAGTTCAACGCATGAACGGGAAAACCCCCATTTGAGTCGCCATTTGGTACTCGGCGGTGGACATGACATTCAAGCCTTGCACTCGAAGCAAGTCAGCCTTGTAGTCTTGCCAAGATTAGCCCGTCCAAGCAGCTGTTGTAGACCATTGTTGAACTAACATATTATAAAAATGGGGGTCTTCCCATTCGTACACCCATCTCGTGGGGGGCTGCGTGTTTATGTCAGCTGTAGGATAGGTATGAGTAGAGTGAGAGCTATCACCGTACGAGGAAGAGGAGTGATGTGGAGTGTCGTCGTCCCTAGGTCGAAGCGTTTTCCTCTAAGAGGAGTGTGCACCATGGTCTCGATCCTGAGTAGCATGCGTGAATTGCTCCTCTCTTGTAATAAAACATATTTTTTAATTAGTACTTCGAATGGCAAACATAGCTTCGTATGTACGTGCAATTTATACCTGTGAAAATAATTCGCCCACGAGCATCTGTACTATAATTAGTACCACCACCACCATCACCAGCACCAGCACCACCACCACCACCGCCCCTCGAGCACCACCGCCCCCACCAGCATCGCCCCCACCATCACCGGCAGAACCACTATGATCAGTCTCTGTAGCGGAGCTACTATCCTGAGACTCCTGATACGGTGGACTACGAGCAACCTCCGCATCATCAGTATCGTCGTCGCTGCCCACAGGTTTTTCTTCTACCACCACCCTTTTTCCTCGTTGACGCTTGACGTCACCCTTATGAGGCCCCTTTCGCTCCTTTCTCTTCCCAAGGTGAGAGTCACCCACATTTCTACGTGCCCAGTCACTGATATTATCATCCCCCGTAGCAGCCCGGAGATCCTGGGGTCTATCTAATCCCTGAGAATATGAGACGGGATAGGGACGTCTCCTATGTCATCGTCCTCATCAAGAACTGGAGCTCGATTGGATCGACCATATTCCATCCACTCCCGGATAGGATTGTGCTCATCATATAATGAAAGGTGGGCCATTTGATCCTCGAAATCATAATCATCACACTTGCCATAATCCGAGCCATCCGAAAGTCGCAGTCGAAGGTTGTAGTTGATATAGACAAGCTTGTTAAGTTTCTTGTGGGACAACCGATTGCGAAGCTTGTCAAACGCATGCCTTAATGCATAATACATTTCTTGATTTGCTTGATACGTGTATGCATGACTTGGATTAAGTGTGAAAGCTTCAGAATTTAAGCTCATAGGTCATCGTCATATGTGTGATTGCAATAAACAAAAACTTACCCCACTTCTGTGTCTCTCTGACCGCACTGACAAAGTATGGATTGTCTGCCTGTCTTTCAGGCACACCCGCAATATGAATAAACTTTGATCAGGCTTTACCAATAGCATCCTTTGCATTCTTACCCTTTTGTGTCCACGAGCCTATATCAATCCTGGGTTGTGTCATTCCCCTTCTCCCACCGGATGCCAAGTTATAGTCCTCCACCGCTGGACTCGGCCGCTCCCTCTGCGAAGAAACTCTCCCAAACATTGGGAAGGGGCGGAGGAGAATGAGGATAGGGGCGTCGGGGTGTGTGTGTGTGTGGGGGGGGGGGGGGGGGTTAACTGGCTGTAAGTGCTAATGGGCCATGATGGGCCTTAACGGGGTGCGACGTTTTATTTTTCTTTTTTGATTAAACTTTGAATTCCCGTAAACTGATGTAAACGAATGAAGATTTGAAAAAATTTTACATCCTTACGTTTTTCGCAGCTTGAAGTATTTTTAGGAATTTTTTGGGTAATTTTTTTTTCAAATTCAAACTTTTTGAATTTGGACGGTTCGAAACCGTCCCGATCCGGAACCGGTCCGGACCGGTTAGACCGGTTCCCGCGGTTTCCAGACCGGTTCCGGTCGGGAAAAAAACCTGCTATACATCGATGTTTACTATTGTTAGGTAAAGATCAACCCAACAACAGGACCCATCCCAGCTTGCTAACGCAGAACACCCGTTCCACACGCTGCAGCCTCGCGCCTCGGCGGCTCGGCCTCGCATGTTGCGGCTCCCCTCTGCACTTTGTGCTACGGCATGCCGCCCCCGTCCCGGCGTCCTTCAGCCGCCTCATTGGCATGGCCCTCAGCCGACGGCGCCGTGCCTCCGACGCCCAGTCGTGGCCGATGCTCCCCCCCCCCCCCCCCCCCCGCCCCACCACTAAAAAAATTAATGGAGACGATTTTTTTCCATTGATGGAAGCGGTTTTAGCAACCGTCTTTGAGCTGGGGTCTCTGTTAATCATCGATTAACAGAGCCGGTTTGGAAACCGTCTCTAAGCTGGGGTCTCTGTTAATCATCGATTAACTGTTAATGATTTTACAGATTAAAAAAATTGATTTCGAATCCTAATTTTGTCGGGTCACACATATTACAGACATTCATGTCGGATAAACACATTACATCCATCCATGTTCTTATTATCATCACACATATATAACCCATTTATTACCTGGACGGTCTCAATAAGAGCATGCTCAAGTAACTGAAGCTCCAATGTTTAGAACAAGGGCTTTATTGCAAAATAGACCTATATTCCCCCCAAAAAAACCTTGGAGTGGGACAGCAGCCTATCAAAATTCCAAAAGTCAACCTGAACTTTCCTACTTCCAGGTTTTAAAACATGTTACATTGGGATATTAAAACAGTAGGTCCACTGGAATTCATCATTTACAGGGGCAGTTGCTTCTACTTCCCTTTGCTATGTCATCATGACGCTGAACAACACGCTGCAATTCATCATTTAGTCCTAGAGCCTGAAATAAAAGGCTCTCATCACTGCATAGAGAACACAGCCTTATGTCATCACAGATCACAGTGGTAAAATTCAAGGCGAAAAATAGCAGCAGAAGAAAATCTCACCCTGTACTGTTAACAAGATCCATGACACGAGATTGATATGATCGGCACTGCCCAACAAGGTCAGCTATGACCTCCTCCCTCACACCCTACAATATAAAGCACAATCAGATCAATCCGCAGCAAAGAGCATTGGCATACTAAATGAAGCAAAGAGACAGGAGCACATGACTGCTTTTTGGAACAGATCAATAAATCAGACCATAGAACAGGTCAACAAAAAGAATGAATCACCAAAATGAAGTTGAAAAGAATGACCATATGGATGCATTGAAAGCACTTCAAAAGGCTCAGTTGCCCCAAAACCATGCCAAGGACTAAAAGTGTGCTGAAATCTCTATTAGTTATTCCTGAGCCAGCACCTAATGGAAATATAAATAAGTAGGATATGCTCAGGAAATAGGCAATCAAGGTAGCATCACACAATTAGGAGTGCAAATTACATTGATTGTAAAAATTTGAACAAGCATGAATGACCTCAAATCAAATGGTTTATAGCCATTTTTCCACAGTATACCACTAAGGAACTAAGTCCTAGTCAAATCAAATGGTTTATAGCCATTTTCCATGAAAGAAGAGAAAAGAGCAAGTTTAGGAGAGCTGATTAACTATAAATCATAATTTGCATGGCAACATTATAAAATTTTAATCTTTGTTAAGAGAATCACCTCAGGATGCCTGTGGTCCAGAGCATTTAACATATCATCTAGCACATCCACAATTCCTCTAGCACTTTGAATCTCACATAGACTGTACAAAATAATGGACAACAAAAAATAAAGTTAGATATAACCAAAATTGGTCTGCACATATGCTGATACAACCACAACCATGAAGTGTGAAATGTTCTACACAATCAAAAAATTGTTTGACATGACTATGAAAATTTGGCTCTTGTAAATTAATGGGTAATGCACTGTCCTTAAACTTGTCCCAAATTCTCATATAGGTCCATAAACTATCAAAGTGAGTATTTGGATCCTTAACCTTTTCTAGTGGTGCAACATGGACAAGATAACAAAATAAGGTGCAACCTGTATAGAAACATTTGTCACTAAAGAAAGATGAATAATACTAGTATAGTACTCCTTTCAACATTCTTACATCAAACATAAACAAGAACTCAACAATACAAAAGGAACCAAATCAGAAAGATTAGAGATCAGAAATTAAATTGGAAAGCAAATAAAGAATACCTCAAGGTAGGTACAGAAGAGGCAGGTACCTCAATGGCTGAGTTTGAGGAGGCGTAAACAATGGCACTGAATTTTCCTCACGAGGTGGAAAATCAACACCTGCAGTCTGCAAAAAATGGCAGCAAGCTACCCTAATTATGGTTCGGCTAATTCATAACATTCTGCAGCAAAAGAATTCATAGAAAAGATGGAATAGAGCATACTAAAAATTTTGAAAATGGGAAACAATGTAACTAGAACACGGCCATGATTGCAAGCAGGTAAATAAGAACAGGAGAAGGAGTTCGAAAATAAATGCTGACGGTACCCTGAGTTCTTGGTAAGCTGCATGATACTGTGGATATCTTCCAGAAGGACCTCCAAACCATGTGTCAATCAAACTCAATATCTTCTCCCGGACATTTAAATCTGGCTGCAAATATGAAATAAAAATCAAATATAGATGCATATGAATGTAGACAAATATTACTCAATCATTGAATGAGTAGCTTGCCAAAAAAACATAGAATGGGTATTATTATCACCTTTTTCTTTACAATCTTAACCATTTCACTTAATATGTCGCGTTCAACGATGAGTTGGTGAACAACCTCCCCATAATTTTTGCTTAGTGTCTCCAGCACCTGAAGAAGACAGCCCATATAAGCTCAAGAAAATAAACGGGAACACCAACATAAAAATTGTATGTCCATAATTTTCCAAAACCGAACGGCACCGCTGGCAGGGGAGGGTGGGCCGAACGGCGTGCCACCGCCGCGCCCGGGGAGGAGACGGCGGCGCGGTCGTCGGCGGAGGGAGGAGGCTGGTGGGGGAATGGAAGGGGAGGCCACCGCGCAGATCTGGCCACCAGCCCACCACAGAGGCCGCTGGGCGCCACCAAGGGGATGTTGCTCGCCGTACCGCCGGGGACCAAGGCGCGCCGCCACGGCCCTCCACCGGACGAAGAGACCTCATGGCCGCGGCGCGGATGGCCTGCAGGGGCGGATGAGGCAGGGGCGGCCGCTGCCGGCGGTGGAGGGACGAGGGCGGTGGCGGCGGACGGTCTGCGTCGGCGGATGAGGCAGGGGCGGGCGATGGCGGTGGAGCAGGAGGTGGTGGGCGTCAGCGGCGGAGCAGGAGGAGGCAGAGGCACGCAGGCGGTAGGGATGGCGGCGCTATCGCGGAGTCGAGGACGACGGGAGGAGATGAGCAGATGGGAGTCAGGAGGAGAGTGGATAAGGCAGTGGGGAGTTGGGTTAGACTTTGGGTTGGGCTAATTTGATGGGCTTTTTCATTTTTAGGCCCACTAGTTCAACTAGTCCTCTTTCATTTCTTTTTTTACATGTAGTATTAACGGAGGCGGTTGCGTTACAAAAACCGTCTCCGTTAATGTAGTATTAACGGAGGCGGTTGCGTTACAAAACCGCCTCCGTTAATGGATCGTCGCCGCCTTCGAAAATGATGGGCATTAACAGAGACGCACACATTTTGCAAGTGTCTCTAAAAATATTTTAACAGTGTCTTCTAAAACGTTTTTAAGTAGTGCCCTGACGGCCAGGCCGCGAGGCACAGTCCGCGGCAGCCAACGCAGCTTTGCCGTCCGACGCCCGGAGGTGCCCCATTCCGGCATTCTCTAATCGAATCGAGTAATCTGCCTGGTACGTCACTGCTATCTACTCCTCTCCGCTCAATATTGATTGCGGATTGAAAATTTCAAATTAGATTTGGGCAGTTAGTGATTAATTTGTGCATTTCTATTGGCTGATTGGTATTGCTATTGAATTGTGCGAAGAACAAAACAAGAAATCATATGGTTGACAAATTTTTTTTCGATAAGGAAGCTTTATTAAATTTTAAGGCATTACATCGAGTTGATAAAAAGTCTTGAAATGCACTTCCGACCTCTGCATATGGCACTACTACAGAGAACGTTTTCAGGGGCGGGTTAACGGACGTTTGTAGGGGCGGCTCCAAAATCCGCCCCTGCTTTTGGCTGCTAAAAATGACCATTTATAGGGGCGGGTTAGTAGCCCGCCCCTGCAAAGTATTTTCAGGGGCGGGTGAGGGCATCACCCGCCCCTGCAAATGCATTTTAGGGGCGGGTGAGGGCATCCTCCGCCCCTAAAAATGACATTTGCAGGGGTGGGTGATGCCCTCACCCGCCCCTGAAAACGAATTTTAAAATAAATTAAAATTAATAAATAAATAAAATTACATTGTGGGCCAGACAAAATAAAAAATAAAAAAAATAAAAAAATAAAAAAAGGTTGGGAAGCCAGCAGGCCCCCGCCGCCGGCCGGGGTAGCGCGGCCTCGCACCGGTCAGCAGCACCACCGGCCGGGGGAGGGTGCGCGGCCGCCGTCGTCACGCCGGCCGCCGCGCATGCCAGGGGCGAGCCGGCAGGGCGCCGCCGCACAGGCCCCGTGGCCCCGCCCATATATGGCCGCGCCATGACTGCGCCGCCGCCCCGCTTCGTCCGCCGGTCGGGCGCCACCGCTGCTCCCCGGCCGGAGTCGCTGCACCGTCCGTCGTCGGGCGCGCCGGCCGGAGTCACCGGCGCCGCCGACCGCCCGCGGAGGAGGTGCGCCAGCGGAGGAGCCGGCCCCGTGGCCCCGCCCATGGCCGCGCCGCCGCCCAGCCGTGGTCGCGCCTGACCGCGCCGCCGCCCCGCTTCGTCCGCTGGTCGGGCGCCGTCGCGGCCTCCGCCCGGCCGGAATCCCCGCGCCGCTGCTTCCCCCGGCGAAGTGACTGCGCCGTCCGCCATCGGGCGCGCTGGCCGGAGTCGCCGGCGCCGCCGCCCGCCCGCGGAGAAGGTGAGAGAGAAGGGGTGAGAGAGAGCAGTGGTGAGGGAGAGGGAGAGATGGAGGAAAAAGATAAGATGGCTGTAATTGGATTGCCGATGTGGCGATCCGTGGGACAAGGAGATGAACCAATAGGATTGCAGCATTTAGAGGGGTTGGATCATTGATATTTGTGTTTGTTTGATTGCTTTATAATGCATTTTTGGATAGCTAAATGAGCTCAAATTAAAACGTTGTAAACTACAAAGTTTCATATCTTATCCAGATCTACAACTTTGGTATAGAACGTTTTTACATCCAAAGTCATTTGAATATTTTAAATTTTTGAAATTTGAAATATGATTAGCTATAATGATATTTCAAAGTATAAAACGATCTCAAACAAAAAATTTGTGAACTACAAACCTTTACATCTCTTTGAGATGTACAACTTTGGTATAGAACTTTTTTACGTCGGAGATCATTTGAAAACTTTAAAGTTCAAGATTTCAAATTAGATAACT
Source organism: Urochloa ruziziensis (assembly GCA_015476505.1). Classification (NCBI taxonomy): domain Eukaryota; kingdom Viridiplantae; phylum Streptophyta; class Magnoliopsida; order Poales; family Poaceae; genus Urochloa; species Urochloa ruziziensis. Next base: position 44,222,864 of record CM027121.1, on the reverse strand, counting down.
TATAATAATATTTTAAAATATTAAAAAACTCTCAAATTAAAAAGTTATCAGCTACAAAGTTTTATATTTCATCGATATGTAGAACTTTGGTATAGAGTTTTTTTTCATATGAGATCATATAAAAACGTTTATGTTCAAAATACATTCACTACCTCTCTCACACACAATTACACATATACTCTCACATATTAGTACTATTTTGTGAAATTTAGTGTGTAGTATTTTTATTGGTGTAAATATGTATTCTAATTCATTCACATATGCTTATGTACTCACATACACATATACTCAACCATTAGAAAGATATGGTTTATATTTTAATACATTCAAATATGCATATATACTCACATATGCATATAAAGTAAGGAATGAATTGGACTTGTCCCATTAATATTTATAGTTTGGTTTGATACAATAAGATGGATTTTAGGATAATGTTGCGTACAATTTCATAAGCGTTCCATAGAGTTCAAAATCATCAAAATCGGACTTTGGAGTAGAAAGATATGATCAAAATACGAAGTGTTGAAAAGTGGTGACAGATGAATACTCTCACATATTAGTAGTACTTTTGTGAACATTAGTGTGCAGTATTTTATTGGTGTAAATATGTATTCTTATTGATTCTCATAATCATATATACTCACATATACATACACTCATTCATGAGATCATCAAAATACCAAAGCCGGGATAAAGAGATGAACGAATTGGACATGTTCCATGAACGTTTATATTTTGGTTTGATAAAATGGTTTGACTTTCAGAATAATCTTGCACAAAATTTCATAAGCTTTACATAGAGTCAAAGATCATCAAAATCGGACTCCGGAGTAGAAAGATATGATCAAAATATAAAGTGTTAAAAGGTTGACCACCATTTTATCCTCTCACTTACAAGAACAAGGAGAGGATAAAATGGTGCATACAAATAAATTACACTCTTTCATCCTCCCACTTACAAGAGTAAGGAGAGGATAAAACGGTGCAGACAAATAAAGAGCACCCTTTCATCCTCTCACTTACAAGAAAAAAGAGAGGATAAAAGGGTGTATACAAATATTCTAACCTCATTTTCTATTTGTGATATAATTCAATACAAATTAAGTGGACAAGTTTAAAATATCCTCAACTATATTTTCATGTAAAGATTTATAATTTTTATATATTTTTTCTTTCTTGTGGACCATGTACAAAGCTCAACTATACTCTGTATCCCACTCCTCCAATTATATATAAAAGTGCTCAACTACAAAGTTTATATTTCGTTGATCTATACGACTTTGGTATAATTTTTTTCATATGAGATCAAATAAAGAAGTTTGTACTAAAAAATATATCAACTAACTCTCCCACATACAGTCACACGCGTACTCCTACATTCACACATACTCACACATGTTACTAGTTATTTTGGTGAAATATGTATCCTAATACATTCACATATACACAATCAGCAGTCGTTGTATATAGCCTATTAGCCCCCGAGCCTTGAAATGATTCAGAATGATCAATTCAAGGGTCCAGCGAGCTTTAGTGTTTATCGAATCATCTTGGAGATCATCATCCGAGTAGTAATTTGCACCTAGAAATAATGGTCACCTCGAATCTTGTTGTAAGAAAAACCAGAATAATCCGCTTATCCCGGGACGTCTCCCAGAATAATGGTTAAGCCGATATTCTTTTCTCAAAATACCGAAGGCCTCTTAATTCAGGTTGCAAATACTCCTTCAAATCTTGTCAATCGAGTGCTTTTCTTGCACCCAGCCCCCAAGCATAGGAGCCAGCGGAGATGCGTTGAGTAGTATGCAGTCGAAATAGCCACCATTAATAGAGTAGCAAAACAGAGGAGGTCGTGGTTGACTTGTCATGCCGCGATCTTCCCAGAAACAGGAGTCAGGTGCCAATGTAGTCGTGGCCTCATCATTGGTACTTGACGACTCAAATATGATGGAGAAAGGCAACTAGGTAAGCCTGATGGCTAACCGAGTTGTAATTTTACCGTCAGCCCCCGAGCATGGAAACTGGCGAAGATGTGATAGCACACTGCGCGGCCTAGAGAGTTGTCACCTGAAAAAAGACAATTAACACATTATGTAGTACATATTGTGAAATATTCAAAATATCGAAATTGTATCCAGTAAGAGAATAAATTGCCAATTCTTGGGCATGCTGAGCTCTTATTAGGCCATGTATTCTCCCGAATAGTCCACCTTTTACGTTTAATCACCATGGTCTCGTACTGCCTTACCTCATATGTATGAGTCGCTCATGTTTGTATGAGTCGATTAGGTTCTGACTGAGAATCTCAAGGTTTCACGGATTAAGGCATTTGCTACTCGAGAAGAATAACGACCATTAAGAGTAATCAGCGAAATAAATAGTCGACTGTGCGACAAAGAGGATGCAGACTTATAAAGCAGTCGGCAAGAGCGCGTTTTATGCGTGAAGTAGTCGGTGTAGCCTCCGAGAGTAACTGCGTAAATCTTGTTGAGAGGCACACCCGAACAAAGTAGTTGGCGCTTGGCCAATCTTGTTAGAACAAGATAGAGAATTTAATAAAAAATAATTGAAACAAGTAACTTAGCTTGTTTGTTGTCGTTTGTCGATGAAGCGGACTAGTCAGAGTTGATTCCGACTAGTTTGAGTGCATGAGAGCCGTCGCCGAGTAGTTTCGGGTTGAACCGAGTAGTTGACGTCGACGGCAGCGCAAGCTTGAAGTAGTCGAAGTCATCATAGGAGCTCGCGGTCTCTCCTGACGGAGCTTCGGTGTGAGTGCGTCGGCGTTGCCACGCTACGTTTATTTATCAAGCTTGAAGCTTCCTGGTACGGATGTTGATTGTGCATAGCTGAATTCTTCCTGTAAGCTTCCATGTGTGCTTGCAGTATATTCAACGCCAGTCATCAACAGAACTCTGTGCATGTGGCCGTGTACGTGATCCTCCCCTGCTTCCACTCTGATACCCGTGCGGAGCCATATACGCACGTGGATGAGAACGCAGGAGGGAATCAGCCCGGTACACAAGTCAGATTGACTTGCAATTGGTGCTCACTACGCCACATGCCAGTCTTTGATTCCGTCTTGGATTAGCATAGACACGAGTAGTCTCCTCCGGGTCAGACTCGAGAAAATCGATTGCTTGTAGTACTCAGCCTTGACACTTCTGTCTAGAGCACGGACTCGTCGAGCTGGTGTATCTGCAGGATGTCTTCCGCCCTTGGGAGCAAAGCACATGCTGCAGCTTTCTGTGCGAGCTTCTCTCCGCATCGGATTCAAACAAGGTAACCCCGTCTTGTTGCATGTGAATTTTCGTTGGTCGCCGGTGCTCCTACGACAACAACCTGGTCGTGCTATCGACGCGTCATCAGGTGATCGTCAGGTGCGACAGGAAACCAATCGGTCCTGGACTTTGTCACGATCGGGCTGTGATTGGTTCCGTAGGAGATCATGTCGCCGAGTGGAAATTCGCCGTGAATTGCACTGAGCCAAACCGACAAGCTTATACTCGCCGAGTAGTAATCAGTTGCGGATTGCAGGAGTAGACAAAGTACACCGGGACGACGTCGTCAGCATGCCGAGATAGCAGCTCAGCGCGTGTAGACCGGTGCACCACCACGCCAAGACCGAGACACTGCTTCTCGCCGAGTAGATTGATCTAGGGAATCAGGTTGGGTGGGTGCTCGAATCCGAACTACTCGATAGACAACTCGAGCAGTTCAATCCGAGCTTGATAGTCGTCATTGGGTTCGCCACGGGATCTTCGATGAAGCCCCTACCTGGCGCGCTAGATGTCGGTGTTCTACCGTCGATCCTACCGAGCGGTATCCCGAGGTAGTAGAGTTTCAGGTGGGTTTCGTCGAGATCAGGAACGCAAAGGACTAAGAGACTCAGGATTTTAGACAGGTTCGGGCCGATTAGATGGCGTAATACCCTACGTCCTGTATGGTGGTTTGTATTGATGAGATCGTATGTCTCTCTGTTGAGAGACTTGGTGGTTCTCCCTGAGTCTTCTGCCGATCTAGGCACCCCTGCCCTCCTTTATATATCCCAGGGAGCGGGGAACTAGTCGGTTACAATGTTAGAGTCCTAGTAGAATTACAGAGTAGAGTCCTATTAGCAGTCCGACTTCTTATTTCCTTCCTTCGAGTGGTTTCTCTACGGGTACAGGGGTTCCATACCCAACAGCAGCCCGAGAAAGAACTGCAACTCTCCCATCATAGACATCTCAAATTCTCTGCTCATATCATCTGCAAACTTGGCAACAAGACTGTGAGAAGAGCCACAAAAAATGATATCATCCACGTATATCTGAACGATTAAAAGATCATCGTCATGCTTCAACAAGAAGAGTGTCTTGTCAACCTTTCTCATCTCAAACCCCTAGCTAAGCAAGAACCCCCTCAACCTGCCATACCACGCTCTGGTGTGTTGACACTGGATTTTGACCGATGAAATCCTATGAGTTGGCTTCCATTATTTCTTTTGCTATGCGCATGATGATCGGTTATCAGCCCGAGCGTAGGTTTTGCAGATACAGATAAATAACTCATGCGTACATACACATGAGGATAAAAGAGTTCCACGTACAAGGGAATCGACTGAAAGCTCTATGATCCGATTTGAAAGCATGAGAGCCTATCTGATTTGCATGCAGCGGCAGATCCATCGCATGCGTGACAACAGAGAGATGGAAATAATATAGTACGATTCAGCCTGGTTGCATATAGGCATATATTTTATTAAGGAAATTCCATTGATCAAGAGGAAGCATGTGGCCGATGTTGAGCTGGTCAATCGGTTTTGGTTAAAAGAAATCAGTCAATGTGACAAAGGAAGCCGATGGAGGAAGAAATCGGCTTTACGATGTATGATTGGTCAAGAGTGGAAAAAACGATTTGAATAAGGAAGAAAATACACATAGCCGATACATGTTTTGGCTTTACTATGTACGATTGGTCAAGGAGACGTGAAAGTATTTGTTAATCAGTGTGATCAACACCATAGCCGGACTATTTTATTGTTATTGGTAAAAGGAATCGGAAGTTTTTAATCAGAATCGGACGGAAGTCTTTAAATCGGAGATCAATCAGAAAGTCTGCAAGGAGGCATGGTCCACGTGCGAGAAGAGGGCATGTGCAGTAAAGGCATGCATGCAAATGTGATTAAAGAATAAAGAAGGGAAAAATCTCTGCACAAGGGATGAGAGTCCAGATTAATTATGGGCATATAAACAGATCGGCAAGAAGCTTCATTGGCAAGGATTCTAGAGAAGGAAAATTAGAGTCCGTGTATCTTAATATTAGCTTGTTTAGATACTTTCTTTTTCAGCAAGTTGAGTACGCCGTAACCGGCTTAGGGTGTCCAGAGTATAATTATGTGCCTACGGGCATTGTAAACGTTTTATCACAGCATCAATAAACAAACCCTTTTATTCCAGTACCTTTACTTTTCCGTACTGGCGGCTTCGCCATACTTTTTACTTTCTTCACGAGTTCTTTCAAGTTCGTCGGGCTACATCGCCTCGATCTCCGGCTTGCTTGTAAGTTCCGCTTTTACCGAGTAATTTCTAGGCTTTAGCCTCCGGGCGTATCGCTGAGGTTTCGTCTAGATTTATTCAACAGTTATGGATATCTACTAGATCCGCAAGTTTCATATCAATTCTTGTTGTTCTAGTTTTTATCACCAATCTATCATGTTTAGATCTAGATTGTTGTCGGCTCATTATCAAGCTATCTGTCCGCTATATCATCAGCAGTTATAGCCGACTAGATCTGTTCCTAAACATTGTCTACAAAGTCTCGGCTAATCTGTTAGCCGTTTCTCAGCAGTCTCGGCAGTCAGCCGATTCGGTTAGGATTTTACGATCTGGTATTCCTTGTCAATCAACAGGTCAGATTGACTGGCACGCCCCGGTTTTCAAGGCCACGCCTTCGCTCGTGCTTTGACGCATCTGCCTCCGCCCGATTTTTGCGTCAACACACTTTTGGCACGCCCGGTGGGACGCGAGAAGAAAAGCTCACGATGGCTCCAAAGAAAGCATCTGAAAAGGGAGGCAACTTCTGCGATGTGGATTCTGAGAATATCATTGAAGTGACCTTCGATGATTTTAATGAAGAGCAGAAGAAAGAGTTTGAACTCCACCAGAAAGAGTACCGCAAAGAGTATCTCAAGTCTTTCTGGGCTACTAAACGGGGAGAAGCTATTAAGAAAGCTCCGCTTCCTCTTCCACGCACAATTACTATTGCTGAATCATCAGTGAAGCTTCAGGAGATGGTTGATACTTCTATTCATAATGCTTTCATTAATCAATCTCCTGTTCTGACGAATACGGTACGCAATGCCGTATTGCTTCAACTGCGTGAAGACCCTACATTGGCAGGACTCAGAGGCCCAACATATCACCCTCCATATTCTTATTATGGTAATCCTTTTTATGGAGCTCCTGTTAATCCAGCATTCGGATCTGGTCCGTTTGCATCTAGCAATTCATCAGGAACTTGTGCACCAGTATCAAATGCAACAACAAGTGTCGGTGCATCGGTTTCAGCTTCAGCTACTTTCTCGGCGCCTACGCCTACAGGATTGACATCGGATACTACTACAATTCCAGAGTCCTCTTCTATGGGTGCTATGAATTCTCAAAGCCAATCGGCTAATCAGCCGTCTGGATCGGTTACTGGGAACACAATGTCTATAAGTTCGTCAGGAAATTCAGTTTCCTAGATGGCAGGACTACATGCTTCGTCCCAGTCAGTACCTAAGAATTTGGGAACCGGTACTTATAATCCAGAGACAGGATGGGGTATGCCACCCAATTTTGGCAAGAAAACTGAGGAAGAGTCTGTCTCATAAAAGGAAGGTGCTGCCTGGGTTCAACATAGTGATGGAGAAACTTGGTCTCTGGTGGATAGCAATTATAAAACCATATATCAGATGCGAGTGCCAGCCAACTTTACTCCATTCAATACTCAGCAGCCTAATCAGATGGTGCAGTCCAACATTGGTCAAGCTAATACATCGGTTTCTCAGCCGATTCAAACTTATGTACCTCCAACTCCTACTGTACCTCCTGCTCCGATGGTGCCCCAGACTCCACCACCTGCTAGCTTTCAGTTCAAAGGGATGCCATTGCCTCAATCGGATGATCAACCTACAGAACAGTCTCCTCAGAAATTGATTGATTGGTCATCCCAGATAGCCGATGTGATTCAATATCAATTCGGCTTAAAACCAAAAGTTCAGAGCGTCATGTATCGCCCTCCTTATCCTGCACATTATGACATGATGTCTTACCCTCCTCGATATCGGATCCCTGAGTTCACAAAGTTTACTGGTCAAGACGACGTTTCAACTGTAGAGCACGTTAGCCGATTCCTCATGCAATGTGGAGAAGTTGCTAATGTTGATTCGTTGAGGGTCCGATTGTTTTCAAGTTCCTTGTCTGGATCGGCTTTCAATTGGTTTATGACTTTGCCGCCTAATTCCATCATTTTGTGGTCCGATTTGGAAAAGCAGTTTCATCAGTATTTGTTTGCCGGGGTTCATGAGAAGAAGCTTTCCGATTGAACCAACATGAGGCAGAGAAACGATGAATCGGTTTCCTTATACATTGCCCGATTCAGAGATGTCAGAAATAAATGCTTCAGTTTTATGTTGACAGATAAGCAGTTGGCTGAGGTGGCTTTCGATGGACTTTTGCCTTATTTGAAGGAGAAATTTGCTAATCAAGAGTTCGAAAGTATAAGCCAAATTGTGCAGAGGATGTCTGGGCATGAAAATCGGCCGTATGAGCCGAGAAGAAATTTTCAGAAAAGGGTCAACTATGTGAGTTATGGTTCTGATTCTGAATCTGATGGAGAAGAAGAAATCGAAATTGATTCAAGAGGAAGAAGTTGAAATCGGCAAAGGGAATAATCGGCAGATAGACAACCGTTTATTAATGTATGTCCGATTTGGTGTAAAAGCTTGGAAGCCGGTTTATTCTTGTTTTCATGCCTTTGTCTCAAACCCTGTTTTGGATAATTGTGTGAACTCAAGAGGCATCAACTCAGAGCTGTTATTAGATTATTGAAATTTGTGTTTCTACCAAATATGGACAGCTTGATGACCGATAGTGGTGAATGGCCGATTAGTGCAGATGTATCTATCAGCGATGGACTATTCTTGCGGCATTTTCTCAGTGCCGATCTGTACTTTTTGTGTTACTGCGGAAGCCAATAAGATAGAGGAGGCTAGTAAAATCGGCAGGGCTCTAGGTAATGTCTAATTGGAAATCAGTAAAATCGGCCAAGTCAAAAGAGTATTGGCCCATGTGAAATATATCAGCTTATGGGTTGTTGATACATGTGTATTGGCCGATGGAATATTTTAGAGGATGCATGCATAATTATCGAGTGGTGGTGCAATAAAGGATAAGTTAAAGAAGGGGAATCTTAGGAAAGAAAATCGGTAGATGCTTGCATGATTGTACTATTGGCTATTTGTGTGCATCGGCCATTAGTGGTGCGGCTATTTACACAGCGGAATACCTCAGCGTTTGTCAGCAGTATGAGATGCATCAGCAAAGCCTGTATCGGCTAATGTATTGGCGATGGCGCGACATTGACGTATCATCCGATACACGCTAGACAAGCTGAATGCGGCCATCAGGAGCTGGTGAATTATATGGGCATCACTTAAAAAATCTGACAATAGTTGTTAATGGGATTATCTCTGGTATGCTAATTGGCTAGGTGATTACTTCGAATCAGCTGGTTTTGAAATTAAAAAGGAGAGGGCACAAATCAACATCGGTGTGTACAATTGAAAGATTCAATTCAAGGAGATGGTCTGGAGCTATTCGTATCCCCTGACCCGGCTGTGAGAATACCAGTGTCGCCGATGACAACCGATTCCTCTTTTGTGCCGTCGGCATCACTAAAGCTCTTATCATCTTGCTGGTCACAACAGTGGATAACCGATACAAATTTTGATTGATTTCAAAACTGCAGTCGATGTCTCTGAAGATACTAATCAATGAAAGATGATAAATTATATCTATCAACTCACGTATTATGGAGGAGGCCACGAATGTCTATTCCACATCAGAGTTGCAACCGATATCCTCAAGGATACATCGGCTGCCTGGAGTTGGCGTATCATTATCGGCATCAACATTGTGCTGTATGACTTCCACATACACGTCTGCTATAGACACCGGAGGGAGCCGTAGATATAGTCGACTTTGAGGTTACAGTCGGTGCCTTCCAAAACACCGATGATGAAAGTTGATGAGATGTTTCTGTCGACTGAGAATTAAGACGGTGTGTAATTTGCATATATTATCGATGCTAAAGGCGCTGGGGGGCCGATGGAAAGAGTATGTCGGATATTACTGATACACCAGAGTACATCGGCGTCATTTCGCAGCAGTGAGTACATCAGTGATTCTCAAACACCAAGTACGCCAATGGCCGCACGACATGACACCTCGGTGGCCTATGACGGCAAAGTACGCTGGAGCTGATGCTTTGGAATATTGGAATACAATAATAGACTCACCAGGACAAGAAAGTATTAGCCTATATATATAATGCTTCAAGGATCTGGATCCTTGGTGTCAAATCAATTCAAAGGAAATGATATTTTATAAATTCATCGGTAAGACTAAAAGAAGAGTCGGTTACGTGCTCTCCAAATTATAATTGCTTGAGAAGTCGATGGATTGAGGGTCAAGAAGACTATGGGGCTCCGAAGTCGCCAATACTGTTGCCGATACTGGTTGACTAAAATATTGGGAAAGGGGATCATCGGTTATGAAGGAGTGTTGCCATAAAAGCCATGGTGTTAAGTTCGTTGAAAGGTCAAACAAAGTGCGTCAGCCAGAAGATATTAAAATACAGGACTTATAAAGTTTCGAAGCATGAAGCTTTCATACTCCGAAACTGGGAGGCCTGTGTTGACACCGGATTTTGACTGATGAAATCCTATGAGTTCGCTTCCATTATTTCTTTTGCTATGCGCATAATTATCGGTTGTCAGCCCGAGCGTAGGTTTTGCAGATACAGATAAATAACTCATGCGTACATACACATGAGGATAAAAGAGTTCCATGTACAAGGGAATCGACAGAAAGCTCTATGATCCGATTTGAAAGCATGAGAGCCGATCCGATTTGCATGCAGCGGCAGATCCATCGCATGCGTGACAACAGAGAGATGGAAATAATATAGTACGATTCAGCCTGGTTGCATATAGGCATATATTTTATTAAGGAAATTCCATTGATCAAGAGGAAGCATGTGGCCGATGTTGAGCTGGTCAATCGGTTTTGGTTAAAAGAAATCAGTCAATGTGACAAAGGAAGCCGATGGAGGAAGAAATCGGCTTTACGATGTATGATTGGTCAAGAGTGGAAAAAACGATTTGAATAAGGAAGAAAATATGCATAGCCGATACATGTTTTGGCTTTACTATGTACGATTGGTCAAGAGATGTGAAAGTATTTGTTAATCAGAGTGATCAACACCATAGCCGGACTATTTTATTGTTATTGGTAAAAGGAATCGGAAGTTTTCAATCGGAATCGGACGGAAGTCTTCAAATCGGAGATCTTCAATCAGAAAGTCTGCAAGGAGGCATGGTCCACGTGCGAGAAGAGGGCATGTGCAGTAAAGGCATGCATGCAAATGTGATTAAAGAATAAAGAAGGGAAAAATCTCTGCACAAGGGATGAGAGTCCAGATTAATTATGAGCATATAAACAGATCGGCAAGAAGCTTCGTTGGCAAGGATTCTAGAGAAGGAAAATTAGAGTCCGTATATCTTAATATTAGTTTGTTTAGATACTTTCTTTTTCAACAAGTTGAGTACGCCGTAACCGGCTTAGGGTGTCTAGAGTATAAATATGTGCCTACGGGCATTGTAAACGTTTTATCACAGCATCAATAAACAAACCCTTTTAATCTAGTACCTTTACTTTTCTGTACCGGCGGCTTCGCCATCCTTTTTACTTTCTTCACGAGTTCTTTCAAGTTCGTCGGGCTGCATCGCCTCGATCTCCGGCTTGCTTGTAAGTTCCGCTTTTACCGAGTAATTTCTAGGCTTTAACCTCCGGGCGTATCGCTGAGGTTTCGTCTAGACTTATTCAACAGTTATCGATATCTACTAGATCCGCAAGTTTCATATCAATTCTTGTTGTTCTAGTTTTTATCACCAATCTATCCTGTTTAGATCTAGATTGTTGTCGACTCATTATCAAGCTATCTGTCCGGTATATCATCAGCAGTTATAGCCGACTAGATCTGTTTCTAAACATTGTCTACAAAGTCTCGGCTAATCTGTTAGCCGTTTCTCGGCAGTCTCGGCAGTCAGCCGATTCGGCTAGGATTTTACGATCTGGTATTCCTTGTCAATCAACAGGTCAGATTGACTGGCACGCCCCGGTTTTCAAGGCCACGCCTTCGCTCGTGCGTTGACGCATCTGTCTCCGCCCGATTTTTGCATCAACAGGGTGCTTGCTTTAGGCCATATAAAGCTCGGTGGAGTTTGAACACTCGGTGTGGGTACCTCTCACTCTCAAACCGAGGGGGTTGCCTCACATACACTTCTTGTTCGATCACCCCATTCAAAAAGGCACTCTTCACGTCCATTTGGTACAATTTGAACCCTTTAGCAACTGCAAATGCTAGAAGGATCCGAATTGCCTCCAAACGGGCAACATGAGCAAATGTCTCCTCATAATCTATCCCCTCCTGCTGCGAAAACCCTTGAGCAACCAACCTCGCCTTGTTTTTCACTATCTCTTCATCCTCACCCCTCTTGTTCTTGAAAACCCACTTGGTTCCTATGGGTAGGCAATTTGGAGGTGGTTCAACTAACTCCCACACATGGTTTCTCTCAAAGTTTCCAAGCTCTTCATGCATAGCATTGACCCAATCAGAATCAGATAATGCGTGTCCAACATTTTTGGGCTCAAAAGACGCAACAAAAGCAGAATGAGCGAAATGAGAGATGTTCTGTGACCTTGACCGTGTAGTGCGTTCATCTAAATCACCTATGATCCTTGAAGAGGGATGATCCTTCTGTACCCGCCGGGGAGCTTCTCGCCTCAAGATTGCCTCCCCCTCAACAGCAGCTTCCACTTGAACTTGATCACGAGCGTGACTCGACGAAGAAGTAGCAGAGGGGCCGTCGTCGAAAGTCGTGGTAGTAGTGGAAGTAGAGGGTACAAGATTTCCATTCGCTGGACGACCTTCTTCATCATCTTCCTCATCAACTGTTCTTCCTCAAAGATGGACTGTCCCAGCTCATCGTCACCTGCACACTCAAAAACACAAGAGCTACATGGAATGGTCTTGTCAAAAGTGACTTCGCAAGTCTCAATGATTTGGTTAGTTTCAAGATTGAGCACACGATATGCTCGAGAGTGATTAGCATAACAAAGAAAAATTCCATCCATTGAATGAGACATGAATTTGTCAAGATTTCCTTTCTTAAGAATGAAACACTTGCAACCAAACACCTGGAAATGACTCACACGTGGAGTACGACCGTGAAAAAGCTCATAGCAAGTTTTCTTCTTGAAAGCACGAAGGAAAATACGATTTGACACATGACAAGCTGTATTTACTGCCTCTGCCCAATATTTTCTAGGAGTCCTATGCTCATCTAGCATCGTCCTTGCCATCTCACAAAGAGTCCGATTCTTCCTCTCAACCACACCATTTTGGCAAGCAACATATGGTGATGAATACTGGTGTTCAAGACCAAGATCATGACAAAAGGCATCGAAACGAGTGTTCTTAAATTCCGTACCATTGTCACTGCGTATAGCTCTCATGGCACCACCATTACTCTCATTTTTCAGCCTCAAAATAAGATCTCGAACAAGGTCAAAAGTCTCATCCTTATACGCCAAGAAACACCCAAGCATAGCGAGAATAGTCGTCCACCACAACAAGAACATACCACTTCCCACCGACTGAGCGAACGCGAGCTGGACCAACCAAGTCCATATGCAAAAGCTCCCCAGGACGCTCAGTTATCACCTCAGTCAAAGGTGGGTGAGAAGAAGCGACCATTTTACCATGCCTACAAGGTGTACACACCAAATCTTTCTCAAACTTGAGCTTGGGCAATCCTCGGATAAGGTCAAGAGCACTCAAGGGGGTGAGTAAATCAAAGCTCACATGAACCAATCTCCTATGCCACCTCCAGAGCTCAGAAGAAGTACTAGCAATCAAACAACGAGAAGGACCAAATGATCAGAAAAATCAGCACGAAAAATCTGACCATCTGGAATAATCAAGCATACAAGCTCACCTCGAGGATCAAGAATCCGAGAATCTCCACTCTTAAACCGAACCTCATAACCCACATCAAGAAGCTGAGAAACTGAAAGCAAATTGAAACCAAGATTCTTGACAAGAGCCACCCGTTTCAACACAAAGCTGTCACTCACCTGAATAGCACCCTCAGACAACACCCTACCTTTACCCTTATCCCCAAAAGTGATGTACTGCCTGGACACCACCGGGGTGAGGCTGGAGAACCACTTCCTATCTCCGGTCATATGCCGTGAACAATCAGAGTCCATCAACCAAAAGTTCCCCATGCCTCCCACCTGCACAATCAAAAGCGAGAACGAGAATGAGCGAATGATTCGGCACTGGGGTTAGCACAAAAAGAGTTAAACCAGTGTCGGGCCATCTGCTCAAAAGAGGGGTTAGCAAAATCAACGTTACTCTGTGGAACCCTCTCGTATCTCACCGTCGGACCTCTAGCACCACGCGGGGGGAAACGCGGTCTAGACTCTCTCCTCGCCTCAAAGCTACGGTCGAACCTCCCTGTACCAAACTGACCATGAGCAGGAAGCCGCCTAGCAAACTCACCACGAGCTAGAACACTACGAACACCCAAAGAAGGAACCGAACGCACAAAATCCTCTCTCCTAGGCAAAGGTGAACGAGACACAGGCACACTACGGGAAGAGTAGTACCTGTCCCTGTTACCCAACTCCTTCTCTCGTCTCATCCTCTCTCTTCTTCCTCCAGCAAAACTCCTCAATATGTCCATACCTTCCACAATGGTCACAATGGAAGCGGACTGGCTTTGGCTTTGGAGTTTCTCTCGGCTCAGGCTTCTCTCTCTTCTGGTAAACCCCACTCCTCACAAAGGTCACTCTCTTCTGGAAGTTGTTTGTCTTTAGGGGAAACTTGGGAGGATCAGGAGTGGTGTCAAGCTAGTTTAGCAGGTGATTAGGTTTGGGTGTGAAGTTGTTCTTGAGGATGGCTTTCTGTGGGGGTGTTGGAATGTTTGTGGTGGAGTTGTGTTGTTCTCTCTCTTTCTCACCACTACACTCACCAGCTTTCTCAGAACCCAGACCACGACTATCAGCTCTCTTGAACCCAGCAATTAACATCTTAAGTTGTGGCTCGCGACCCGACAACCAACCCAAACACTGTCGCAACTCATCATTCTCATCTTGCAGACGATCAACATATTGTGCAAGCTCAACATTCTTCAAAGCAACAACATCACAAGCAGAGCAAGAATTTGCAATATGAGATTTTAATTCAGCCTTAAGGGAACTAATCATGGTACGAGATTCAAGCAACTGAGCATGTAAAGCAGGACAAGAAGTACAAGCAGTCAAGCACCTAGCAAAGAAGATCTAGACTTCAACTCAGCAATCTCAACCCTAGCTCCTTCTAGTCCATCAAGGCATGTCATATGTTTATCTTTAAGAGCAACCAAATCAGCAAGATGCAGATCACAGACAGAGCATTCAAGTTCATCAGAAACAATGGGAGCATCTTTCAACACACCTATCTCTGTTCTAGCACTTGCCAACTCAGATTCAAGCTCAGCCTCTTTCTTGTTAGACTCACTAAGCAAAGACTAAAATTCCAACGCCTTCTTTCCAGTCTCAGAAAGTAAGGCCTCAAGCTCCACAACCCTATCCTTAGACTGTCCAAGCAAAGACCTAAATCCTCTCTTCTCCTTGTTGGTCTTCCTAAGCACATCATCACGATTATCGACCAACTCCTCTAGCCTAGCAATCTCCTTACGCAAAGAGGTGGGATCGGTCATTACCTCGTCCTCGGAGTCAGAGTCGGAGTCGTTCTTGGAGTCATTCGCCATGGTGCAGAAGTTCATAGCAGCACAGGAAAGCCCGTTGAAGTTGCGGTTCATGTGCTTCTTCTCCTTGTGGTGGCCGCGGTCTTCATCCTCACTGCTCGAGCTCGACGAAGTGTTGGTGAAGCTTGTGTCGATGTCGCTTGCACCAGCCACCATCGCTCGAGACTTGTTCTTCTTATAGCCACCGTGCTTGTTCTTCGTCCTTCTCTATTCCTTGTTCTTGTGCTTGGAGCGGTACTCATCCTTGGAGCGGTGCTTGTGCTTGTCTCGCGGTCGGTGCTTGCGGTTGTAGTCGTTCTTGATCTCCTCCGGGCACTCGGCGATGAAGTGGCCCATCTTGCTGCACCTGTAGCACGTACTCCCTGCACGCCTCGAGCCCTTGCGGTTCTGGTACATGCGCTCGAATCTCCTGGTCAGCAACGCGAGATCCTCCTCGCTCAGCACCTCATACTCCTCATCTGGAAGAGACACAAGAGAAGACAAGGCAAAGTGTTTGAAAGTATTAGCATGTCCATAACCAGATCCACCGACTAGAGCCAGACTATGTGAATCAGTCGGACTCTTAGCCTTGGCAATAAGCTGTCTATCAACCTCAGAAGACTTCAACTTGGAGAAAAGCTCGTCAACTTTCAAAGTTTCATAGTTAGCCGACTCCATGATCGCCTCAACCTTGGCACCCCACACGGATCGATCAAGGGAAAGCAAGAGCTTCAAAGCTCTGTCATGATCCGTGTATGGGAGTGCAGTGATGTTGGCTTTCATGTTGTTGACTATGGCAGTAAAGCGCTGAAACATAGCATCAACCGACTCACCAGGCAACTGCTCAAAGTTCTCGTACTCTCTACGATAGACCGAGAAAAAGCCTAGCCTTGACATGGCTATCACCACCATGGGCTACCTTGAGCTTAAACCAGATCTGGCTAGCTAGGCCCTCACCCAAAACACGTTCAAACTCTTCAGTCGATAAAGCACGAAACAAGTAGTCGACAGCCCTAGCGTTGGCCTCGAACTTATCTCTTGCATCCTAGGCATCTAAGTTGGTAGGATTGACATAATCTTCATCTTTCGTCACATCCCACAACAACTTTCCTTTGCCTCGCAAGAAAGCGCCCATACGCGCAACCCAGTTTAGATAATTCTTCCCATCAAAGTGCGGAGGCCCGGAACCCCGATCTAGGTACGCCATCTTTGGATCTTAGACTGGTTAGAGTCGAAAAGACCCGTAACCGGCTATGATACCAATTGAAGGACCGATTAGGCGATCAGAGAGGGGGGGAGTGAATGGGAGCCGATAAAAATTCTTCTGAAGCGATCTGGCTTTTCTCCCAACTCAACTCCAAAGCCTACGAACTGATCTTGCCAAGATCACGTAGCTACTGAGAGGCTACTGACCCTAGGAACAAGATCACACCAGCGGAACACGAATCAATCAAATCGAACACGAATCGAACAAATCCAAACCAAAACAGCTCCTCTCGGGCAGGGGCGGTCACACTGCCATGGAGGGGCAGTTGGACCGGCCCTGATATGCTCCCAGCTAGGGGTGGTCAGACCGCCTTAGCAGGGCGGTTAGACCGGCCCGGTCTGGAGCCTCGGGAAAAACCTAAACCAAAAGTCAACTCGTGAATGGATCTCCCAAACGGCTTGAGCTCTTGAGATGAAACTTTGGGTAGATGATATACACCTCAAGTAGAGGCTATTCCCCAGAAATCTCGGCCTCTAACTCTCTAGAACTCACGAAATCTCAAATCTAAGGAAGAAAACCTACATCTCGAGTTCATCCGAAAAACTTCAAATCTAGAGCGATTCCCGGCGTTTGGGGGCAAGAGATCACCAAGGAAAGAGGCACAAAGCACTCATATGTGATTCCCCCAAAGAAATCCGAGAGAAAAACGCCCTAAAAGTCCATGAACGAAAATCCACCAAAAAGACCAAAAATAGCCACGGGATGAACTAAGAAATCACCAAAGAGAGGATGGGCAAGAGCTAAATCTTCCATACATGATGAGGTCAACTTCTTGACAAAAAAGACTAGCAATCCTCCCACATCCTACCCTCTTGAAGATTTCACCGATGAAGCACTAGCTAGCCTATGGAAAAATAGAAAGGGAAAACCAAAGAAAATAGAACTAAGCCAAGAGAGATAGCAGCCACCAACCCCAAGAGGGTCTATTATATAGTCCAAGTGGTGGTGCTCTAATGACTCAACTACCCCTAAGTGATACATACCCCTCAGGAGCAAATTTGACATTTTCAGCGAAGATTTTTCCGGCTGGGACACCTTCCACCGCAAGCTTGCTTCCCTCCGACGCAAACCTTGCGATCACGCCGCATGTCCTCCAGATCCGAAGCTCCTCGACGCCCGCGGTTTACACCTGCCCCGGGGGGGGGGGGGGCTGACTACCCCAGGGTGGTTGACCGGCCCATTGGCCCGTCGCGACGCCGAGTCCTCACCTTGGTTTTTGTGGCCCAAACCAAGGAAAACCGTCCACCTGATGGTCTTTTGGCCAAACCACCAAACCCCGCGTGCAAGCTTCGGCTCTGAGCCGGTACCTTGCACTGGCTTCATGTCCGCGTACGAGCTTCGGTCGTGAGCCGCTACCTCGCACCGAACCACGTTCCCTTGCTCGTTCTTGCCACCATGTGAACCGCACTTGATCCATCTGGCCACCAGGTCCCTCGAACCAAGCCTACTTGTTTCTCCACTCCCTGGAGGCCGCCATGGCTAAGACCTTTCGCTCCTGTTCTTCACCTGCACCAATGCAACCAAGCCGCATTCTACACCTGCAATACTTGAGCCAAGGGAAACGTCAATCCACACCATGTTGTCAATCGCTCATCACACCAGGAAGCGACCATCCACCGGTCCTCGGACACACCCGGTCCTCACCCCGGCACTAGCCCTAGCCCGCGCCGTGCCGGACTTGGGCCGCCATTTCGACACATGGTGCCAGCCAGGGACGGAGCTAGCGGTGGGTCGGGGGAGGCTCGAGCCCCCCCCCCCCCCCCCTACAGCTGCGGTGGCAAAGGAAACCCCCTGTAATTCTCTGTCCAATTTCAACCAAAATGTGTACACTAGGAGGGACTAAAGTTCATTTCATGTCCAATTTCAGCCAAAATGTGTACACTCGAAGGGGCTAAAGTTCATTTCATGTCCAATTTCAGCCAAAATGTGTACGCTAGGAAGGGCTAAAGTTCATTAGTCCAGTAATCTAACAAAAAATAGAAAGCATAAACCTCAACTGGCGCTTTTGTTCAGCCCTCTTAATTTTTTTTCCCTGGCTTTGTTCCTGGTGCCAGCCTGAGCCCGGCACGATTTTGGGCCACCACACGAAGATGACCTGATCTAAATATATCTGCCACCGTAGCGACACAGATGTAGGATGATAAATCATTGGAGATAACGTTGTCTAAAGGGGAGGAGACAAAGTTGATTCAGCTCGTCCTGCTTGTGACGGGTCACAATCATGCGACTGCGACCATGGCTCTACGCCTCTACCTTTGCCCTCCACCCAACTGCGACCATGGATCTGAGTTCCAAGGTATGAAAAGACCCTATTTGCAGAAACTTAGCTCTGTCATATGGATGGTGGCATGGTTTACCTGTGCTACTGTTTAATCTTTTATGATGAATGAATAATTGAACATTGATAATTGGTGTAGCATGTAGGGATTATGGATTCATCATTCATGGGTTGATTGATTATTGATGCATTTGCATATTTTCTCTGTAGAATTATTAAACAATGAAGATGAATGGGGGTATTGCGTCTCTTTCTTCGGAAAGCAGCAGCAAAGAAGCTTGCTGCAGCTTCATTTGGCAAAATAGCCAACGACGTCCTCGAACTATCGGCTAAGGGTCAACTTCGTCCCTAAACTATCAAAAAGTCCAAATTGGTCCTCTAACTTTATATGAAGTTGGAGGACTAATTTGGACCTTTTGATAGTTCGAGGACGAAGTTGATCCTCAACCGATAGTTCGAGGACGTCGTTGGCTATTTTGCCGCTTCATTTCGTTCACCTGCTCCTTATGCAACAGTGGTGGAAGAGGAAGATCAAGAGCAAGAAAGAAGGAACTGCACTTTGTGTAATTACCTGAAATATGCATTTTGTATGCATTTTGTATGTTTGCCATACTACCCTCGTCGTAAGGTAACTAGCTTGCCATCTCACTGCGATGCTGTGATACAACTTTCATAAAACAATTTGTGCATATATAGAACGATATAATAAACCTATGTAACCACAAGATATGTGTACAATCGTTAATTGACTTGATGAGCCGAACCATAAAACAGTACAATTTGAAGATATGGTTGGTGTGTGGTTTATATTACAAGTTTCTTCAACATTACGAATTGCAGAGAATCAACCATTTTTAAGTTTCAATTTTTTTTTCAGATTGGGTTAGAAGGCACCATTTCATTCACTACTTATCCAAGCCATTGTGCACATCCATAATAACACACTGTCCTAAGGAATTTTGAAGAAACACTATCTCCTATCCATTCCATCAAATCCATCCGCACAAGTGTCGACGAGTACAGGCAGGATGCATCGCTCGTTGCATTGAGCCCCGATAGGACTAAGAGGCATCGGCAAATTTATGGTTAGTTGGCTTCATATACATTGCCACCAGTTGAACTGTATAATTAGGAAGTTCATATATATTTTATTAAGCCCATGTTAACTCGATCAATCAAACTTCCGGCCCAGAGAAGCAATGAGTGCTCCATGCCCCCGAATAAATGCTAGCACACAGCGCCTTCTTGGTACGATTGCTTGTTGGAAATAAATGCAATTTAGCGATGAATAAAACAACAATTCCTAGACTCAGAAATATAAGAACAACATGTATCATAGGCAAATGATTCGACAAAATCAAACCTATCTCAATTACACATTGCAGCAAGACATCGAATAGGAATTCTAGCATTACCCGGTGAAACGAGTTCACTAGCACTAGACAGAGAACAGATAGACTTACAATATTGAAAGAGAGGTGAGACATGCTTACAGTGGGGTTGTCGGCGCTAGAGGTAGCGCAAAGTAGACGAAGCAAAGTAGACACTTCTAAAACCTTAACCTATGAAACAATCTAGTTTGCACAAACTATAAACTAAAACATTGCTATCTAAATATGCAAAATAAGATTTCTCTAATTGTTTACACCCTATCCTAAGTAATTTTGCAACCTAGAGCCAATCCTAACGAGATACTACTCTATGAAAGTAAAGGCGCTCAAGTTGCAAGTAAGTAATGCGAAAATGTTAAGGAGAAGGTTAGAGAATGCAAACTTGACGTGGTGAGTTAGCCCATGATATCGGTAGCCAAATGACACCTCGAGACTACGTTGGAGCACAACAAAGGATATGCTCACGGTAACTAAGATGAAATCCTACTGTTAAGGTCTTGACTCATCGTGAAGGCTCTTGCCTCAAAGGCACTATTGCCAAGTCGGATGAGACACTCATCACAAAGACAAGCCTCACCTCACCTACTCTTCTGGTCACCTTCATGCTATCTCCTCTTAGAAGCTTCTAAAAAAGAATGGGGACTCCATGTCCCCTGCACACGGTTGCCATCACCTCTCCAGACCAAGCTGGGGGGTCGAAGACCTGCCAACGAGTCACCAAGACACCAAGATGTCGGCCAATACCTCTTGTACAAGATAGTTCTCTATAGAACTAAGTATAAGGCAGAAAATGCCGCCTTGCTCCCTCTCAATCTAGGCATATCATAGCACTAACACTCTTCTAAACTTGTGCTAAAAGCCTTTAGATGATTTCTTTAGCACTTTGGTGGGTTGGATGTGTTATTGATGTGCCTTTAATTCAGTAGGCTCCTCGTGACTTCAACAACTAAATGGGCGAGTAGAGGTGGTATAAATAGTTCAAACACACTCAGAAGAGTCGTTGCCTAAAAGCACTCCAATGGCTAGTTAAGTGTTCAATGGACCGGATGATCCGGCCGGATCATCCAGTTACCACAGTCTAGTTAATGCTCATCCAATTCAAAGCCCCTATGAGTTCTTAGCCAAATTCACTGCTTTTTTTTAAAAAAAAAAACTCGCCATTTGACTGAAAATACCTCAACTTTCTCACAGTAAAACAGACAGGTTTTCGTCCTCAACTTTCCTCCACTTTCCTAAACATAGTACACATGTACATCACTAATTTTTGTAATATGTGTGGCAAAGAGAATGGGGGTTGTTATGTCTCAAATAATTGTAAAATTACATATCCGTTCCATCATCCTCACTTTCTAAATTACTTCTGTGCATTCGAATATAATTTTCTTATAGTAGGGTTACTCAAGCGTTAACTTGAAGGTTCAGTCGTCCTAATAATGAAGTTGACCATCACAGATTCAGTGAAAAGTGCAGAACAGGACGTGAGCTAGAAACAATTTGTCATTGTAAAATGCATGAATTTCCTACTATTTTGACGCTGACTTAAAAATGAGTTTTAAAGTGTGATGCAGTTCTAGTGTTTGTAGAAGGAACTGTGTATATCAAATAACCTCATGAACCATTCAATAATCAATCCCCTTTTAGACAAGTATAGACCCGAAATCAAGGCCGCTTTATATCCAATGGGACCCCAGCCGACTGTGATGCACGGTTCGGGTCCGGTTTTGATCAACCGCTCTGGAATTGTGGTAAGCCACCAGCAAGTTAACTTTCCACATGCGCACATGCCTGCATATATAAACACTACTCCGTATGACCTAACATGTCGTTCAGTCAAGGTTGCAGCTATATATATATATACACACCAAGCTAGAAGCTACAGCCAACAAGAGTGTAGTATCATGTACATATGTGATACAAATTGCTGAAAAGCTTGGTTTTGCATACGCGTTCGAATGAAAAAAATATGAAATCCTCCACACTTACAAAAAGCTTTTACTTATGCAAAGCCGATATATTGGCTTGATAGGCATCAGGAGAAATGGGTATGGATCCATCCTGTGTTAATGTGAGGCATGAGTGGATCCGTCTGCCAAGCATAAAGAAAAACTCGGTCTGCAAGGGGCAAGCCAGCCTCCGACCATAATTGAAAGAAGAAGGTCCATCTGCCAAACATGACGGATCTAGTAGCCCTGGACCATTGATGTATAGACGCACTGTATGGACAACCAGCAAGCTCAAATTGAGCCCTGTAAAACTCGCCAATTGGGCACCTTGAAGGATCTCTGAAGCAGTTTAGCGGGGAGATGCCATTGGTTGCTTGCTTCGTTAGTTTGGTATATTTGCTGCTAAATCCGACCCATGTATGTTCAGAACTGCGTCATGATTGTTGCAGTACACTCATAAACTCATTATATAAACGCGATGGAGGAGTAAAGGAAAATTTCATTATATCCTGCAGTAACCTGCCAGTATCTCTAGTTCCTTTCAGTATCTATAAATGTGTCCATAGTTGTTCAGTCTCCATGCTTCGCGTGCTTGAACTAATAATAGATCGATTTCCAACCGAAGAACTCATAGATCATTTACACAGAATGATCTGGGCAGTACAAATGTGCGGTCATAGTTAGCTAAAAACAGAGACATCTCCCACAGTCAAGCTCAAAATTGAAATGACGAATAGGATAATTTTGAAATCTGAATGGAGCAAATGACACCGTACGTGTTGAAAAGAGTATTCATATGACGTGAAAGGGTCCCTAGCCTAATGGTCACCTTGAGTAGCATCCAACAGACCCATGTTTGGCTCTCTGCGAAAGCAAATTAACTGGGTAATTTTGTTTGTAATTTTTTAAGTATGAATTGATTACCCACTACTCAAGAGCTAATGGGCTAATGATGCACTTTTTAGCATAGGGCTAAACTTTAGGTCTTTAGGTCTCCCGTTTGGATCCAATCCAAAAGTCCTAAACTTTAGCTCATGGGATACAAACGGGGCGATTGGCCATCGCCGAGTTCTACACTATAGCCACTTCATCCTTGATGGTAAATACTACATTCGTTCTAAATTATAGGTCGTTTTGACTTTTTTAAATTCATCATCATTGTTATGCACTAGATAAACATTATGTCTACATTCATAAATAAAAAAACTATAAACCTATAAAAACTAAAACGACTAATAATTTGCAAGCGAGGAAGTAAAAGGCAATCTGTGACGGGAAATCATATCCGGCGGCACGGGCAGCTGACGCCGTCGGACGCCGTCGCGAATCATATCCTCTTCACGTCACCCGCACCACCTTGGATTCCCTTTTCGCCACTAGACAACGACTCGCGCGGCGCACCCACTCCACGTCTCCACTCGCCGCTGCCCGATCCCACGCCGCGCCATGGAGCTCCGCGAGCTGGGCGGGACGGGCCTCCGCGTCAGCGCCGTCGGCTTCGGCGCCTCCCCGCTCGGCAACGTCTTCGGCGACGTTCCCCGCGACGCCGCCCGCGCTGCCGTCCGCCGCGCGCTCGACCTCGGCGTCAACTTCTTCGACACCTCCCCGTACGGAACACCCCCCTCGCCCCCTCCACTCCCCTCCCGATTCAGCCGCCGCTGGCCGCGCTGACCCCTCCCCGCCGGCGAGCAGGTACTACGGCGGCACCGTCTCGGAGTCCGTCCTCGGCGACTGCCTCCGCCACGCCGCCGTCCCGCGGGACCAGTTCGTCGTCGCCACCAAGTGCGGCCGCTACAAGGACGAAGGGTTCGACTTCTCCGCCGCCCGCGTCACCCGCAGCATCGACGAGAGCCTCGCCCGATTGGGGCTCGACTACGTCGACATCCTCCACGCCCACGACATCGAGTTCACCAACCTCGATCAGGTCCTGAATGCCTCGCCCACTACCTGTTCAACGAATTGCCAGCCCCACCCTGCAGCACGCGTAACCCAGGATCCCGTCATTCTGACACTCATTCCTACTTCAGATTGTCAACGAGACGATTCCGGCCCTCCAGAAGATCAAGGAGAGCGGGAAGGCACGATTCATCGGGATCACTGGGCTGCCCCTCAGCATCTACCCGTACGTGCTCGACCGAGTGCCGCCGGGCTCGGTGGATGTGATCCTGTCGTACTGCCACTTCGGGATCAACGACACATCCCTGGTCGATCTGCTTCCCTACCTGAAGAGCAAGGGCGTCGGGGTGATCACTGCTTCGCCTCTTGCCATGGGTCTTCTCACAGATAGCGGGCCACCAGAATGGCACCCTGCACCGGAACAGCTCAAGGTATCTCCCTACCATGATTTATGTTAGTTTTCTGCCTATTGATTGGAGAACAAACTATTGCATTTTGGTATGCATTTTTCTAGGAGTTTAGCTATGCTATAAGTTGTATAATATAAGAAAAAGTCCAAATTACTCCCCTTAAGTAGAAGCAAAGTCCGGATAACCCCCTAAAGTATGTTTTGGTTCAGTTTACCCCCTAAACTATGGCATTGGTTCAAGTTACCCCCTAATACGATTTGTCTTTTTTGTTTCTCCATACATTAATGAAATCTTGAGTTCAAAATTTGTAGGATGGTAGTTGATATTACAATGTATGTCAAAAAAATATACTGTAATTTTTTTGTCATTATTTTTCACATAATTTTGTATCTCAATGATTAATTTATTATCAAATATCCTACCATATGAAAATAATGATGAAAATTTCATGACATATTTTTTAATATGTCTTATGATGTCTATTATCAACTCGCCAAATTTGAACTCAAAATTCCACTTGTACATAGAGAAACAAAAAAGAAAAATTGTATTAAGGGTAAGTTAAACCAAATGTCATAGTTTAGGGGGTAAATTGAACCAAAAAAATACTTTAGGGGGTTATCCGGACATTGCTTATACTTGAGGGGAGTAATTTGGACTTTTTCCTATAATAAATTGAGAATCACCCATGTTACTGTCTCAAGCGGCATGGTTCCAAAGACATACCATGCTGCCAATATTTGCATGTGGGCATACTGGATCTGTAGATAAGTTTTTATTTTTTCAATTACATAGACAGGTGATAAGGAGTGGTTTCAATTATTGAAAAATAAAATGGAGAACAAATGAGGAAGATGGGATTTAGTATGAAATGTGATTTAAATCACCATGGGCACAAACACCAGTTATCACAAGTTTGCATGCTAACTTCTCTTGGGTGAACCACACACTTAGTATAGATGAAGTGATGAACCATGTGCATCTTGTATCACCTAGATATAATCTTAACCCTTTTTCTCTAGTCAGTCTCTTTTATTTCCTTCTGTTTCTACATGAGCTGTTGGTGTGTGGCTGAGTGAAGTTAGGGAAGATTGAAGGAATTTTATTCTTTTAGAGGGAAATATATCGAGAGTCTAATAGAGAAGCAATGCATATCTTCAAGCACTTCATGTTGGGTAAAAAACTAAGGGCGTACCCTAGTGCCGTAGGCTCCCTGCACTATGCGGGGTCTGGGGGCAGGTTGTTTAGCGCACAGCCTTTCCCGCACATAAATGTGCAGAGGCTGGGGCTTGAACCCTGGACCTTCCAGGTCACAGGCAGTGAAGCACTTCATGTTGAGTATTCTTTGTAATTTTTTGTTCAGTACTCAAGGATGATGGGACTTGAGGGTGATTAGGAGCATTGTTTGCCGCCAAAGTTCATATAGGTAGTTTAGGTGTAGTGACTATATTTGATAATGTTCAGCCTAGGTCCCTGACATTACTAATGTTTTGCGTATCACACAAATAAGTTGGTTATGCTTTTAACAAGAATGGATTCTGATTTGATGGCACGAGGTAATAATACTCTTATAGTATTAGTAACTCGCTGTCTAAATGGAACAGTTTAAAAGTTGGAATGGGGCTGGATGGAAACAGAAGTGTTGTACAGTTAGCATGCATGATAGGTTGTAATATAAGTAACATTTTATTAGAGATATTGGGTGTTCTTGAGTTAAGATTTGCTGATACTCCTGTATAAACTAGCAAGTCATCACCGGCCTTTGATTTTGGAAGTTTCTGGTTTTTGCTGTCTGTTGGTTTAGGATTTAGAGTTATGTTTTCTGGTTTTGAAGGTTCAGATTAGGGGTTTTAAGGTTACGGATGCAATGGACCCCCTCTTACATAATTAGCCTCCTAAACCTTGTAAATAAAATCTGTAGTGTGTTGGGATTGTCTACCAGACTACCTTTAATTGGATTTGTGTAGTGACCCCACTCGAGCATAATATTCTTTGAACTCAAAAGAGTGGTTGAATTATACATTTATTTTGTCCAAATAGAATTCATTAAATAGTTGTTCTTGCAAAGAGGTGGCAGATGTAGAAAAGGAATCAGAATTTTCACTGGACAAATGATTAAATAATTGTTGTATGAAATGTATGCCAAAATATTGGATTGGGCAATGGTCAATGAACCAGGGTGAAGAGATCTTGCGCATTGCACCCAGAAGCAAATAGATATTATTATTAAAGATTGGCACTATTTCTATTATATTTCCAGTCTGTCAGCATTAATCTTTTTCTTACTTTTATATAGCACAATTCCAATAAAAAGTAACGGTGTTGCTGCGTCTGGCACTAAATTGATTGGATGAAAAAAAGAGGTAGCAGATGAATACCTCTATCCAAAGTGAGGCTTAGACTTACCCCCTCAATAATATTGTGCTACTTGTCCTCTTGTGTCCGTTTGGATAAACGTATTAAACTGCTGGCACCTTGTCTTTTCATGATGCAATAAATTGCTACTTTTTTATGGGTTTAGTTACAAAATTTTAAGAGAACGAAATATGCAATGCTGACATAGTATGCATAATGCATTGAAAATTTAGTATGGAATACCATATTTCAAGATGTATAAAATTTCTCCAATTATCCCCAGCACAAAACAACAAAATGGAATTTCATGACAATGTAATATATATTCCTCTTCAAGTACCAACACAATAGATGAACTATCTTTCCAGTTGATGCTGAGAGGTACGCATTCTTCACCTTCTTAGCCCCGCTCGATCAGCACCTGAATACACAATGACACGAATGCCTGAAATCAGCAGTAGAGCAAGAACCGACACGAGTTTGTGCACAAAGCTATGCAGCTTTTCCAGCTTTATTGATATGCTGTTTAAGAAGACAAGCTAGCTAAACTTGTTGGTTAGGCCACCCAATATGTACTCCATGACCCTCCACAATCTGTTCCATCCTGAGGACTTGGGTCATGCTGTGCATGACGTGGACAGAATGGTAAGTGCGTTCCCATGTGAACTGGGCATGTCTTGAGCTACACTCGCACATGCAACCAGGAACACTTAGTTGATGCCAGACATCAAACAAGTTATCTCTGTCGCCAGTTTCAGTGTGTAGCTTGATGCGTGAGTAGTTCATGTGGGAGCCCATTCTCCAGTCTGCTCGTGTCATCTGTGGATGCTGCGGATCATGGAACATGTGCAGGATGGCTTAACTGCCTGGGTTTAGCTAGTTTGTTTCCTTAAATGGCACATCAATACAGCTCAAAATGCTGCTCAGTTTTGTTGCAGCACGCATTTGACTGTGTTCTTGCCCTCCTGAGTTCCAGGAATTTTTCGTGCATGTGTTCAGGTGTCTCCTTTGCTGGTATGGAAAAAGGGATGGAGGAAGTCATGGATGAAGTGGCCTTGGCCCGAGTAGGTTGTGTCCCAAGGACAGATAATTTTTTATGAGATCTTTAAAAGAAATATAGAGCATGGAATTGATTTTACAAATACTTATGTTTAGAAAAAAGCAAGGAAAATCTATGATCCATTTCAAATGATTTCTCTTCTCATTGAAGCTTATTATTTTTGGTTTAGGAAATAGGATTTTTAAAAATAGGAAAAATACTTGAAAATCCAAACAGTTGATAGCCAGAAATGTTTTTTTGTTTATTTGGGCAAAAACATGGGATGCTCTTCGTTTGGAGAGGGCATGACTTTGGGGAATGGATTGCACACAGCATGAGAATGGTAAGACGAAGAGCTTGATGACTTTTAGTTTCTTATTAATTGATTTCAACAATGACAGCTAGGCCCAGGGCACTGAGCTAACCAATGTTATCTTGTCTAATACTTCAATCTCATATGCATCTAGCCTAATCGATCTTTCGACAACTATCTTTTTTGCAAGTGAGGATAGAAATATCAAATGGATCATGGGCCAGGGCATCCTCCTTGGAGCACCACCTGTGTTGGTGTTGTGGGCCACCTGTGAACTTCCAGCAATTATGTCCCCAAATAGTTTTCAAGATGTTGATCATGTCATCAACTCACTAATTCAATACAGAATAGTGTAATCATACTGCATTAGTAATCTTGATGTGCACAGTTCAATAGGTGCAAGACTGCAACAATTTATCCTAGAACTACCAACTTTAAATCGTATTGGAAGTGTAATTTAATCATTCTGAGTCTATAGGAACTAACAAAGAGGCGCTAAACAATGGCCATGACATCTTGACTTAACATTCTTGTTGGTATCTATAGCTTCACTGAACTCGAGGATAAACTTTCTGGTTGCAAGTTGAGAATTCTGTTTGGTTTAACAAATGTTCATCTCTCCTTCCATATCTTGCTGAAGATTTTTCCTTGTTCATGCTCATTGCTTTTACTTAGTGTTCCCATTTCATGCCAGAAACTCCATTCACAACTATAATATATCTTGTCATCAGTCTGCATGCAGGGCAGCTGCAGAGCACTGTAGCAAGAAGGGCAAAAACATCACGAAGCTGGCTATGCAATACAGCTTGATGAACAATGAGATTTCAACAGTTCTTGTTGGAATGAACTCTTCAAAACAGGTACATATTTCCTTTTTGCATTTTTGCCCTCTGTGCAGCCTATTGACAAAGAGTGGCCTAATACAGTCAGCACATTATCAAACTCATGAGTTACTAGACCATATTCTGTTCGGTTCGAAATGAGAACTTGAGAAGGCCCATTCTTACCTAAGCTTGTGTGTTGAATAATATAGTTTTGCCGAATCTTTACTTTATGCAACTATGCAAGTGAATCACCAGTTGACCGACTCCTTTGAAAATAGTATATTTGGCTTGATCTTATTACATATGGCCCAACGAGAAATAACTTTTAATTTTAACAAGAAAAATATTTATTGTGTTCATAGTATAATCAGTGCATTGAGCAGAGCAATTAATTCTTAATAAGTTAATATAGAGGATAGCCATGTTAGTTGGGACCTGTAGTATCCTTTTAAATAACATCTGTATATAAGTTCCTATTTAGTTAGCTAGTACAGGTACTTGATTACCAAGTCTGTTTTCATATCCGCTGCTAGGAAGTTATGAAATTTATTGTTTTAGTTTCATTGAGGGGAAAAGGGATCTTATGTATGATAGTCCCTTGTGTATTGCCATGTGATGAACCATGCTATCATTTCTTTTGCATTTGACTGATACTGAAGTATATATGGGAGCACCCCATTATGGCCACCCCGTTGGACAAGTCTTGTCTGTTTTGACTTATGAGATGTTAGAGAAACTGCCAACATATAGATTATTCTGTCGCTCTACTTCTACCTGTGTTTATCATGGCGATAGAAGGCATCCTTTTTTAGGTAGCTATCTGTTTATGCAGAAAGGAACGTTTCTTACCACTGGGTTTAACAACCTTGAGGATTGCAAAGTGAAACTAAAAAGTTCATTCAATGATAACACTCCATATTTTATTCCTTTCCAAAACTAGATCAACAGTGACAGTGAGTTTGCAGTTCCATTTAGAGAATGCTGTCACCATGGAGATTTTTTTGCTTGTTGGAACCTAAGTTTGGGATGGCACTGAAGCGATTTCCCATATAATGTGTTTTGTTTCCCTGACAAGGTGGAGGAGAATGTGGCTGCTGCACTGGAGTTGTCAACATCAGGCATTGATGAAGAACTTCTGCATGAAGTTGAAGCAATTCTTGAGCCTGTGAAGAACGTGACTTGGCCTAGCGGTATTGAGCAATCCTGATGTCTGATTGCAGCTTCCTCGGGTGAAAGCCCTCATGATCAACATTTCACTGCCAGTCGGTTCTCTCAATTGTGTGCATCTGTATCATTGACGTCTGATTGCAAATTTGCAATCCCGTATAGTTATTGATGAAAGCGAATGAAGGGGCCGTTGGAATTTTATGGGCGGGTCCTCTAGAATTTAGGCATATCACACAGACAACATGAACAATAAAAGATCCATAGTGATCCACTGAGTAAGCCTTTCCCAAATCTCTGGGCTGGATTGACACTTATGTATTGGTTTGGTTGCCAAACCAGCAAATTGAACACCACCTTTACAGTGAAACAAGGCATTGCTGAATCATACACGATCGATGCAGTTCTATTTGTTCTTCCATTTACCTAGTGCCCTGACTTCCAATGTAAGTCTATCTTGTTTCACTGTCGATCCAACATTTCGTCAGCTAGTGTCAAGTTTTGCGGATAGAAAATTTGTAGAGAAGAGATTGTTGCTAGATTGAAGATTCCCTATGTCTGAACAAAACTGGAACATGTTCTCTAAATCTGCCATCTAAACATTCAGAACCTCGAAAAGCAACGCCAAATCTGTCAAGATCAGCACCCTTGGATGCTACAGCAGCTTGAAGTGTGCTCTATGACTGCTTTGCTGCACAACCATGGTCGCTGAGCCCGACGACGCCCTCCACTGCCGATATGATCTTGGGCACTGACATGCCGCCGGAGAGAACAATCTCTGCAACAAATTCCCCATTTGGATGAAACCAGATCATCAAGAAACCTCACAGCTGTTCTTCATGGAAACATCGTAGGCAGGCACTGGCACAAAGGAGAAGGAAAGTTGGTTACCGATGGCCTCCCGGACGGAGAGGTCCGGGATGATGACGTCAGCGCGGCTCATGAGGAAGATGTCTCCGAGGTAGAGGTTGTTGGTGGGCACGTAGACGCAGGCGAGGTCCTGGTCGCCGCGGACGCCGGCGCCGCGCAGCGCCACCGTGGACGTGATGAAGCCCAGCGCGTACTCGCCGATCCTGGGGTGCCGGATGATCACCACCTCCTTGAAGGCTCTTGAGCTCTGGTCTGAAACCATCAACACAAGACTTCACTTCTTGGTGAATTTAATCACTAAGAACCATATAAACTTGGCATGCCAAGTTTTTGTTCGGAATGAGTTTGTACCTGGCGATATCGCGGCGCTGATTTGCTTGGAAGCTGAGTAGATGTGGCGCACGAGGGGCATCCTCTTGATGCAGAACTCGCCGAGGCCGAGGAGCGAGGCGCCTAGCCACGACGACATGAACACGCCGATGAGGAAGATGAAGGTGATGGATGTGACAAACCCAAGACCTGTCAAGGACACGAAATAGATAATCATGAATTGCAGGAAATTTAGAGACTGAATTAAGCTACCATAATTCATTCCTTTTGACAACTCATGTCTCCAGATCGGATAAACGTGTTTAATTACCGAAGAGGTGTATCCCGAGGTGGACGTAGATGGGGGAGAAGAAGCCGTCCACGAAGCGGATGAACCACCACGTCGTGTAGAAGGTGATGGCGATCGGGAGCAGGATGACGCTGCAACAGAGTGCAGAGCACATAGTTCAGTGATCTGCGAACGGTTACCATAGTATTTTGGTAACACAAATTAAAGTGCGCACCGACCATCCTGACATGAATTTCTTCCATGCCCAGCTCCGAATCACTCTTGAAAATGCCTGCACAATCAGAAACAGACAACATTGGAACCACCACACCTATCTGTAATCGTTTAAAACAATAATGCCTTCTACAACAGGGGAAAAGCACGCGAATTTGGCTGAAATCATCCGCAAATAAAATGTAAAATGTGCATGACCAGAAACAATAGTTCGTTTAAAACACACAAGACTTTTGAACGAATTTTGCGAGTACTAATGTTGATATGCAAAACTCTTATGTTCGAGACCATAAATCAATGTATTATTTCCGTAAATCCTATAATCCAGAATTCAGTATCACCGCAGAAGAGGATCAAATCACCTCGATGTCTTTGTCAAAAAAAAAAAAAAAAAAAGAAATCACCTCGATGCCGGTGGGGTGATGGTGGTGCAGGTGGACTGCGCGCGCCGACGACATCGCCGGCGGCGGCGGGCCAACCATGACGGGGGTGGTCGGCTTGGAGTCGGAATCGTCGTCGTCGCCGGCGAGGGCGCGCTCGCCGGCCACCACCGGGAGGAGCAGCTCCCGGTCCCTCTCCCTCTCCCTCCCGGCCATTATCGTGTTCTTCCGTGATCCGAGCCTGCAGGACGTGTCTGCGAGCGTGGCCCAACCGCACTATTTTTGCGCGCGCGAGAAGTACCCGACGGAAATGCTGGATCGGGCGGGGCCCTCTAGCGGACCTGGTGGTGTGTGTGGGCCCGCTCTTGCTTTTGGCTGTACACGTCAGCTGAGCCCTCAAAGGACGGGACGGTGAGTTTGGCGCGAAATTGCTACATAATTCCTTACTCGACACCAGTGGACAAACAGGCTTTAGTACCGGGCCGGAAGACATGTTTAGTACCGGTTGTGGAACCGGTACTAAACGGTGCACGTTAGTACCAGGCTGGTAACACCAGCCGTTACTAACCGACTTTACGCCCAAAAAAGAAAAAAATATTTGGAAGAGCTGGGAGGCCCGCACACGCGTAACGTCGCAAGTCACAAGTCACGCAAATTTTTCACTGCATAAATACGCGAACGCGGCCGCGCATAAATACGCGAACGCGGCCACGAGGATTCGAACCCACAACCTCTGGCCTCGCGCATAGCTTCCTTATCATCCCACATATGCATCACTTGTGATTGAGTGGGAGATGCATTCTTTTCAAAGTAACCCGTGGAGGCCCATTTAGTCCCGGTTTGTAACACAAACCGGTACTAAACGGCGCACGTTAGTACCGGCTAGTGTTACAAACCGGGACTAACGTGCATGCCATTTTAGTACCGGATTGTAACACTAGCCGGTACTAACGTGCGCCGTTTATTACCGGTTTGTGTTACAAACCGGGACTAAATGGGTCTCCGAGGCTTCCAATGTTACAAACCGGTGTTAAATTGATCGGTGGCCATTTTAGTACCGGGTTTTAGACAACCGGTACTAAATGACAAGGGACCAAAGGTCATTTTTCTTGTAATACGAGAATCTGAAATGGCTAAACATGTGTGAGATGTTTGGTTGGGAGCCTCGATGAGTGCTACGTGCGTGCTTGTAGATTGAAATTTTGATGTTTGTTTTGTCTAGTTTAGATTACTATTAGAGGATTTTGTCTCCTGGTATTAATGATATGAAGAATTTTGCTCGGATCAAATAAAATAGTGGGTCGTGAAAGGCCTCCTCTGTCCTAATGGTTAGAGCACCCGAGTAGCACCTAACAGACCCAGATTTGACTCCCCATGAGAACGAATTAATGATATTTTTTTATTGTTGTCCCATAGTTTAAGCACTACAGAAGATTTTGTCTTGTTGGTATATATGGTGCATCATGGAGGTCAACACGTGATTTCGCGATGATTTTTTTTAAGATATCACTTTTGGAAGAGCTGAATATGATCATGGTCCACCCTCTTCTTCTAGGGTCAACATAGATAGACAAGTAGGTCGATGGTCAATGGCTTGATGTAACTTTCTCCATTTGGCACGAACCAATCGCTCTCGGCATTCATTACGCAACTAAAAAATGTATCTGGTTAAGCTGAATTACAAGCTTATCCATCAGACCATCCCCATCATCAGAATGCTTACAAGTCTATAACGGCACGATTCCTAGGTGAATGAAGAAGATAACATCACATTTACCGCAGACAGGCACCACACATTGCTCCTATATGTCAATGTGTGACATCGAACAACCACAGAAGCCGTCCTTGATTTGTGTAAAAACGACATATCATAGCCACGTGGGCTACACGTAGCTAATGCATGGTTGCAGTCGTGAATAACCCGCCTGCACCGCACATAAAAAAAAAATATTCCGCCAGATTTACATGACAGGATATTGAATCGTCATGCTACACCCATTCTGACATAGAAAATGTAGGTTTGTCTTTACTGAATGCCTGAATCCAAAAAATTCAATTTCCAACCCAAATTCCATGTTGCATCTCTCCTCTGAACTTGTCAGATGCCTCTTGCCGCCAACTTGTGTTGCGAGTAGCGACAACCGACAATCCACAGAACTTGAGCTTTGGCCTTTGGCTCCACCGATCAATCCTATGCTACGTGGCATCATCCATTTGGTTGGCGAGTTTTTTGAACCACTAGTCACTCCATTATTTTTTTCTATTCGTGTGATAAAAAAAATAATGAAGAAATTATGATTTTCTGAATACAAATCCAATGGAGTCAATTCTTCAGTTTGGATCATCTTCTAGGTGAATTTGGATGCACATTTGTTCTTTATCACTAACTATACATGCATTTTGATCTCTTCTAGTACGTGTTAAGAAAGCCATTACACTTGAAAAATAAATAAATTGAGAAAAAAAAGTTTTGATGGGAGTTACAAGATGCAGACAACCCTGCCCCCCTGACGTCCCCTTCCTCCAACTCTCAGTCTCCCCTTTTTCAAAAGCCATTGCCTCAATGATTTTCCCTTATTTTCATGTGCCTTAGTGGCGCCCATTTTCACAAAGTTGACACCTGCTCTTCTCCACCTACTACCACAAATTCTCCTTCATCTTCTTCCTCCTCCGGCTCAACCCAATCCCTTCCTTCCCTTTTCGGCTCCACTACCCAATCATCATCCAGCCAGAAATCTCCACCATCTTCTTCTCCAGAGCTCTGTTTCGGCGCTGACTGAGCATGGTTTCCACCGCCTCTGCGCTTGCCTTTTTGGAGTAGCAGCAGAGCAGGCCAGTGGCGACGGCCGCCATGATCCGGGAGCTCCTCGCCGTGGCGGCGCGCGCGGCGCTGGAGTGGGCGCTGGCGACGCTGCTGCTCGCCAACGGCGCGGCCTTCTGCCTCATCGCCTCCGCCGCCGCGCGCCTCCGCCTCGGCCCGCCCTGCATCCTCTGCGCTCGAGTCCACCGCCTTCTCTGCTCCTCCTCTGCTGGCGGCGACGTGCGACGCCTCCTATGCGACGCCCACCTCGCCGCCGTCGCCGCCGCGGAAACGCGAGCTGCTGAACCCGATCGCCGCGACGGAGGATTGACGGAGGCGGGTGATGATCCGGACAAGGTCTCAGGTAAACACCTGGATTCCGTCTTCTCTGTCTCTTTCTTGCTTTGCTACCGCCTACCGGTTCATCTCTGAACTTTCTCGAAATAAATTAGCATTATCCACGGCGTCTAGATTACACAATCTCTCATTATTATGTAGTACTTATAATTGGTTTGAAAACTCCATTTTGAAGTGGTTACCTGACACTGTCACAACCAAAGTAATATAGAGCGAAATTTCCTCCACGAGTTGGTGAATCGCTTTGTAGGATGGTGAGCATGCTCATTGGTTTTGGTTGGTGCAACTACGACCTTACTGAAACGAAAAATTAGTTGAAATGCAACTACGACGAATTGGAAGTTGAGGATGATTTGTACTGACAAGTCACCTGAATTTCCTGAAATGTGAGTTAACGAGGAAAAGAAAAAAAAGGGCATTTATTCCAGTTTGTAGTCAACTTGCGTTGAACTGAACACAATAGAGCACATGCTTGCTTGAACCACTGCAGAAGTTGTTGGATTCTTGATTTGATGCAACTGTTGAGCTAAAGTGACAGTTTCAACTGAAGAAGCATTGCTTATGTGAATGAGTGACAGTTTCAACTGAAGCAGCATTTGCCACACACACACACACACAGAGAAAATAAGAAGAAGAAGAAGCATTGCTTATGTGAATGAGTGGCGTATTGTCAAACGGTCACGGTCTTGTATTAATTGCAAGGGACCGTGGGTCATTTGGTAAAAGGATTTACTAGAGGCCTGACTGTCGAATATACAACGTATATACAGTTTGTATATGAAAAAAAGCTAAAGTTGTTTAATTTTTCATATTTAGTACGTATCATATTAAAAATAAAATAAAATGACTCCAATCGATCAAACACACCCTCGCTGTACTATTGTTCCAGCTCTTCGAGTTCTTTTAGCTAGGGAGCTGCTCTAAGCTGATAGTTTGACACGTGACAGCTGATGTCTTCGCACCATTGCAGGCCTGGAGACCCAACGCGACGTCTCCATCGGCAGCGAGATATGCGAGCAGGACCACGACGGCAACGGGCAACCCCTCGCCGGCGACCGTAGCGACATCGGCAGCAGCGAAGACGGCGGCAGCGGCGGCGCGCTCGTCTCCCTCTTCGAGCTGTCCCCGATCATCGCGCCGCCACGGGGCGCCGGCGACGCCGGCGACGGCGACTACTCCTCCGTGGACCCAGCCACGGCGGCGCCGGAGCTGCTGGTGTCCTTGGGCGGGGACGGCGACGAGGAGCCCCTAACCGTCGGGCAGATCGTCTCGGCGCTCCGGGAGCAGCGGCGGGAGCTGGAGGCGCTGCGGGCGGAGCTCGCCGGCGAGCGGCGGGCCCGGGCGGAGGCGGAGGAGCACCGCCGGCAGCTGGAGGAGCAGGGCGAGCTTGACCGGGAGGCGGCGCGCCTCGCCATGCAGCTCGTCCACGAGAGCGAGACCGAGAAGCACGACCTCCAGCGGCGGCTCGACGCGTTCATGGTCAGGGCACAGCTCAGCCACCTCGACGGCGACAATGGCGACGGCAGGGAGGCGAACGGCGGCGGAGAAGGCGACGGCAACAACAACTACCAGTCGCTCGTGGATTTCTTGCCGGGATCGGTGTACGCGTCCTATCCGGACCTGGCAAACCTCCTCAAGCTCTACAACGACTCCGCCGGCAATGGCGGCGGCCGGCGTCGGATGGATGAGTACAGCGAGCCAGCCGTTGCGGCGGCGGTGGTTGAGGAGGAAGTGGCTGTGTCGTCCGTCACTGTTACGGCTGCTGCCACTGAACCCAGCGGGAGTGTCGATGGGACCATCACCACCATTGTTGCTGAATCTTTGCATGAACGAAGTACCAATACTTGTCACGTTGAAACAGTAGCTGAAGCTGCTTAATTCGTCCTGACATCACTGCCATCTCTTGTAAATTGATTTGTCCTGTGTATATTTGGTCTTTTTTTGGGGGGCATTTTGCATATAATTAAAGATTGAATGCTTCGGGTGTGTGTCTATATGTATATTCATACATGCAAACCGTTTGTCGATCAATGTGTGTTGAAGAATTTTTGCTGTGGGAGAAATATGCAGAGGCCTCCAGATTAGGCTGTCAGTGAGCGCAGAGTGAGCTATAATGATAATATAATACTACCTTTGTTTCAAATTATAAGTCGTTTTGACTTTTCTAGATTCATCATTTTTGATATCCACACAGATAAACACTATGTCTAGATTCATAGCAAAATCTATGAACTTAGAAAAGCAAAAACGACCTATAATTTAGAACGGAGAAAGTATTATAATATCAGGGAATCCATGGCATTAGATGGCTCCGTGTCGGTGTCGTTCAGCACACACGGATGGCTGTTTGTTGGCGCGCCGTTTGTAGATGCATGTTGAAAAAGTTTTGAGGGTGATCTATAGTGTCGAGTGTGGGTTTTTGCTCTCGTTCATAGCAAGGTATGAGTCTACACTATCTGTTTTGAGGGTGATCTTTATTTAGTTCATATTGGTCGAAACCAGTCATACACTATCTGTCTTCAAAAATCAAAGATATAAAAGACATATACACATAAGCCTACTTGAGTAAAGATATACCATCTATGCATATAGACATGTGCAAAGTTATTCATTAACAAGTGCCTTTCTCGGCAATAGCGTCAGAAATGCATGTTGGCATTTCTTAGTGACACTACTAGAATTTGTGGTTCCAGCTGTGGCACCAGAAGATGTCTATGGTAACCTAAGAAATAGAAAGGATCCGCAAGCACACGAATATACCATTGTAGCACTTCATCTATAAGTATTTCCAAGGGTATCGTATTTTACCAAAGGAAGGTAGTCGGTTAAGAATATCTGTTGTGTTCATGAATATAGCAATAGCATGGATAGAATCATATACAAAGGACATGGGTAAGATAGTACGATAAAAGGGTTAATGTGACACACATGGGATCAACTTAGGACTAACTAGGCTAGTGAGAAAGATTAAGAGTTAGTGTTGGCTCTAGATAACGTTCACGAAGTAAATCCAAAAGCACACGAATGTCGTCAGAGCTTTCCCCTTAAAAGAGTATTCCAAAGATATCGAATCCAAGGAAACATGTGTGGACTACTCGCTACTAAACAACCCAAGGACACACCTCAATATGTGCGAGTGAAAGAGAGTATTCCTAATAGATAGTTCTTGTAATGGGAAGACTAGAATCTCTTGTTTGTCATTGTTTTGGGCTCCGGCTTACCCCTGCTGCCTGCATCGACATACGACTCTGACTATCGGTTCTATGACTTATCCCAACGTGAAGGACTGGAATATCCTATCAGGTCTATCACAACCTGTGAACTACCCCTACTAATATGTGGGATAAGATACACAATCGAAGTGTAACTGGTAACAAGGCATCACGCCTACTTTACCGATTACTACTGTGGCTTGACCATGACTGGGTCCGCACAGCTACACCACAACACTCTGTACTAAAGACAAAGCGACGAACCCACATGTGGGAGTTCTAACCCCTCACTCTAGACTCGGACTCAAGAACACTACTTTGATCTAAATAGAATATAATAAATACTCACTTTATTCTACCTGAAAGATAGTAGCATCCTTCGAGGTACAAGCAAGAGAGGAGAGTGCCAACACCTTGCACTCATATCAAGGCTCTCCCTCACCATGCATCTTCCCTTACTCTAGCACTAGCTAAGCTAGCTCTAGGCCTATGCAATGAAGCACTCAACTCAAAGGAGTTGTTGGTCTTGAAGAGGGAATGTGTGTCTTCATTGGGAGCCCCCATCTAGTATTTATAGGCATTTAAGATATGAAACTGGGGCATCCACTGAGGAATATTCCATGTAACTGCCATTGGACAGGGCACGTGGCAGCTGGAGGCGAGGGGGCCCACCAAGGGTTCGGCCGAACCCCTAGGTCGGCCGACCGAGGCCAATCACCTATGCAACTGCTTTTTGGATTGTGTCTTCCATGTGGGCCTCTGAGTGTGTATATGTGTGTCTGGAGTAAACTTGTACTGCTAGCTCTTGGTTATGGGCCCTTCAATCCTCGTGCTTGCGTTTGATTGGACGGAAATGTGCTTCTTTGCTCAAGTGCGACCATGGATTTGTGGGAAGCCTATGTGGCAGCCCTTGATTTGCTAGAGATGTGCTAGTTCAGCCACTTAGGTGCATTTTTATTCATTTGCATAGTAAACTGACCTGCATACAAATATTCATCGACACTTGTGGAATTCATTAGTAAATAAGTCCTACCACTATGTTGATGGTCGTAGTTTTATGTGTTTATGCAGTAGTTGATGGCTTCAAATTTCACACTAACAGCCATCAACAACACCCTCACACTTAGCCTTTGCTTGCCCTCAAGTGAAGGAGAAAGGTCTAAGATGAACATGATTCCAAAGGTATAAAGCAAGCATATGGGATATTCCAAGTCTTACCTTGAACTTGTGAACATTGAAGTGTCTATTATGTTATCTTGGGTAGTTGAGGAATGGAATGGTCATGATTCTAGTCACTTAATTCTATATGTAAGCAGCTTGGGATTTTTCAATAAGTTTTTGAAAACAAACCCTGCATTGCTCTTCATTTGATTCTCTCATATCGCTCAATGTGTATATATCCTCACCAAGACATTAAATGGCCTTTCTTCATCCTACTTCTAATGATGGCTATATGTGGAGCTCAAGGTAGGGTATGAAGATAAAGCATACTTACATCACATGTATTTGCAAAGTAAAAAACTAGATCCAAGGAGAAAATCCAATCATATAATCAGATCAAGATGTGCACATGTATGGTGTATGAGTATGGTAGATGGTGGATGGCTATATGTGGAGCTTGTGGACACTTACTAACGTCGCTATCCGATATTGATTATTCCCGGCAATGACATCAGGAAGCTTGATGACAAAAGATAACGATTACGAAAATCCCAAGCGCACAAATGTCGTCGGAGCTTTCCCCTTTAAGAGTATTCCAAGAGTGTCAAATCCAAAGGGAACATGTGCGTTGATGGATGTTATGTGTGACTTTCATGCCGTCAACTCTTGCATAAATAATGGAAATAAGAACATCAACCATAGTTGTAGGATTCATAACTAATGAACTTCACAAGTGTTGGTAAATATTTGTATGTAGGTCACTTATACATGGGAATGTAGCGGGAATGCACTAAAGTGGCGCAACTAGCAAAAGCCAGCCAACCAAGGGATGCCACATCAGCTTCCCGCCATGGTCCCACGAGAGCAAGGAAACATGCCTCCAACCCAATCAGGTGGAAGCACGAGGATTGAAAGGCCCACAACCGGGAGTTACAAGTACAAGTCCACCCCATACACATCCATACACACTTCAGGACCCACATGGAAGACACTAACCAAAGGCGGTTGTGACTGGGACCCACGGTTGGTCGGCCGAACCCCTGCTTGTTCCCCTAGTCTCTTGCTGCCATGTGTCCATTTCTATGGTGGTTTCATGGAATATTCTCCGGTGGATGCTGGCAGTTACCGACCTCTATTGCCTATAAATACTAGATGAGGGGGGACCTAAATGAGAAGTCTCACTTCTCTTGTCATTCTCCAAGAGCTCTCACTTCACTCATGCTCTCTGCTCCATCATGGGGAGAGACATGAGGTGTATCTTAGATTTGAAGAGGGGTAGAGAGTAGAAATAGGAAGAAAGTGAGTTGAACTAGTTCATCATGTATTCCTGTGGATGCTTCCTGTTCTTATCAAGTAAGTGAAATGTAAGTGTCTTCGATGTTTTCTGATTCAGTATTGTAAGTAGGAAGTTGTTCGAGTTCTCACTCGCGGGTTTGTCACTCCACTTATATGGGGTGCTGGGAAACTGTTGTGTGCCAGAAAGTGCTATAAGTGCCCAATAATGATAAGTGGCGTAGGCATGGTGCCTGATCGGGTCACAACTTATGCTTCCTTTACGCATCTTATCCCACGGCCTAGTAGGGGTAGTTCATTGGTAGTGACAGTATCAATTAGGACAGTCCAATCCCCCATGTTCGGATAAGTTGTAAAGCCGTTAGCCGGAGTCGCTTGTGGATGCAAGGGTAAGCCGGTGCCAAAGAAAGTGGAAAACAGGAGCTTAATTAATTCCCCGTTGCTGATCCTAGATTATCCTTTCTATATCGCTTAAGGTAGTCGTGACCCTTGGATCCCATAGTGTGAGTAGTGTGCACACATGTTCCCTTTGGATTCGATACCCTTGTAATACTCATTTAACGGAAAGCTCCGACCACATCCGTGCGCTTGCAGATCTATTTTCGCAATCATTGTCTTTTGTCATGAGGCTTCCTAATGCCGTTGCCGGGGATAACCAATACTCGGTAGTGATGTTAGTAAGTACGAACAAGCTTTCTGGCGCCATTGCTGCTGTATCACTACGAAGGGATCCTCGTATCTTTTACTCGATTCTTGATTCTACCTTTACCCCCGTTACCCATGGAACATTATCGATGTAAACACCTCCCGAACCATAGGGATGAATCTTTAGAGACACCATACCAGAAACTTAGTTCATCATCTAGCTACGAGATTCCTCCCTCACTCCTAGCTTTTGTTCAAAAATTTTGTTTCTCAAGGTTAAGCTATGAGAACACCTATCACCATCTATGAGAGTTTGAGCTGTTTTGTTCAAGCCATCACACACATGGCTTGGCACTGGAAGCTCTTAGAATGATACTCTTTCCATTTTCCCTTTCCAGGAAGGCGAGAGAATTGTTTAGCCGTTTAGAGAAGAGTACGAGTAGCTGGGACGAGCTGAAGGCAACCTTTTGCTCTTCCCTCTTCCCCTAGCTTGCATCGTCTCTTTATGACTACAGATCGTCAACTTTCGTCAGAGGGAGAAATATTCGCTAGCCATGGGTATTCTCCGAAGGCTCATTTCTGCGTAAATCTTTTGACTCTATCTCCGAAGGCTCATTTCTGCGTAAATCACTGGCCGAGGGAATAAGACTTCTGGATCATATCCGTGGAACCATCCCCTCAGCCGGTACGCAACATGATGCCCCATTAGGAGGAGAGAATGTCAGGATAAATAGGAACACCATCAGCTGTTCCGTGTATCAAGTTCGTTTCTACCTAAGCTCTTGCCCAGGGCCCCTTTTCTAAAGAACAAACACCTTAGGGACGGAGTGCCTTGCAATTTCTTGTCTCTACGTCTCCTTATAATATTTTTTTCTGAACCTCCCTCGGGCTTTTCACCCCAAGGGAAGTGAAGGAAGCGGTTGACGGAAGGCAAGGACTGTACGTGAGTTCTCCGCTCTCTCTACCACTCAAGTGCCCAAGAGCCCTGCTGTGGATATGGGCAACATGAACTTTGAGATCAAGATGGGTCTCATAACGATGGTATAGCTTAACCATTCTGTGGGAAAGCCAACGAGGATGCAAGCACCCATTTGCAATAGTTTCAAGAGCTGTGAAGCACCTTCACAATTAGAGGAGTGGAAGAAGATGTTATCCATCTTCGATTGTTCCCAGTTCTCTCTTCTGAGAAGAGCGAAGCAATGGTTCTTGCGAACCATTTGAAGGTCAAATTTGGGCACTCGGGCAATCACTGTCCTGAGACTCAAGAGGATGTGTTGTACATGAACGTCAACAATAATGGATATTGTCCACAAGGAGATCAAGGGTGGAACTAGCCATGTCCATATCAAGGATGGCCACTACGGTAATTCTTTCAATCCAAGTCAGCCATCCTTCAAGGATCTCGTTCTAGGGGCAAGCCAAGAATAATGAAGGATTCAATAAAATGTTGGCTGCCAACGAGAAGTCCTTAGAAAGTCTTAACATCAAACTTCATGGTCTTTCTTCAACCTTGAATAGTTAGCTGAGTCTCCACAAGATGCTAGAAACTCAAATAGCTCAGCTGACCGCTGCCGTCCCTACCATTGAAAATGGGAAGATCCCGGGGCAACCTTGAGGCTTCCCATGAAAATGTGTGTGCCATATCTGCTTAGTGGGGAAGATCACAACCTCCCACTATAGAAGGTAGGCACATCCATCAGATATTGGAGAAGCCAGTGATCAGGCATGGAGAATACCTAGGCTATCCGGTGATCAAATGTTCAATCTAAGATTACTACTTCAATCAGGCTTTATGTGACCTTGGTGCAAGTGTTAACATCATGCCCAAGGAGAAGTTTGAGTAATTGGGGTATCCTGCTCTTTTCCTAACCTCCATGAGGCTTCAGCTAGCCAATTCGACGATCCGATATCTGGAAGGAATAGTGAGAAATCTCTTGGTGAAAATTAGGAATCACTATATCATTGCAGGACTTCGTGGTTCTAGATATAGATGGTGATAGGGAGATGCCGCTCATCTTAGGGCGACCCTTCCTATATGACACCAAGGCGAGCATTGATGTTGGAGCTGGAGTAATCCATTTCTGCATCGGGGGAAGGAACATGACATTCAAATTCCAACTGCAGGTGGAATAATGTTACGTCATCAGCCCAGAGTGGGCGTAGCCACAACCTCTAACATTGAGAAAAAGAATAACAAGGTGTGGCGGAAGAAAGAACGAGCAACCCCATTCACTTCTCTAGAGTGGGGTGCCGAATGGAGTTAAGCGTCGGAAAAGAGTCCTGCTTGTCGGACTTAGAAGGGGTAAGCCCTTCACCGGGAGGTTAATTCGGTATCTATCTCATGTTTCCCTTTCCAAATTTTCTTTTACCCACTATTTGATTTTCCCACTGCATGTTTGATTTTTCCAAATCCCCATTTGCATGCTAGAATTCTTCTAGACTTTTTCCCTTTTTCTAAATTTCTAAAAATGATTTTTTGGATTTGAATATCTTCGAAAAATCTTTTGAGCATTTCTAGAGCAAACTTTGGTCCAAGCACCCCGACATCACGTCATGTAGCCGTTAAGGGGATTGTGGGCCAAAGTGGGGGTAGGTAGGCCTGACCTGGGGTTCGGCTGAACCAACCCAACAGTCACTGGCCCCACCTTCATCAACATTTTGCATGCTATTGGATGGAGTGGTTTTTCATCGGTTTCCGAACTTGGCTCTAGGCCTCTTACACTCCAGTTTCTTTGCACTTTTCGGGAGATCGCTGACGGTATCACGTTTCGGTTTTTCGGAATAGTATACCATCTTACTTGGAAATCTTTGAGCTGCATCCTCGGTTTCAATCCCTTGTTGTTCAATCGA
The DNA here is from genome assembly GCA_015476505.1 of Urochloa ruziziensis. Classification (NCBI taxonomy): domain Eukaryota; kingdom Viridiplantae; phylum Streptophyta; class Magnoliopsida; order Poales; family Poaceae; genus Urochloa; species Urochloa ruziziensis. Next base: position 44,178,484 of record CM027121.1, on the reverse strand, counting down.
AGTAGATAGGGCTTTCCATGATTTTTCTCGTCATGGTTTTAGGGAAGAGATCTCTGGTTTGGCCGCCATTGGCAAACTTGCACCTCGGTGTAATGACATCGAAAACCCGACTCTTCGCTTGATGCACAAGTGGATCACCGTTACTCTCTTCCCAAGAGAGGGCGTTCGACCAGTGTGGAAGGATCAGCTAGTAATCTTATATGCCATGGTTAAGAAAACCAAGATTGCTCGCGTTGTCGCAATGGTTAGACAGTGGTTGGAGAATTTTAAGATGACGAGTCCTATTGAGTGTACTTCCTTGATCACACATATCATCGTGGGGAGTGCATTCTCGATAGGGAGTGATATCCCCTACCTTGGTACACCCTGCTCTTTCATCGATGAGACATATTTGATCCGTGGACATATGCTCAAGAAAGGTCCGAATGATTCATTGGTTTTCTTTTACCCTGCCTATACAAACGAGATTCCATTACCTAACCTGGAGTTTTGATTGTATAATTGCTAGTCTCTGACCATGCCTCTTGAACCACAAGAGGAACCTTGCAGGCATAGTGTTCTTGGAATGAGGTCTACTATGAGCGCGATGAGGAGAGCAGCCGCACTGTAGCTGACACTGACACCTCAGCCTCAACCTTCACCATAGACTCCGTTCATCAGACCATCTACATGATATGAGGGCTATGTCATGCCCGGTTACATGCCTGGAGTTGCACCTGGGTATGTGCCTAGATGGGACCAGCCACTTCACCCGCACGAGGCCAGGAATTCGGCGTGGCAAGACGCTTTGGCAGAGCCTTGGAGATAGCCGAGTCGCAGCGAGAGGACCACCAGCTCTAGCTCTGGTGCTCCACCGACGACGAGAGCCCACCACTCAAGTTCCACTAGGACCCATGATGCTCTCGCTCAGTAGTTAGGCGAGCTCACCGTACGCACCAGTGACTTGGAGGAGGTCGTGCACCATCACACATAGTCTTCCCAGGACTAGCGACGGATGACCAGCGAGAGATTCCACGCCATGTAGCAGGCACAACAACTTCACCATGAGCAGATTATGGCATACCTACACTCTCAGGGGTACAACTGTGATCAACAGCAACAGCCAGAGTCTTGCTTGGGGAGGACACCGACATGAGAGGTGACTTGTAGTTTTATCGCACTACTGCATAAACTGTTATCCTAAGCGGCACGAAAACCTCATCCGCGCCCGCGCTGGCGCCGCTTCCCTTTTTTCGATGCCAACAATAAGGGGGTCATCCTAAGTGGTTATTTAATCGCTTCCAATGATTTCCTAAATGTGCCAGCATGCTTTGTACCGCTTAGAATAACTTCTTATTCGAATCGGTTTGTTTAGCGCCGGAGCGTTTGACTACGTATACTAATTGGTTCGTTTAGCGCCGTATAGCTTTATTAGCCTATTGCTACCGGTTTAACTAACGCCGGTTAGGATGATGGCACACACGTTAAAAAAAATAACACGTTCATTTTAGTCAATTGATGTCGAATGGATACTAGGTAGTTGTAACATCCCAAAAATTCACCAAATTATCCTTGCTAAATTTTTTTTCAAATTCTTTTCGCTGTTGAGCTCTCAAATCCCTTCCTAGCATTTTGCTCTGTCCCGGCACCAAAGCTGACACCCATCTTTTCTCTGTCCCTCAACATGTCTCGTCGCACGCCGCACGACTGTGTGTCGCGCGTGCCCGACCGTTTCCGCGATCAGCGCCGCGAATCTCTCTCTCTCTCTTTCCCTCTCTTTTCTCTCCTTTCCCTTTTCTTCTTTTCCCTTTTCTTTTTGTTTTTCCCTCTCCTCTCTTCTCTCTCCTCTCCTCTGCTAACCGCACGCCTCCCTGCTCCTCTCTGCTGCACGCCGCCACACCCCTCCCTCTCCTCCCTTGCAGCACTGCGCGCGCGCCCTGTGCTCGGCAACGTCGGCAAAGCGCCAGCGGTGACCCGGCCCCGCGCCGTACTGCCATGCGCCCCTGCACGCCACCACACCGACCTGCTGCCGTGCCGTCCTCTGCCGCGCCCCCCACCTCACCACTGGTGCACGCCAGCGCCCGCCGCGCGCCGCACGGCACAGCACCGGCGAGCAGAGCCGCTGTCCGTGCCGCCTAGGCCGCCGTCCCCACCTCTGCCACCGCTAACGCCAGCCTCGCCATGCAGCCCTCTGTCTCGGCCCCACCACAGCATGCCGCTCCACGCCGCGCACAGACACTCGCAAGCCGACGCCGCCGAGCTATCCCATCGCAGCGCATAGCACCCGCCGTGCCCCACCACAGGCCCACGGCTGCCGGCCGTGCGCCCTCACCTCCACCTATAAAAGGGCACGCTCGCCCTCCTCTGCGCCACCACACCACCACAGCTACCTCTGCCGCCACAGCCCAAGCCGCGCCGCGCTGCCACCGCCGCCAATCACCGCCATATCACCAGAGCTGTCGCCGCCCTCTGTGCGCCGCGCCGATCTGCCTCCACGCGCCGCCCCGGCCTGAAGTGAGGAGGGGAATGGATCCCCCTCGTCCTTCCCGCTTCTACTCCGCTGCCGCTGAGCCCATGGCGCCGCCAATCGGGCCGGCGACCGCCGATGGCCACCCCTCCCCTTCCTCTGTTCTGAAAATAGAGAAGAAGGGCGATCTCCCCAATAACCCCCTTGGTTTTCCTCAAATCCCAAACAAACCCTCCCACCTCTATGTCATTTCGTAGAAAAGCCCTATCGCCCTTGAACTCTTTCAACGGGACCCTTAGCCCTTTAAAACTGCCACAAATCAATCCTTATCCCTTTAAACTAGCCCCTAATCATCCCTTTGACGCGTCATTTTATGCGTCAAACTTCACCCGTTTCTCCCCAAATTTGACCACGCTCTTTCCACATATATTCGACCGAGCTATACAAAGATCTCCGGAAATATTCTTTCCTCAATTTATTTCTCTATTCTCCCTTCTGAGCTCAACGGTAAAACTTTAATTCTTTTTTTTGTGATTGTGTGCTTGCTTGTGTGCGCCGTAGATCACGGAGGGACCGAGGAACAGCCCACCGAGGAGTTCGGAGGACCGTACCACGAGCAGGAGTACGCGGGCGAGTACCGCGAGCCGGAGGCCGAGGACCCGTACCGCGAGCAGGCACTTCCAGACGACTTCGAAGACGGCAAGTTCAATCTCGTCCTTTGATGCATATTTATCCTATGTTTTACAAACACAATCTATTGGCCTGTTTATGAAATGCATTGTTTTATTGCAAGACCCGTTTGGATAGCCACCCCATGATTTGCTATGACTATTCCTTGATCACCTAGGTTATCATTAAATATGACTCGCTCTGTTTGGATGATAGCCATTGCTAGATACACTTAGGACTGTTACTATCTCTTCAATAATAATGCTGCTCATGTATTTTAAAGAAAAGAAAGTAAGCATGTGTGTTTAGAAGCAAAGGGTGGGTTTTTGGTGAAAATGAAAGAATGGTGAACCCGATGAGATGGATGGTGTGTTCTGTGTAAAGCACCAAATTGGTGAGCTCGTGCCTGTGTGGCTGAGCGGGATGTGGAGATATCCGTCTTGTCATTAATTTAAGGACCGAGTTGATTGTCATCTTGCCTGGCCTAGTTTAGTGCTACCGCCCTACCGTTGTATGTGGCAACGGCTTAGCATAAATCCCACTAGCTGGTTTGTTAGCCAATGGGTGAGCTGTGAGCAATGGGAGAACAAGGAGCAGGAGTACGATCTGTGTGAGTTACATCCCGTCATGCCTCGTTGGTAGGACATGAACCCCTTGGTTGCTTCCATATTGGCTAGTTCGGCTTAGCTAAGGTGTGGTAATGGCTTTGACAGGTCCGCGCCGGCATTTCGGTGTTCGTGTTGTGGAAACCGTTGGGGTGGGTTAAGTGTACAACCTCTGCAGAGTTAAAAATCTATTCGAATAGCCGTATCCACGGTATTGGATGAGTCATGGCTTGGGCTTGAAACTAGTTTTGGGAATGGGTTGGATCAAATGGTGTGAGTTGTTTTGGAAAGTGTCCGGCAGTTGTGCCGTGGGCTACGGCGGACGGGGAGTCCGGTAGCATAAAATTTGGATCCTTTATGGAGGATCAACCCCACTTGTTATCAAAACTGTTTTACAAAAACCTTTTTAAAATAAACCCCTTGCATGTGAAAAATCTAGCTTTTCAGCAAATTAAACCCTAGCCATATCCTTGATATACCCTGTGCATACATTCTTTATATCCCCCTCCGTGGATGTGGTTGGACTAGCTGAGTACTTTTGTACTCACCCCTATTTTTGTTGCTACAGAGGAGGATCCGGATTTTATTGCTAAAGACTACGAATAGAGGTCGAGTCGCACCCGACGCTGCCTATGGGGTGGCCCTTGCGAGATGCTTCCGCTATCGACTCTCTCCTACTATGGCCTAGAACCAGTCTGGGTCATACTCTGGTTGTTTACCGTTGTAATGTTGCTTATCTTGTTGGCGATCGTCAAGTGTGCTCCCCTTGAGGAGACGCATGATGACTGAACTACTTGTTGAATAAATGTGTATCAGCCTCCTGGGACTGGTATTTGTATCACATTTAGTCTCTACTTAAGTGGAGACGCTTCAATAGTTATATATGGATCGTTATGAGCAAATTGCACACACAAAAGTTTCACATTCAACAAATTCACATTCAACAGAGAATGTGAACGTGTACGTGCTAGAAATTCACAAAAAACACAGAATCTAGTTGGGTACCCATTCAAGGTCAATACAATTCAGCTCATCACTTAACAGTTCATAACTAGATTGATACTTCATCAAGAGTTCATAGGTAGCACTTTGACTTCATCACTAGAGAGTCTAATTGAACAGGCCAGTTCATCTCACATAACTAGCTAGTGGTAAGCATAATTAAGGAACGACAAGTGCCTAGCTAAATGAACAAAAATGGGCAATTCGTTCATAACGACAAAAGAATGTAATCCCACGACGCTTACATCGCTAGATTACACCACTATTGCAGTGGTGGAGGTCATCCCGGTGCCACCGTCGACTCTACCATCCCGGCGGAGGTCAAGGTCGAAGGGGAGGCAGCGACACCTGGTGGACTAGTCGTGGACCACATCCGCGACAGTACGGGCTAGATCCGCAACTAAGG